>PVJX010000959.1:66061-191757 GCA_004027295.1 Dolichotis patagonum
CAAAAAAAAAAAAAAAAAAAAAAAAAAAAAAAAAAAAAGAATATAACTGCATGTATGTTTAAGTGTGTAAGACAGGTGACCATATTATTAAGTTTTTGTTGGATTGTTGAGCAGAAATGTTTGCAATCTCACTATGTATGACTTCTTAACAAGAAGAACGAAGAAAGCATACTTGAACTCAAAACCCTTATGTTTCACAAGGGATCTTGGCTCTAATCTCTGTAACTTCATCTTTACTTGAAATGTAAGTGTTGACTTTACAAATGTTACCAAATAAAACAGAAGAAGAGTTGTATATTTGCTAAATCTTTAATACCTACTTTTACTTAAATATTCACATATTCATATTAGTTCTGAATTACATACCTTACATTACTGATACTGTGCTGATTGAATATAGTACTAGTTTGTATGATTTCATGGGTATTTGTCTGGACATGGTACATAATTTATCTTTTATTTTCTTGCAGAATTCCAGTTTGCTTATGGCTTTTTGTTTGTTTTTTATCTGTGTCTATTTTTTATCTGTATCTATCTGTATCCATTGTGGTTGATAAGATCAAGGCTATTAAAATAAGGCAGATCCTAGCACTAGCCCCTGACTCTGCATCGTTTGCAGCATCTGCTGTGGTGAGCCTGAAGTCAAGATGTGATAATGCTGGTATTTGTAGATTTCTTAGGTCACTGAGTATCAGCTAGTGTAATGTAGTGCCTCAGTCAGTCTTCATTCAGTTTAGAGAGTATATGTTAGGGTAAAAATTGAAGTCATTATTTTGAAAAAAACCCCAGTATTCTAAAAAATTTAAGTGCTGACATTATTGAATTAATATATACCAAGCAATTTTTTAAAAAATTAATTTTGTTGGTACACTTTACATATGCATAATGATCACATTCATCATAAGGAATTTGTATCTGTACATAGCATATCTTGATTCCTCTTTTCTCCTTGAATCCCTCCCACCAGCTTCTTTTCCCTTCCCTATTTACAAAACCTTCATTTCCATTTTTTCCTTCTATTCTTTTTTTCCCCTTCTTTCCTTTCCTCCTCTCTTGTTTCCCTTTCCAGTTGAACATTTTCTTCCTTTTTCCCAATATCTATGATACATTTTGGTCCTTATTTATCTTTTTGATTTCTTACTCCAGAGAAACAATGGGATATTTAAGTTTGTGTGTCTGATTTATTTCACTTAAAGAGTATGTCTGAAAATGTGTCCATTTACTTGAGGTTTATCCTTCTTTATGACTATGAAAAAAACCCCATGTTTTCTTTATCTATTCTTCCATTGATAGGCATTTGGGCTGTTGTGTAACAAATTGCCAAGTGGCTTTTTTATACTTTATATAAAATAAACCACTTAAACCTCAAATGGCAAACCTTTGAGGTTGCCATTTTTGAAATGAAGAAATTGAAGTACAGAGAATAAAGTCAAGTCTCAACAGTAATAAGTAGCATATTTGGGATATCTGTGTACAGTGAAGACCAAATGTGGTATGAGCTACTGTGCTGTTTGAAAGAGAAATACTGACAATTTGTTTTTGATTAGCATCCTGTCGCTTCTAAGAGTTTGGGGATCAGTGCATTTTTATAGACTATCCAGATAGGGACAATGCTGAAGAACTTAAATATTGGAATTCTTCAAAATTTACTTGCATAAAACTTATTTTTTCTTTTTCTAGGGTTGGGGGAATTGAACAAAGGGCCTTGTGTGTACTAGACAAGTGATCTTATTATGTAGAGCTACATCCTCAGCCCTTTGGATCTCCTTTTAAATAGCTATTTGAAATGGAGAAGTTGCTGATTCTCCCATAGTTTTTTCACCTTAAAAGGTGGAAATAACAGTAATATTTTTTGATTGTTGTTGTGTATTGTCTCAGACATTTTACTGAGTTTTTTTGTATTTTCAAGATACAAAGACACTGACATTGTTTATAAGGTACCCATTTGCTTTAATTCATGTATTAGACCTTGGACACTGTTATTTTGATGACAGTTATCCTTTGGAAAATCTCTAGTGAAAAGGCTATGGTTTTCCTATATCCATCTCCATCTCCATTTTGTTTCAGACTATCTGAAATTAACCTCTTTTTTTTTTTTTTTTGTTGGTATCGTGGATTGAACTCACGACCTCACGCTTGCCAGGCAGGCGCTTACGCTGCTAAGCTAAATCCCCAGCTGAAATTGACCTCTTAAGTGTAAATATTTTTCATTGTATACTATATATGCTTGTTAAATTTAGTCTTTATAACCATATGGAGTAAACAGTTTCATTTTCCTTTTTTGTACAGAAGAGAAATGAGAGGCTTACAAAGTTAAGTAGTGGAGTCATACTTTGAACATATGGATTAAAAACTGGTGGTCAACTTAACGACAGCTGAATTAAATCAGCATGGTGCTGAGTGAGCGTAGATGGCTCACCTGAGGAAAGTTGCCAGCGTAGAGAGAGATGCAGAAGATGAGTGAGGCATTGGGGGTTCTCCTATGGTTGCTGTTTGAGCCGTTGGTTTTCTTGGAGGATCTTGTCTTGACTAGCTTCCCCAGTGTGATTTTGACCATTGTCATCGGAGGAGCTCGGACCTCTGTGTCACTGAGGATGGCTGTGGTGCTTTTCAGGACAGCCCTGGTCTTTGCTTTGAGCGTGACTTCTCAGCTGCAGCGTAGAAACCTAAACGTATCAGCAACAGCTCTTTCACCCCGCTGGCATAGACTTTCTAGCTTCTATTAGCTTTTATGGATCTGTGCTTGGGGCCTTCCCAGCACAGATCCATAAAAGAGACTGGCGTGAGTCCTTCTCTTAGGTTCTAGACCTCCAGTTGGACTTGTGGGAGGCATTGTCATGGGCTCTGGGTTTTCATCTGCACTCATGTAGGACATTGCTGTGGGATTCAGGCTATGTCTTTAGTGTTGTGGATAGATTTCCTGCACTTTCTTGTGTTAACTCTGGGTGACCATCATAAAATAATATTATAAGTTCTGTGTCCTGATTCTAATTGTTCTCTACACAACTCGTGACTACAACAACATATGTCTGTCACACTCCAGAGTCTGAGTGCTTAACTGAGATGTTACATTTCTTGGGTATTATGGCCTTAAAATTACACATTTAAAAATAAAAGAGAAAACACAGATTTATGTCATGGAAATCAGGATAAAGATTATGCCACTCAGGGCTTCTTGAGGAACTGTAAGTGAAAAGTCATCAAGTGCTGGAGCTGTTCGTGGTGCCATTGTCTTCTCTGTGGTCACCTCTGTTCTCTTTCATCATTTTTTCTCTGCATGTTTATTGGTTTCATCTGTTTCCTTTACCACATGGCCCATCTTACCTGTTCATCACATGGTACCTTTGACATCAGTGTACTTAACACCTGAACCATGCAGAGTCATGGCCAAGGGAATCAGCTTTTCATGATCTCAGTTGTAGTTTCTAGTCTCAGTTGTAGTTTCTAGTGAGAAGGAATTGTTATGTGGATCCAGCCTGAGGATTATTCTTCTAAGGTGTTCTTTGATCACAGAGCTGTAGTTTAAAGGAGTAGAGTGGAAGCAAGCAGGGATGTGCATTTAAGCGTTGGTAGTGGTCCCTCAGGAAAGGTTATGGGCTGAGGATAGCACCCAGATAATGTGTGTAATAACTATTGTGTCAGGTTTTATTCAGACAGTATCATAAGAATAATTCTGACATATGTAGGATATTTAGGTATAAGACACTGAAATTAATGTAGTACAAGAAATGAAGTTCCTGAAGGTATATAAAGCAAATTCTTTTAATAGTATGGCAGGAGTTTATTTAAAAGAATGATATGAATGAGAATCATATGAATGAATCCTTGTGAGAATATTCAGTAGTTATTTATTTATTGAACACTTTTTTATTTGTATTATCAATGTAAGATTTCCTAGAATAGTTATGTATTATTGCATATTGCATTAATACTCGCTGCAATATAAGTATTTCTTAATAGAATTTGATATTCTAATTTTAGACTTATTAAATCATGGATTGCAATAAACAGAAGTGTCTTGTTTATACATTTTCAGTTATCAGTGACTTTTTAGAATTTTTCTAGTTAACCTGCTTGATGTATACTATTAGCAGTTTTCTGTGAAGCTTTAGTCTGCCCAGTCAGAATTGTATACTAGTATAGGATATTGAGAAGATGATTTTTAGTCTGTTTGGTTTTCACTCAGCTTGCTTAGGAAGAGATAATTCTTTTATATTACTAAGTGACCTATAAGTATTTCCATAAGTTTCTTCCTTTTCAAATTTCCTTTTTCGAATATCTTTTGTTTTGTTAAGTACATGTTTGATATTCATCCAAAAACTCATTCTATCGTTTTAAATTTATTAAGTAGCTAGAATACTACAACTAGTCTATATGGGAATTGTTTGTTTTTTTGTTTGTTTTTTTGGTGCCGGGGATCACACTCACGACCTCTAGTTTGCCAAACAGGCACTTACACCACTGAGATAAACCCCCAGCTCCTATATGGGAATTGTTTTGTTTCTGAATTATATTAATTCTCAAGCCATACAACTGTACTTTTAGGTTTTTAGTGTTCATGTGATAGAAAGGACTTTTTAGGACATGTTTTCAATATGCATCACATAAATGAAGCAGTTGACATTTGTTCAAGCTGACTGGACCGTTTCCAGGAAAGGCTTTCTTCTAGTTCTGTTCATCTTCATTGTTTTCAGTCTAAATTTCCTTGTTCGTTCTTGGACCTTTTCAAGATTGAGGAGATTTCTAAACATCTCAGTAGTAGTGATTTTTTTCCAGATATCTCTACTGGATTCTGAATGTGTCAGGAAAAAATATGAGGAGGAATTAGAGCAGTTAGACTGTCCTCCTTAAATATAAGTTAAGCAGTTAGAAAAGAGGAATTAAGGTACAGTACTCTTGAGAACAACAGAATACATAAATACTAATATAAATCTTGTGGATTAGCATTTTTAAACTATTGGTGTTAAAGGACCAGATTCTTAATTTTTTTCTTTCTTTTTCCTTCAAATTCTTAATTTCAAGTCTGTTATGGATATTGTCTACAAAACAAGTACATTTTCCTCATGTATGACTCAGATGTTTTGAAAGCATTGTGAAATCCTAAATGGTTACTTTCAATTTCCATAATACAGTATTACAAACCAGTGTCAGTGTTGTGACTGATGCTAGTCTATTGGCCAGATGGTAAATAGTGTTTCTGATCCTAGAACTTTATTATTATTATTATTATTATTATTATTATTATTTTCATTTTGTACCTCAGGTCATGGAAGTTGAGAAAAGTGAAGCGATTTGTGTAATTAGTTTAGTATAGAATACCTCTAGCCAAAAACATTTGTCTAAAGATGATGTTCATTCTCAGTATATAAAAATCAGAGAAATATGCCTCTAGGTTTGGAACTATTACCAATTTTGAAATTCAGAAATAATCTTTTGTATTTTTTTTATATTTTTGCAACCAGAAAAAAAATCATTGAAGATACCAAGAACAACAAAATAAGAAAAGTCAGAAATACTGAGGTAGAACAAACTTAAACATTAAAAACCTATTTCATATAGTTAGAGTAATGAGTTCATTTGGAAGAAGTATCTAAAGTGTAAAAGGTTGTCCAGAGACAAGGTTGTTAAATGGGAGGTAAGCCATCAAAAAAAGATTTGTTTTTTAATTGGTACACACTGGGAAACAATTACAAAAGTAATATGAGTGGAATGACTTTTAAGCCAAGATAGTTTCAATGCTTTCTCTCTATACATTTTATAGGAAGATTGATGGAGATACACTTCAGTTATGCAAAATACACTGGTTCTGAACACCATAGTTAAATGCTGTTGAGTTACAACAACTTAAAAGTAGAACACAGAAATATGATGCAGTAATCTATAGTAGTATTAATTATGCTTGGAAATACTCCAATACTAAGTATTTGGCAAAAATGTATAATATTGAGATAGTATATTATGCTGTTGAGTGTAACCATGACTTGCTTTGAGATCTAAATTTTACTGTTTATTATTTTAAACGTGGGCCTGTTACTTAGCCTATTTATTTTTATTTAGTCCTTGGTTTCTCATCTATAAAATCAGCTATGATATTTTTCTTTATGAGACTGTTATAAATTTAAATTATGTATGTATTTGTATAGCCATATAATTAAGAATATTACCTGGACAAGTATGAATATGGAACAGTACTTTCACTGTTGCTGTTGTCATCATGATTATAATAGAAAATATTTCGTAAAACATTAATAAATGTGTAAAAATATGGCCATAAAGAACCAGAAACATACCAGTTGTTAGGTGATTACCTGATTTAATTTTTTAGTTTACCTAAACTAGTTAAGTATATTTAATCTAGTATTTTTTCTTCTGTAGTTTATCAGAGAAGATATGAAATATAAAGATGCTACTAATAAACACAGCCATCTGCACCGAGAAGATAAGCATATAACTGTTGAGGATTTATGGAAACAGTGGAAGACATCAGAAGGTAAGATTGTTATAGTGATCTGGACCCTTCACGGTTTATGCTTCTGACATTCAGCTGTGGATAACTCATTTATTGCATATGGTTTTGTAAACTTCATTTAATGGTACTTTTTATGAGACTATATTTTAATACATAACTTCTCCATTTTTGATTTTGAAAGGCAGTTTTTATCTTTCTTAGATTCATTAAGCACCAGGCTACTTTCAGAAAATTTGATACTTTAATAAAAGTAAATAAGATAATTAATCTTTGAGAACTTGAAGTTTTGAAGCATTGTTTTACCTAACATATGTCATTATTATAAAAATTTTATTCAAATAATCACTTAGAAATTCTGATTTTTCTTTTCAGTTATGGAGAATAGTTTCTAAAGTCCTTAAGAGGCCAGAACTCTTAAGTATTTCCTTACTTGAGGCCTTTATGAAGTCTTCTGTTATAGCAGTCCTCTTTAATCTGTAGGGGTATGTTCCAGGACCTCCTCAGGAGATGCTTAAAACTGCAGCCGGTATCACACCCTACTTAACTTGTTCCCGTATATTTGTACCTACAATAAGGTTTAGTTTCTCAGTTAGGCACAGAAAGACATGATAACAGCTAATAATAAAATGGACAGTTATAATAATAAGAGAGTGAATGTGATCTCTTTCACAAGGTGGGTGGTATATACAGTGTGGATGTGTTAGACAAAGGAATGATTTATGTACCAGGCTGAATTGCACGGGGTTTTGTCATATGACTTAGAATGACAGTTTAAAACTTATGAATGGTATATTTTCACAATATTCCATTGATACTTTTGCATCTTGGTAGACTGTATAAGTGAAACCTCGAAAAGCTATACTATGAATAAGAAGGAAAATGACTGAAGTTACATGATAGAATTGTGTTATGTTTATCCTTTTAGATTCTTAAGTCCTGAACTTACGTTATGGATAGTAATTTTAAAGGCCCAGAAGTCTGTGTCTTAAAGTCTCAATTCAGTCATTAATGTCTGGAAGCTAAAAATAAAAAGTAAAACAGAAGCATTCGTATTCTTGAATTTCAGAGTCGGCCCAAATATTTTTTATCAAATGTTTCTATTCTTTATGAAAGTCAAGCAATTATTTCCTATCTGTCTGTCTGTCTGTGAATCATAGTGTACTGAAGATTGAACACAGTGATTCCATCGGACTCACCATTGTACGGAATTCCAACGGACTCCATCCGTTGTTGTTATTTTTATTTTGAAGTAGTCTCACCGGGTTACCCAGGCTGGCCTTGAATTTGTGATCCTCCAGAATAGCTGGGATTACAGATATACGCTGCCATGTCCAGCAAGACTCAAACATGCTGTACCATGTATTTTTCTCCAAAAATTTAAATAATAAAATTGTGAGGAAGCTAGGACAGACACATCACCAAATAGGAGTATAAAGAAATAGCAAAGTTACTTAGATGTCCGTACTAGATATTTGAAAATGGGAAATGATTTCACCAATGCTCAGTATTTCTTAATGTGGAAGAAAGTTCATGACTTGCTTGCATGTTTATCTTTACTTTTACAAAAGAGGTATCTATTGAAATATACTGGGAAAAGAAAAAGAAATAAGGAAGAAACATCACTGACTTAAAGATGCTGAAATTTAAAAAGTATGTTTCATTTTTCCTTCCTACGTCATTTAAAGATAATAGAAAAGAATAAAAATAGAATGAAATGAATATAAATGAAAGTGCTGAAATAGTAGAAATCTTAGTAATACACATTATATGATGTTAGCAGTACTTAGATAGTATTAACCACTTACCATTCCAATTAAAATATAGGATGACCAAAAATTGCAAATTTTTCATTAATTTTTATAAGATAATTTAACAGGAAATATAAAAGCAACAACTTTATCGAATTTATTCAGTATAAGAATTGACTAGTTGAAAGAACACCTGCCCAAGTGAATAGTCCGTAGATGAACAGACATGCTACCTGAATGATGCTCTGGGTAAAATGTTAAGTGGTTAAGAGAACTGGGGATCTGTTACAGTCTGTTGCTACTAGTAAGTTTTAGGATTTGAGTGCGTGATACATTGAATGGAGTCCACTTAACTGATTTAAAGAAAGAGTAAGTATTTTGCTGTGTAACTTGCACCCTGTTGTCTGGTTCAGTTACCATCATTGCTGGCCTGGAAGTTTTAAATTTGTTTTGTTCCCTCTGATAATCAATCTTAGTCTATGAAATGAGCTAATAATTCATTGCTAAACAAGGTGAAAAACCAGATTTATTCATGTGCTTCAGCATGAAAGCTGTATGCAGTGTATGAGACTCACAGAGGGAAGAAGGCTGAAATTCAAATAGAACTGAATAGAAGAATTACAGAGTGTGGGCTTCTGGGGGAAGGTGACCCAGGCTCTGGAAGCTGCGTGGAGAATGTACATAGCAGCATTGATTGTCTTGATGTAGACGTCTCCCAGGTGACTGTCTGGGCCACTTGACAAATCTTTGGTTCTCTTTGTGTGATCGAAATCCTTCTGGATAGTAAGGGAACCATGAGATAGAAATGTCTCCGTTTGCCTTTGCTATTTGATTTACTAATGTAGACAGAGAGGTACATGTCTTTTTATAAAAGAACAGCTTTTCTTAAGCTAGTCCTGTGTCTGCAGAAGCTTCTAGTTTATTTGAATAAATGAAAAAATATCAAAGAAATATAATTGAGTTGGGATATATTTGTCTCCCACTTTATACCTGTGATCTTCTGTGGTTTAATTCTTCATCTAGAAAAGTAATCTATTTAAAATACAAATCTTACTTGCTCAGTATCATCATGGTACAGGAAAAAAGCCAAAATCTTTACAAAGACTTGCCCTTTCCTCTCACTTCATAAACTGTTACATTCCTATCCATCCGTCATGCTCAGTACTCTGCCAAGCCAGACCCTTGCTGTTCCACAAGTAGGAGTGCAGATTTCCCTATTATCTATTAGCTCCTTTACATCTGTTAGTTCAGTTTAAGTTTTTACAAAAGACTTTGCTGTCTTCCATTGAAGCCTCCTTTGGCTATCCTGTTTAAAATTGCAGAATACACTCTCTGTTTTTCCTCCCTAGCACTCATGATCCTCTACTTGGCTTCATAGTTAATCCTGCCTGTATCATTTATTGTCTTCTAAGGTATTATATTTATACTTTTCATGTTGTTTTCTTTTTCTTCTCTTTCCTTGTATAAAAGGCTCGGAGAACAGAGATCTTTGTCTGTTTTGCTTATTAATATATCCCCGAGTGACAGTATTTCCTAAAACTCCTTTAAGTTTCCTACCCTGATCACTTTGTTGAGCTTTTTTATCATTTGTGTGAATATTTTTGCTGTTTAATTATAATTTTTAATCTTATAGCCTAAATAACCTTTTAAGACACCCCCCTCCCACCATTTCCACTCCCGAAAGTCTTACCATTGTGAAAGTGAAAATTACTCCTAAATCCACATTGTTAACCTGCATTATCTACTTGCAGTTTCCATCCCTCCAAGCTCTAGTCTTCCACATAACCTTAAGGGACAAGGCCTGAGAGTTGTCCTCTTAGGGTTTCTGCTAGCATAACTGCATGAAAGAGAGGGTAAAGGCCTCATGAAATATTCAAGCTGTGTGACTCTGTGACAGACTTTACAGTGACAGTGTTTAAGCCAGTGTCAGATTCTGTTTATAAAGTGGTCATAGGGGGCTTTTTTGCTGGAGACAGTGATGTGACTGGTTCATATTGAATATACAGGAATCTGCTTATTAGCTGTTATGTTTCGTTTATGTTTAAGATTTCTCTTACAAAACACATGGTTTTTCTGAAAAAGTTTGCAAACTGCTGAACAAGAGATTAAAATGAACCTCTACAAATAATATGTAATTCAAGGTAATATACTTGAATGTATAAACCAATTGTGCATGTGTACACATTCATTCTTTGCCCGTCATTGCTGTTTCTCCAAAGGTTAGAGCAATGCTTTTTTCCCTTTAAAAAAGTGAAATATTCAGTGAATATTTGTTGAGTGAATAAAAGTATAATCCATCTCAAACACTGAATGTTCTGTAATCCTTCATCAGATATTTTGCCAGGCAGGTGCTTATGCCACTGAGGTAAATCCTCGTGATTTCATCAGGTATTTTGAGTACAGGCATTTTTGTTATAGTATAATAGATGCATTTCTGAAAAAACATATTCTGTAACATTAACTGAAAAATGGCAGTTTATGGGAAAAATGTGAGTGAGGCAGACTACTGGAACCAATTCAAGTTGTAACCAAAGTACTAATAGTATTAAGAAAAATGCTCGTATATGTAAAAAATAAACTTTAAATTTCTAACCAATAAATACGATAGTAGATGTAAGAATGTTTGTTGGAAATAATATGTGAAGATAACTGAATTGAAGGGATACTGTATTAGGTAGGGTTGAGAATGCTGAAAAACAAAGAGAAAGGGAAAATGCACAAGAAGAGAACTGAGCAACAAGCGTTTCCAAGACAGGTGACTGGACAGGGCTTGCTGTAGTGTTGGCTGGTATATTTCATATCTGCTGTTGCTTTGTGATATGAAATGATGACATGTTTAGAAAAGTCACATATGAAATGATTTAATTTCTATATTTTATTGACATGGTCCCTAACTGCCAGTTGTATATAAACTAATTCATGTTTTGAAGCACATATAGAAGAGTGATAATTTATTATGGGCTAAGCAGCGATTGCACTGGATCCTGCATGTTGAAGCTGAGTTAAATATTGATCTGGGTAGTGAAATGGACCATAAATTGTTGCACCATTGTGACTTCTTCACTAGTTACCTGAATATTTGCTGAAAGTGGAAATGAGTCCTGAGGATGTAGCTCAGTGGAAGAGTGCTTTTCCAACATATGCAAAGCCCTAGGGTAGAGCCCATCAGAGGGGAAAAAAGTGAGGGTTGGGGTAGCAAATAGAAGAAAAAGTGGAGGTAGCATGCTATATAGCAAGTATGAAGACTTTGAAGATGTATAATTTTAAGTCCTGGCTTGTCTAATTATAACATTGAAGCACTGTATTTTATTTTAAAATTCATTTATAAAATGTGGTTCTTCTATGTTATACATGAGTAACATACTGAGAGTGCTCCCATAATTCTGACACCCTACATAGGAACTTAGTAGATGTTGATTTCTCTAGGTGGTAAAATTGTGTATGCCAAAGTGTTTATTTATATTTATAAAGTTTTGTATTATTTTTGATTTAGTCTCATAATACTCAGTAAAATGAACATATTAGGCTATATACTTTGCATCATGGTGTGGAAATGTTGGTGAAAAGTACTCAAGATTTTTTGGAATATTGCCACTTGGGCAAAAGCAGCATTGCATTATGCAGAAATTGATTCTGCCCTTACATGGAAAAGTTTCAGTGGTGACTTGAATGCAGTTTTTGTGTGTGTCTGCAGAGAATACCTGGTCAAGTTGCATATGACAGCAGTCTAATGTAAATGAAACTCATTTCAAAAACTAGTAGCACATTTCAAGTAGATTTGGATAAATTCTGTGAGTTATGGAAATTATTAGACATAGTTAAATACCTAGTGAGATACCTAATAAAAGAAAATATAGATAGAAAATTATTGGTTATATACAAGATTTAGGGACTATGATAGATAAAAACCTTGACAGGGCCTCAACAGCTGAGGAGAGCCTTAGCTACCCTTTCCCCACACCGGGGCAACCTCAGCAGCCAGTGAGAGCCTTGGCAGCCCCTCCCCCTAACCTGAACCACCTCAGCATCCTATAGGAGCCTCAGTCACCCCTCCCCAACACCTGGACAACCTCAACAGCCCATGGGATCGTCACCAACCTTTTCCACCACCTTCAGTACCTCGGTGGATTGATGGGAGTCTTGGTGACCCCTGCCCTGATCCAGAGGACCTTGGCAGGCCCATGAAAGAGTGGTGAGTCTCCTGCCACAACCAGAGTTACAGATAAAATTAGTGAAGAAGTTAAACAATATCTACAGTTAAATGAAAATGCAGATAAAACATACTGGGACCTGTGGGATGCAATAAAAGTCATCCTCAGAGGGAAATATATAGCACTGAATTCTCACATCAGGAAAACAGAATGAGTACAAATGAACAACCTAATGCTACACTTCAAGCTTCTAGAAAAAGAAGAGCAAGTCAAGACCAAAGCCCATAGAAATGAGGAAATTATAAAGATCACAGCATAAATTAAAGCAATTGAGACTAAGAAAACAGTACAAAGAATTAATGAATTGAAGAGTTGATTCTTTGAAAACATAAACAAAATTGGTAAATCCTTAGCCAACCTTATCAAAAAAAGGAAATAAAAACTAAGGTTTATGTAATGAGGAATGAAGAGTGAAATTACTGCAGATCCTGTGGAAATTCAGAAGACCATTAGCACCTACTTCAAAAATCTTTACTTGCATAAGCTGGAAAACAGAAGAAATGGAGAGATTCCTAGAAACATATGAATTACTAAAGCTGAACCAAGAAGATATAAAAATGTTGAGTAACCCAATATCAGTTACTAAAATTGCAAATGTAATTAAAAACTTACCAACTAAAACAGCTCAGGTCCTGATAAATTCATGACTGAATTCTACAAGAAATTTAGAGAAAATTTAATGCCAATACTCCTGAAACTCTTTGATGAAATGGAAAGGGAACCACTTTTCCCTAACTCATTCCTGGAGGCAAGTATTACCCTTATACCAAAATCAGAGAAAGACCCTGCTAAAAAGGAGAACTATATGCCAATATCCCTAAAGAAAACTGATGCAGACATTCTCAATAAAATATTAGCAAACAGAATGTAGCAAATCATCAAGATTATATACCAGAACCAAGTGGGATTCATTCTAGGAATGCAGGGATGGCTCAACATATGCAAATCAATAAATATAATACACTACATCAACAGAACCAAAGATAAAAAATCACATGATCATCTCTGTAGATGCAGAAAAAGCTTTTCATAAAGTCCAACACTTGTTTATTATAAAAATCCTACAGAAAATCAGTATATAATCTGTACCTCAATCTGATAAAAGCCAACTATGACAAACAAATAGCATCGTATTAAATGAACAAAAACTGAAAGCTTTCACTCTTAAGGTCAGGAACAAGACAAGGATGTCTGCTATGAGTACCCCTGTTCAATATAGTGATGGGAATGTTAGCCAGAGCAGTTCGACAAGAGCGAGAAAAGGAGTAAACATAGGAAAGGAAGAAATAAAATTGTCACTATTTGCAGAGGACATGATATTCTATGTAGAAAACTCCAAAAACTCCATCAAAAGACTACTAGAGTTAATAAGCAAATTAAGCACCATAGCTGGATACAAAGTAACTTAAAAATCAATAGCATTCTTGCACACAAACAACAAGCTCACTGAGAAGGAAATTATGAAAATAACACCTTTCACAGTAGCATCCAAAAACAATGAAATACCTAGGTATCAATCTAACAAAGGACATAAAAGATCTATGGATTGAAAACTATAGTACTCTAAAACAGGAGGATATTGAAAAGGATATCAGAAAATGGAAAGATATCCCATGCTCTTATATAGGAGGAACCAACACGGTGAAAATGACAATACTCCCAAAACTGTTACAGATTTAATACAATCCTGATCAAAATACTATTAGCATACCTCACAGATCTAGACAAAACATTCCTAAAATTCATTTGGAAAAGGAAGAGACTTAGAATAGCAAAGACAATCCTTAGCAACAAAGGCAAGGCAAGGGGGCATCACAGTCTCTGACTAGAAATTATACTACAAAGCTGCTGTGATGAAATCAGCTGGCAAAAAAAAAAAAAAAGATCTGAGAATCAGTGGAACAGATTAGAAGGTACAGACACAAGTACAGAGACACTCAGCTACTTTATCTTTGACAGAGGGGCTAAATATGTTCACTGGAAGAAAGATAGTCTCTTAAATGGTGCTGGAAAAATTGGCTTTCTACATATTGAAGACTAAAAGTAGACACATGTCTAACACAGTGCACTAAAACTAAAGTCAAACTGGATCAAATATTAAAATAGAAACACTAAATCTACTGGAAGATAAGTTAGGCAGAAATCTTGAAGACATGGGGTAGGCAAAGAGTTCATCAGCAAAATGCAGACCGTGAGAAATACTTCAAAGAGTTAACTGGGAACTCATCTTACTAAAAGTCTTTGTACATCAAAAGAAATCACCGACAGTGAAAAGAAAACCCACAGAATGGGAAATAAGTTAGTTCACTGTCCCTCAGACAAAGGACTTATATTTAGAACATAGAAGGAATTGAAAACCATCAGGATCCCCCAATTCAAAGACCCAACCCAAAAGTGGGCATCTGAGATGAACACACACTTCTCAGATGAAGAAATACAAATGGCAAATAAGTACATGAAGAAATGGTCGTCACTGGTCATTTGAGAAATGTAAATTTAAAAGACAGTGAAATTCCATCTCACTGCAGAAAGAATGGCAGTAATCAAGAAATCAGCCAATAACAACTGATGGAGCATTTTTGGTGGGAGTGTATACTGGTACAGTCATTGTGGAAATCAGTATGGCGGTCCCATTCAATCAAGCTATTCCCCTTCTGGGTATTTTCCCAGAAGAAGCAAAAGCATCATACCACAGTGATGTATGTGCATCTATGTTTATAACAGCATAATTTGTAATAGCTAAATTTTGGAAACAAACCAAATGCCCATCAACTGAGGAATGGATAAAAAAGATGTATTTTTATACAGCAGAGTATTACTGAGTTATAAAGAAGTATAAACATGAGGTTTTCTTAGGCAAATGGATGCAACTTGAGACTATACTCATAAGTGAACTAAATCAAAGTTGCATGTGTAAATATTGTATTATCTCCCTAGTGTTAAAAAAAGAGTGGTAGGATCTAAAATGTACAGTAGATATTGTGAAATGAAAGGGAAAGAAAGTACTTAGAAGGAAAGAACAACTGGGATAGGGGAAAGGAGAAAAGAAAGAATGGAAAAGGTTATATGTGTATAGCTATACATATATATGTGTGTGTATATGTACAAGATAGATAACTATACTACTAATCTCTATTAGTTCATCAAAAAGAACAGTTTGAGTTTTCATTGTTTGATCATTTTTTCATGCCTTAATCTTTTTTAAATTTTATTTAAAGAGAAGAAAGAAAAACAAAACAAAAGAAAACAGAATAAAGGGTAGCAACAATATAGAATTCAAGGAAAAAAGGAAAAGAACAACAACAAAAAAACCCTAAGAGATTATTACTTGACAAATTAACATACTGACTTCTTGGAAATAGTTGTTCAAATTATAAAGTTAAAACATGTAAAGTAGACATTCAAACAGTGAGTCTGTTAACAGTTCTGTTCCACAATCTGACAAAAAAACCCAGCAATGTGGTCATCCATCTTACCTACTCAAAAATGCATTCAATTACATCAAAAGGGTAGAATTAAACACAACAAAACAGAACAAAATGGATCACAAGAAAGCAATGTAGGGGACATAAATTCCAAAACTAGACAATTGGAGATATTCACACTCTATCGTATTGACTCTTGTTTTCTTCCAAATAGTTGTCCATATTGTCACATACAGGGAATTCACATGAAACAACCTAGTATGGAATTGATCTGAGCAGGACAAGGAGGGCGTTTCAGGTCTTCAAGACCAGACAATAGGGAAGCCGAGAATGTCTGTCATAGTGTCTCTCATTCTCCTAAAAACAACTGTCCATACCTTCATGTGTGTTGAACTTAAACAAAACAAAACAAACTAAAATCACTTTGAACAAAGAATGATAATTTTGCTGGATTACACATCATGACATTATGGAATCAGCATTGGGTACTAGTGTCTCTTTTTCTTCAAAGTAGTTGTTCATTTCAACATGTGTTATATAGTTGGTTCTTGTAAACTGTTTATAAGCTCTACACATGCATGAGTCTTTAAATGTATATCTATCCTTTCTGTATTAGAGGTAAAAACAAAACAAAGCAAGATAAAACAAAACAATTCCTAGAAAAGCATGAAGCAAAAAAGTCTGTGTCGAGAAGTCTGCCGTGATTTTGATGGGTTTTCCTTTATAGGTGATCTGTTTCTTTTCTCTGATGGCTTTTAATATTCTGTTCTTATATTGAATTTCTGGGATCTTGATTATTATGTGTTTGGGTGTAGCTCTGTTTTGGTTGTAGGTGGCTGGAGTTCTGTATGCTTCATACATCTGCATATCATTTCCTTTTTCTATGCTTGGGAAATTTTCCTTAATGATTTCTGTGAATAGCCTTTGCAGTTCCTCTGTTTTGACTCCTGCTTCTTCATTCACATGCTTTATTCTTAAGTTATAGATTCTTTGTTGTCCTCTAGCCTTCCAATTGTTACAGCCTGCTCCCTTGTTACTTTTAAGAGATCTTCCCTTTCATGATCATACATTGCAAGCCTGTGTTCAATTTTTGATAGTCTATCTTTGGTTTCTTTCAAGCAGTTTTGCCAGTTTTCTATGGAATCTTTAGTTTCCTGATAATCTCTTTGAATTTGCTTCATGAATTCTAGGTTTTTCTTGTTTTCTTCATTAAACGTTTCTCTCCTTTTGTGTTCCTCCATTCTTCTGTCTGTCTTCTTGAGAGGTGCCCAGCCTTTCTTTTATTAATCTACTTATCTCTTGTTTAATTTGAATTAATATTTCAGTTTTGATCCCACTTACAAGGTCCTGAAGATATCTCTTTATGTCTTCTACCACTGTGTTTGATGTTGCATGTTTGCTGCCCTCAATCTCTTTTGTATTTACCTCTCCTGGATCAATGTTCTCAGGGTTGGGGGCTGGGTTTTTTTTCTTATTTCTTCCTCTCGTCATGTTTTTGGTTCCTTCCATACAAGTGTACAGTGTAATTCCCAGCCCCTTTTCTTGTTGGTTAAGGCTCCTCTGGAGCATGCAGGCTAGGGGCTTCTGTCCTCTGCCGGCCGCTATCACAGAGTAAAGTTCAAGCAAGCGCAGTGTGCGCTGGCTCCTCTCCTCTGGGCCAGTCAACCTTTGCAGACCTTCACTGCGTCAGTGTGTGGCTGCGCTCAGGGGATTAGTTTGTAGCAACCCACTGGGTCCCGGCCAGGAGCACAGCCCAATCCAAGCAGATTCCACCAATCTGCTTGGCGAGGGGAGCAACCAACTGAATCCACTTCCTTATGGAGTTAAGGCGGTCCTGCCCAAATCCAACATGTCTTCCAGTCAGTTTCCCCTTTCCCATGGGAGGGTCTTACTCCTATCACCTGCCACGTGTTGATGCCGGTCCCTGAGAACTGCTGGGCTCCCAGAACTTCAACTTCAGCGTGGCTGCAGCGCAAATTCTTAGTGCCTCTGGGTGGTTCGTGTGCAGGGCCGGGTCTGGGCGAGCCACACGCAGGGATGTTCAGCTCCACGCTCTGGCAGGTCAAGCCAGTTTTGCATCAGCACAGTTGGGTCGGTCAGGTCGCTCTTGGGCAGAAATTCAGGCGGCTTGAGGAGGGCGCTGTGCTTGCTGATCTTAGCTTCACTAATGGTAGCCCCGGGACCTCATATTTGAGCGGTTTTTTTAACTTTAGTTTCTTCCTGAAGTCCGTCTCTCTCTGTTTGGGTCTCTCCAGGGTGTTAAATTCTGGCATTTAATCTCTCTCTCTCAGAGAGGATCTCTCTCCTGCTACCTACCGGTCTGCCATCTTTGGAAACTCCTCTCCTGTTTTATTATTTTAAGGCAAGGGCTTCTTATGTAGTCCAAGTTGGCCTCAAATTTATGATCTTCCTGCTTCAGCCTCCTGAGTAGCTTGGATTGTAGGCAGTGCCTTTGCACCCATGCCACTCCCAGCCCCATCGCCAGCTCCCGAGGGCCTCTCCAAAGGTATCCCGGGTCTCATTAAGAGAGGGAAGTTCATGCCTAAATCTTGTAATCTGAACAGCTGCTTTTTAGATAACCATATGCAATGTATCAACTAGTTTTAATTTTCTATTTTTTTGAAATTCTGTATAATTTTTATCCTTTTTTTTTGGTTTTATTTAAAAAAATAAAAATAAAGTTAAAAATAAAAACCTTGACCACCGTGAGGTAATCTTTTTATCCTGTTCAGTATGGATCTTTTCTTGTTTAAGGTAACTGTAAATTTGGGCTTTACAAATTAAATATTTGGAAATTTAGGAAGATTTCATTTTTTTTTTTACTTAAAAAGATTTCGTTTTGAAATTGTTTGAAAGGAGAGAGTTGTAGGAGTTAAAAATGATTGTTTAGAAGTGTATTTAAAGCCTTGAGAAAAAGTAATCATGACTATTTTTGTTTCTGTTTTGGACAGCAAAAGATTGTTGTAAACATTGTATAAAAGGAAATATAACAGAAAACTTCATGACCAGGAGTGTTAAATTCCAGAAATTAGGGGGATGATAAATATTTTCTTCATGTAGGGCCATCATATGCATAAAGTTTGTCTTCTGAGTATGAAATTGCAGGTAGACTTCCAAATCTTGATAGAACCTACTGGCTTTTTTAGATGTATCCTACTGGTTTTTACATAGAGGCTGAAATGAAAAAATTATATAAATGGAATAGCATGTTGGTTAGCATTATCAGTAGAGTAATACATACATAGGCTTTGCAGATAAGGTAACATTTTTATGGCAGCCATCAGTGAAATACTTACTTATATTTTATAACATGAATAATAGCCACTAATAGAATACAAAGTAGATAAAACCTTCACCTCAGGAACTTAGCAATATTTTGCATATTCACCAGTGAAAAGTTAAATAGTAATGTAAGAAGGTTTGATTAGATCTTTCGTAAGTGGTTTTATTTTAGAAATTCAGAAGAATGGACTGTTTGTTATGGGAAAGCCTTTATTGGAGAAATGACTTCTCAGCAAGAGAAAGACATTTTGAAAGACATAAGATTTTCTTAGAAGTGAAAAAGGCAAGAGAGGCATATACAGATTAATACACATAAATGAGTAGCTGTAAATTTATATGTAAATGCTAAGAATGCCATTTTGCAACCAGAAGTTAATAATTTTGGTGTATGTGAAATAAATCATTTTTAATTTTTGTCTTTTGCTATTAACATGAAGTATTTAACTTTTGTTAAATCATCGGTTAAGTGGGGGTGAAAGTTGTGTACCACAGAGCTTGCTGAGATGAGCTATATTATATGTGAAGTGCTTGTAACAGTGCCCAGCATAAAGCAAGTGCTCAGGGAGTATCTGTTGCTATGTCTGATTCTTAAAGTAAATATGACCACGGCATGATTATGGGTCATTGAAAGTGGATGGAACTGGAAAAGACTTCTGAGTTGGAGAATAGTAATCAGTAAGAGAAGGGACACACATTATGTTTAAATCTGGTGAACTACTTTTAAGAGTGGCAAGTAATATTCCACTCTGTGGTAGGCTGATCAGTGGTGGTCAAACTTGTAATACTAGCTGAACTGAATCAGTGTGGTGCTTAGCATGGAGGGCCAGCCTAAAGGTTGTTGCCAAGATAAAAAGGAGAACTGGAGAAGAAGACTTTAGCATTGTGAGTTCTCTGTAGTGTTGTTGGTTCTCCACTGTGGTGTTGGTTCTGCAGTTGCCATTAATTTTCCTGGAGGAGCTTGTTGAGCTTCTTTCCTGACATGAACTTGGCTGTCCTCATTGTCAGAGGAGCTCGGGTCCTTGTCACGGAGGATGGCTGCAGTTCATTTTGGAGATGATCTGGTCCTTACTTGAAGCATTGCTTCCTAGCTCCAGAGGGGAGGATCATGGTATGCTGTTCAATCTCCAGGAGAAGCTTGTCACGCTGGCTTCCTGAAATGAACTCTGCTGTTCTCATCTTCCAAGGAGGTTGGGACCTTGCTGTTGCTGAAGATGGCTATGGTACTTTTTGGGGGGAGCCCTGATTCTGATTTTGAGCATTGCTTCTTGGCTCCAGTACAGATCCCTCAGCCTACTGGCACAGATCCTTCATCTTGCTGACCTTTGGGCCTTCCCAGCACAGATTTGTGAAACAGACTTGCATAACATATTATTATGGACTGTAGGCCTCCAGTTGAACTCATGGGGGCCATTGTCATGGACTCTAGGTCTTTAACGGGACTCATGCAGGATGTTGCTATGGGATCCAGGCCCTCACTGGAGCCTTTGGGTATGGACACATTTCCTGTGCTTCTTGTATTTAACTCTTTGGGTCACTATTATAAAATAATAATGTAAATTATGTGTCCTGTAATACAGTTGTTTTCCTTGCAATCCCTGAGTATAGCACACTCATATACTATTCCTTTTCAATTCATAATGGCTGCCTGGGGGCACTCTAGTAAGGAAATTTGGGTTGTGTTTGGTTTCATAGCAAAGAAAGATACTATTGTAGCAGCTATTAGTAGTAGTTATTGTGTGTATGGGGGGTAGTATATTTAGTATATTTGTCATTACAAAAAATGTTAGAAGCTGATGCAGGTTCTCATTTTAGAGAGCCTTATGATAGAGTTACAGAAAGATGGAGTCATTATAGGCAAGAAGACTAGCACTGAGTCCTATATGGCAGAATAAAGCATGAATTCTGAGAAGTGTTTCAAAGGAGTAGTTGGATTAACATCCCCTTATGTCTAGAATAAATTCAAGATTTTTGCTCCTTGTGATTTTGGACCTGCTAGGCTTAAGGAAGGATTCATTTAATTTTCATACAGTAATTATATTTTAGTAAGTGTGTATTATGTGTAAAGCATTTTCCTTGGTACTAAGGATACACAGATGAAGAATATGTTCTCTGTCCTCTACATGTCCATAGTCTACTGGTAAAGAATGATCCATTCATTAAAGGGATGTGTCATGATCTGTAATTGAGATTATATAGAAGAAATTGTGGGGTAGTGAAAGGAAAAGCACATCTGTCTGCCTGCAGAGGTTAAGGAAGCCCAGGAGAATTGCATTAGGGGATATTTACTTTTCGTTCTGATTATCCCTTCACTGAAAAGTACTCCTCCTGGATTAGCAGCTCTGTGGGTATTTGTAATTAACATAACACATTTAACAAGACACAACTTCTTAATGCTTACAAGTGCTTATGTCATTTTAATAAGTTAAATTTTAGTTTCATCTCCTTACAATATTTTTACCTTTTTTTGTTTTAGAAGAAGCTTTATTGGTCATTAACAGTCATCAATAGAGTATTGGATTTTCATCACCCACAGAGAGCAGTTTATACAAGGGAAGACCTGTTCTGAAGATGGAGTCTGATTTCACAGTGACAGAAGTCATCATTTTTACCACCAGCAAAAAGACTTTTGTGTAGTTAGTTTCTTCTATGCAAAGTATATGTGACACAAACAAATTACTCATTCTATTAACTAATATAAGAGAATTTTATTTAGGTTTTTCTAGGAACATAGCATAACCATTTCTTCAGTGTACATGTTAGGCAAACACACTTTTGTAGTAGAGTTGATTTTATACCCCGCAAAAATACACCTTTTATTTTTTATAATAAAAAGCTTTTTGCAAATTATAAAATTGTCCAGATGAGGTTAGAACACTCACAATAAGTGCTTATGTATGTTAATCATGATTTCATTGTTAGAATTTCAGTGTTTCTGTTCCTTTCATTTCAGATCTATTTGTGAAGCTTGTTTTGGTCTTAATAGTTTTCTTCTTTCCTGCTTTTCTTTCTTTTGGAATATTGACATTCATTTTCTTTTTCTCCAGGACACTTGAATGTTGGAGAGGTGGTTTATAGCACATAAGAATTTGCCAGGATTAATTATAACCTTTTAATTTATAAAATATACTTCACTATGAAACAACTATCTTTTTTTTTTTTTAAAGACTATTTTTGGTTTTACTCTGAAATAGAGATCACATCTCTATACTCTAGAGAATTTGACCATTTATCTTCTGTAGGAACATATAAACTAATGTTTTGTGTCTCATTTTTCCCCCTGATACAACAAGTAAACCAGTATGTAGTCATCATATAAAGATTTCTTATGACTTAAGGAAATACTATTCTAAGATTGTTTGTGAATTTGCCTATAATTTTCTGTATACCTGAATTATTCTACATTTCTCCTCTGCTGTGTTCACAGACTCAAGGGATACCTCAAGTTTGGAGTACAGTAACAGAACCTTCTGCAGAAGGTAAAAATGAGGACTGTCCACTTTTCACTATTTGTGATGGACTATCTAGAAAACAGCAGGCTTCTTTGAACATCATATTTTTCTTTTCTTCTTTTCTACCTTTTCCCCAACAGTTGGGAAACAGTTGCATATCAGTATGTGTCAAGCTTTGCTTCGTCATTTGTTGGTTTGGGGAAGGCGGTGGGGAGGAGGGACTCTGGATATAAGTTCTAGATGTTCAGCTTTATGTTACTGCAGGAGATTCACTGAATTAAATTCTACTTTACATGAAACAGATATTTTATTCCTGCTGCTTTTGAGTAAGGTCTTTTTTAAAAATAATAGAATTCTCTTTTTCAAAGTAGGTCAGTTTTAAAGAACTTTTCTTTTGTTTCTTTGTTTCTTTCTTTTTTTTTTTTGTTCTCAAACAAGTCTTAGGCTTAGGTCTTTCATTTTTTCCTGTTCAAATGAACGAAACTTGACATTTTAGAATCAACTGTGATAGAAATCACATAAATTGCAAGTAACAAAAAAATGTGTAAGTATTAGCTAGGATTTTAAATTTGAATATGAGGTTGACTTGTTTTAAAAATTACAGCATTTCTGTTACTCTGTAGTACATATTTCGATATATATTTTATATTATATATATAAAATATAGTAGAGAAGAAATGCATGATAAAAAGTAGCATAAGCCACATAGCCTGTGTATGTATTTTATACTTAGAAATCTTTTAACTCTATAGATGGTTAATCTAGATGGAATCACATAAAGCTTACACTGTCTTAAGTTTTTTAAAAATCTAGTTTCATATTTTAAAGGTGAGAACTTCAATAAGAGGTCCTCAGTAAGAATTCCTCTAACACCTGCATAATTTTCTGCTTCTCTGTCTTGCTTTATTGTGGTTTATTCTAGTATGTTCAAAATAATGAGTCTTGATTAGTATGATAAAATTAGACAATGTCAATATCTCATTGGAAGAAATTTCAGTTTTACTTCCATTGTCACCTGTTTCTTTTACCATGTAGTTGGAGAGAAAAAAAGTGTTCATGACTCCTAGCGTATAGCTTTGTAATGGTTATATTCTGTAAACAAAATTAGTAGTATAGAGTTGTGATTCACTCATGTAATGATATAATATTTACAGTCATATGATTTGAAAATTCACTAAAAGAAGGAAAAGGAAAAAGAATAGCCTTGTCAGAATACTGGCAATAACGCCGGGGATTCACTAATGAAATCAGAATTGACCTCAGAGATTTGGAAGGAAAATCAGGAAGGGACAGTGTCATGAACTTCAGAAGAGGAGAATGTTTTCAACAGGGATACAAAATTAAAAAGTTGAGGGCATAACCTATTATACTAATATTCCTCATGAGGAATATTCCTTTTAGGCCTCCCTAGTAAGAGAACATGTATTCCTGAGCAGAAGTTTTGTGTTTATCCTGTCAATCTTATGACTGATTTTGTTTCTTTCTTTGCTTACCTTTAATAGCTGTTATTAAGAGGCTTATGTATATGTTGTTCATGCTTATAACTTAGGTTCATTTTGTTTTCCTGGTTCATCAATATCTTTTATCTTTTATTCTCTGGAAAGTGTATAAATGTTTTTTAAAGAATTTATTTTCTCCTTGCTGTCCACCCCCAAATAGTGGAAGATAGGGGAAAGACAAAAAGTGGTTAATAATTAGATATAGAGAAATATGATATGTGGAAAAATCATTAGATTAAGCAAGGAATAAAGGTTATTGATTAACCCTTACAAAATTAATTTAAACATTGGAATGGAGAACAAGGAAAAAAATCTTAAGATTTAAATGGAAGTAACTCAAATGTACATCAGAGATGAATGGATAAGTAAAATGTAGAATTGACTATAATGGAATATGATTTGGTTTTAAAGAGAAAGAAAAATACTGACATGCCACATAGCTGAACCTTGATGCCATTATGCTTAATGAAATAAGTTAATCACAAAAATATGAACACTGCT
This sequence comes from Dolichotis patagonum, assembly GCA_004027295.1. Taxonomy (NCBI): domain Eukaryota; kingdom Metazoa; phylum Chordata; class Mammalia; order Rodentia; family Caviidae; genus Dolichotis; species Dolichotis patagonum. The sequence continues at coordinate 90,646 of PVJX010000959.1, forward strand.
AGTTCTGTTTATATGAGGTACTTAGAGTAGCTGGAATCTTCGTTATAGAAAGTACAATGGTTGTTGCTAGAGCCTGGGGAAGGGAATGAGGAATTAGGTAGTGGGTGTGTATTGAATTTCAGTTTTGCAAGGTGAAAAGAGTTCTAGAGATTGATTGTAGTGATGATAATCTGAATGTGCTTAATGCCACTAAATTATACACTTAAAATGGGTTAAAATGGTAAATTTTGTTACACATATTGTCTAATAATTATAAAAACAGAGTAGACATAATGTAGAAACAGTGGACAACACCGTGTTTAAGGGAGAAGCAAGAAAACAGAGGACAATTGAATGGGTTGTAAGTTCAAGTAAAGGGTGTTTTTAGGAAATGTAGTTTTGTGTGTGCCTAAAAGAAAAAGGAGAAGCCCTCTTTAAAAAATTCAGTTCAGCAAGTATTTTTTAAAAAAATCTGTGTATGGGAATTGACATCTGTTTTCTTCATGAATAATTTTGATAGTTCATGGATTGGTTAGGAAAACTGTGTGTAAAAACAGACAGACAAGAACCTTATTAGCAAAGTAGTTCTTCACTGATGAATGAAGAGTTAATGATAGTGACTCAGACTTATTACTATCCATTTTCATTTGCTTTTTAGAATTCATTTCCAGTGAAGAATTTGAATGCAGTCCTTGTTAAACAATATGTTAAACTTCTTGGAAAGAGATGGGGATGGGACTGGAAAAGCATAAGTAATTAGAGCGTCCCAAGAAATTTTTCACCTTATAAGCTAGCTTACGCATTTGTTTCATTTCTCAATTATATATTGTAAGTGTTTAGAATTTGAACATCATTATTTTCCACATTTTGACCAGTACCAAATATTTTAATGATAGTGCTTACAGCTCTCTTGCAGTGAATAATAATAGGTTTCTGTGTAGTAGCTGCGCACCCGGTGATCCACATCTGCGACCTTAGCAAAGGTAAGCACATCCCAGATTGCAGTGTGAGATAGTTGAAGATTGGTAGGTTGTGGTAGTTGTGTAAACTTACCTCATCTGTTTTAAATAAGCATGCTTAATTGCATGAATCTGACCATGACATTAGACTGCACTCTGTTTAAATATGTAATTGGAAGCTTCCAAATATCAAAAGTTAAGTTTTAAGTCCACATATATTTAGGACTAGGCATAGATTTTTCAAATGGTTTTTAGAAATGCTCATAGAAATAAATACTACATTCAGTACTGGAGGCTTAATTTATTACAAAACTAAAGAAATGCTTAATAACTACATAACTGATTTTTCATCACACTTTTTTGAGTGGCTTTATATTATAATGTCTTCCTTTTTTGCGTAGGAATTTTTTATTTTAAAAATTTGAGCAGTATGTTTTAATAAGTCCATGTTTGTTGTGTGTGGCAAGAAATAGAGATTCAGATTATCTTAGGAAATGAGGAATTTGTTGTAAGGATACTTGATTACTAATGATTTGATTGATTTCAAGTGGCAGCAGTCAGATTCACTTGCTTCATTTGTTACGAAGAATTTGTTTTATGTATGGCAGGCATTATTCTAGACTTTGGGATGGAGTAGTGAACAAAATAATATCCTGCCTTTATGAAGTTGACACTTTCAGGGAGACAGTGAACTAGTTGGAGTGTGTGTAGGTATGTATATATTCATGTATACCATGCAGCTGCTGGTATAGACAAATTATGGAATAAAAATAAATTAGGGTAATGGAGTAGTCAGTAACTCATTAGATCAGTTGCTGTTTAAATCATCTATTCATGGCAGAAGTCAAAGAAGAGGTATTTGGTTGTGGATAATGATAGGTAGTAAGTCAGCGGGACATATGGGTGAGGTATATTCCTGGTTTAGAAACCAGCAAGGTTAAGGTCCCGAGGCTGGCATGATCTTAAAGTATGTAGGTGACTGTAAGAAAGATAGTATAGCTGGAAGGCAGTAAGGGATTACTAAGAATGAGGGAAAGGATTAATAAAATCAGGAAGATAGAATACAGGCTAGATCTCCTAGGATCTTGTAGGGCACAATTAGTAATATGGGGTTTATTATAAGTATGTTGCAAGTATGACTCCACCTAGGAGTTTTGAGCAAGTGATGATATCATTTATTTTTTAAAAAGATTAATACAGTTATTGAGTGGACATTAAATGACTCTTAGGGAAGGGGTCAGGAGTATAGTGGGAGCCTTTTTACTCTGATAGTGCACTCAGGTGATGGTGATCTTATGAAGGTGAGGTGGCAGAGAGGTCTGATTAATGATATAATTTGAAAAATAATTGGCAGAAGTTGCTGGATATAAATTGAATTCAGGCTAATGGTGGGAATCAGCGATAGGAATAAATCCTTTGTGTACCTTTGGCATTAGAATTTGATGAGGTGGGGTGAATAGGGATGATTAGGGAAAAACAGCTGAACAGGCTCATAGATTGGTCAATAATGATTTGAAAATAAGGTGAAAAATATTGATGAAAGTTTTTTGCTGATACAAAAAGAGGGTGGAAGACTGAGAGTAGTGAGGTCAAGAAGCAGAGGGGGATCCAGGAGAAAAGGCTGAGAAAAATGGCCAGTGAGAGATGAGGAAACTGGCAAGAGTTCTGGTTCTGGAAACTGAGTGAAGAACATATTTTAAGAAAGAGGGCCCAACCAGTGTCAGATGCTCCAGAAAGAAGTTTAATAACAACTAGGACTTCACAATTGGATCAAAGAAGTAAAAATTAAAGCTGTTGATGGTTTCGATAAGAGCAGTTTCACTGTAGTAGTGAAGTGAAAGGTCTGAAGTGGGTTAAAGAGGAAGTGAAGACAGTAAATACTGTTAACCTTCAAAAGGAGAAGTTATGTGACCAGTACCCAAAGGTAGATACATTTGAAGGGGACATTATTTTGTATCTTAAAAGATGGGAAATTTTGAAGTGTGTTTATATATTAATAAATAATCTAGTTAAATAATTGATAAATGAGGAGATCAAACTATATTAATATGAAACTATTCTTATTTCATAGGAAGGTACAGGTGTATAGTTGGGGACTTAGTCCACTCTGGTTGTATCTTACTCTTCTCTTACTGGATTTTATTTTCTCTGGCTGTTCCCTAAAGACTAGCTCTGTGGCTCTTAGCAGTCGCAGGCTTACCTCTTTCTTAGGATCATGACCAAAGAGAAGTAAGAGTCTTCCCTTTCTGCTTTTGTGAGAAAAATGCCAGGAAGTAAGTTAGATCATGTGGTGAGACCTAGACCTTCCCCAGGCGATTAGATAGCTTGTTTCAAAAGGCAGAGGGAGAAGGAGTACTTAGCAACCATCTAGCTATTACAGATTGATAAGTAAGAGAGACTAGATACGAGACGAATAGATTGAGGAAAACCTCAAAAGGTAATTCTGGATGCAGAGATAAGGGGGTGGATGGGGTCTGGCAGCATGGGTCATATGATATATAATGTAACTACTCTTTCAGAACAGTCTGATGTGTTCTTGTCACTCAAGGTTGAAGACTTTTAGACTATAAATTTTCTGAAGGGTATAACTCTCACCACTGGAACCTAAAGTCATTATGGATTTTGACTATTATGGATTTCACTATTACTTGACACTTTTTAACCTCAACAAGGGGAAACCCTGTCTGACTTTATCCCGGCTTGTCTATCACTGTGCATGTCTACATTGTGAAAAATGAAACTGCATTTTAATACGGGTCCTTGTAGGAGAAGACTAGTGAACTTGAGGTAGCAAAACAAACGTATTGTCCATGTGGAGTAAGCATGGAAATCTTGGAAAAAGATGTCTTCCAAATATCTATAAATTCAGGAAGGAGAATTTATTGGCATATAACTTAAACACTCCTGAGAGGCAAATAGCATTTTTCATCCTTTAGTAATAAGTAATATCAGGTACTGTTATACTTTAATGCATAAGAATATATGGAAAACTTTTGTATTCTGTAGCTTGGTATTCTACTAGAGGTGCTGTGTTTAGGTTATCAAGGGCCTCTTCTCTCAAGAAGAAATAATAGCAACTGTAAAATTAGAAATTCAGTGAGTGTAATTAAAGTTTGTAAAGGCACCCGAAGAATATCTGGGAGAGTGTTTCTTGATGAAATTACAAAAGGTTTTATTACACTATAAGTATTACGGTAGTTTCTTACTGTTACCAAAACAGTAAGAAATTGGAAAAACACTTACTTTTGCCTTACCTGGGGAACCTAGGGCCTTGCATGTGCCATGCAAGTGCTTTATCTCTGGGCAGTCACCAGCCTTTTTTACTTTTTGTTTTGAGACAGGATGTTGCCAGGTTGTCCAGTCTGGCTTGGACCTTTCCTCTTGCTCTAGTTTCCTGAGTTGGCAGGATTACAGGTGTATGTCACCCTTCCTGCCTAACAGTAGTATTTTTGTGTGACTTAAGAAGCTGGTATAAGAAATCACACATTTATAGTTCACAGTGGTGTCTTAATTTTCTAAATTTGTTTGTGGAAGATTTGGTTAGTATTTTTTCAAAAACTGATTCAGTGTCACTGTAAATATTTTTCATTTTTCTTTAGATTAAGAGGAAATAAGAATCAGAAATCTTCGTTAGTGATTTGTATATTTGTTTAGATTGATGAATGTTCAAGCTGCAAATGGGTTTTTTGTATGTGTCTTCTAGAATATAAAGTTTATTTTTTAAGTAAATTCGTCAGGCAAGATTTAGAGGCCATTTTACCATTTTTAGTTTGTTGATTCTTCCATAGTAACACGTAATCATTAATTCTTAGAAGTAAAGCATTATGTTCGCATAGGATAACAAATATAAGAAGAGGTGGTTTATAATTCATAAGGACTCTGAATTTAATTATTTGGTAAAAACTTGTCTCTAATATTTTCACCATACCAAGAAGAATTACTTTCTTCCTCATTGGCACATCTAGGGAACTGAAAAAAATTAAAATAGATGAGCATTTTTGAATCTGTAAGTCATTTGCAAGCAAACTAAGAAATGCAAAGGGATAGAACTTGGAATTATGGAATAAATAATTAGGAAAGCAAATAGTTTGAAACAGGTTAAGAGGAAGTTGCTTTCAACTCCAACCTGTAAAAGTTGAGAAGTAATAAAGATGAAGTGTTTTGGGGCTGGGGATTTAGCTCAGTAGTGTAAGTGCCTACCTGGCAAGTGCAAGGTCATGAGTTCCCTGGTGCAAAAAAAAAAAAAGATTAGATGTTTTAATAATTTAAACCAGTATGATCACTATGTTTCTAAAATCAAGTAAAATTTCAGGTTAAAGTTTAGTTTTCAAAATATCATGAATATTTTGATAGTGGTTTGTTAAATTTTTGCTAGCTAGTCATTATAAACCTATGCTAGAAGCTTTCTAATACTGTTAGTTTGAAACTTCATGTTTTCAACTTGTTAGTATATGAATTTTGAGAAAACAGTAAATTATTATGGGATCTAAGGCCTCCCAACTTTTAGTTACCAATACCTAGAGAAACCTCAAGTTAAAGCGACCCTTTCCAAGATAGGCACTATCCTATACCAAGTGAGAGGATGAAACGTGACTGCCTGTTTTCAAGTCTCCATATAAGGCTTACTAGATTTGTGACCTTGGACAAGTAACTCAATTTCTCTGTCCCTTTTTCCATTTGTAAAACGTAACTAATAAAAGTACTCATCTTAGAGGGTAGTGTTGAGAAATACATGAATTAATGAGTAGACAGGTTATAACAGTGATTGTTAGCTAATAAAAGCCTAGTGTTTGCTATTATCATTATCAGCAATATTATCAATATTATCAATATTATCATACTAGCAATATCATTGCTATTATCATTTTTTCTTGAAGAAAAATCACAAGCCATTAAGTAATAGAGAAATTGGCAAATAACAATTCTTTTAACTATATAACTAAAGAAATAATTCAATTTCTTACTGAAGGTGAGCTCAAATTTAGAGAAATGTTGCAAGAATTCCTGTACGTACTTTGTCCAGAGATTTCCCTTTCCCCCACTACTTCAGCTGTGTCATTTGAACTCATTATGACCTTTGGTGGCCAATGGTACAAAAGTATGCATTATAATTAGTTGTCCTGTCTTTGTAATCTTCTTCATTCTGGAGCAATTCCTTAGTATTTCTTTGGCTTCCCTGACTTTGGCTAGTAATTTTCAAAAATATCATTTTGTAGAATGTATGTAAGTTAGAGTTTATTTGATATGTTTGCATATTTAGACGCAGATTACACAATTTGTTATGGAAACATACAGAAAAGATTATTTTCATTATGTCCTTTTTTGTGGCATGTTAATTTGTTTTTCTACTAGTTGTGTTACTTTGGTAACTTGAAAAAGATAGTGTCTACTACATTTCTGTAGCTATAAAGTTCTTTTTATCTCCATTTTTAATTAATAATCTTTTTGTTTGGAGATAGCTGGAGATTGTAAGAAATACCACATTCCTCATATCACTTTTATCCCTTAGTTACTTATGGAGTGTTCTTGCTTGAATTATTACTTAGGTGATTGTTAATGGAAATTCTCAAATTCCATAATTTCTTCTATTTATTAGTTGGTGTTTTACCATAAGAGATTTATTTAAAGGATATTATCTTGTGCTGTCTTTTGAAGATAGTGGACAGAAGAGGAATATATTGATACTAGAAATTAGAGAAAAATACCATGTCTCAAAATCTTAGAACTATTCTGCATATTCTGACTTGCCTTGTTATAGACTCCTGGTTTCCTACTTCATTGTTTTGTTTTGTTATCTCACTATAATTTTATACTCAAACTGTTCTAAATTCTATTAGACACCTTAGAAGCTGGCTTCTATTTCCTTTTCATGTGTCTCTGTCATTTTTTGAGGCTTTTCTTATGTTCTGGCACAACTGTTAGAAGTTTCTCAGTTTCAGTCCTGGAAATAACAATTTCACTAAAGAGCTGATGCTTTTAGTTCAGGTGATATTTCAAAAGCCAAGATTTGAGTGTTAGAAACCAAGACTTGGTGGTATCTAGAAACCAGGATTTCAGTAAGAATTGTTACAGAGATACCATTTTGTCAGTCAGTGCTTACTAGAGAAATAAACTCAATGCAAGATACACAAATAAGTAAGAATTTACCAAGTCGACTTATGGTGGCCGCCCACACAGTGAGGTGTGGGAAAGTGCAAAAGGGCTATCTGCATGCTGTAGGTCGGAGGATTCTGTTGAAGGGCTGGAGCTCTTTGTGGTGCGCCTTGCGAGTGCGTATCAGGAGGCCAAAGGGTCTATGTAGGAAGCCTAGAGATGACATCCGAGGTGAAGGTGCAGAAGAGCTCCTCTGAAGAAACAAAAGGGAGCGTGCCTTCTTTGTTTTTCTTTTCTTCTCATCAGGCTACAAGCCTTTTGGTTGTTGTCATGCACAAAAGAGGGCTTCTGTCTTCAGTAGATACTCAGGCACACTCAGAAGTATGCTGATCTAACTTGTTCTGTGTTTCTTACTCAAATTGACACAATCAGTTAACTATAGCACTGTTTTTCCAGACTTTTTCAGAGAACAGTTAATAAATATATATAACTGTTACTTGTCTGTATATGTTAAAAACAATGACTTCCACTAACTTTATTTTTAGAGAAAAAAAGAAAGACAGAAAAAAGGGTAGAAATAATACAGAACTTAAAAAAAAACTACTAAGAAATCACTAGTTGCTATAATCTTGATACCTCTTATCTCAATCAAACGCTGCTAGATTGGTTGTAGCTTAACGTCTTTCCTCATTTGTGCCTCCCCTTGTTGACAGTGAAAAACTTGGCCCTGCTGTCATAAATATGTTTACATATTTCCTCTTTGTCCCCATCAATAACCAGTTTCCTGGCCCCATTGAGCTACTGTCATACTCCGTAGCCTGCTTCATGGGCTTTGTCTGTGTTGTGTTGCTACCTCAGTTCCACATTATGTAGCTTCTGGCCACCGTAACCCTTCTTCTCATCCTTATATGGAACTTGGCTACTTCTGGGCCATTGGAAGTTGTTTGAAATGAATTTGAGCATTGGAAAAAGCTTTGGAAATAACTGAGTGAGCACTATTCCAGGACTTCGTATAAATTAGTCCATCTCTGTGCATTTTTGTTTTTACTACAGAAGCATATTATTCACAGATCTCCCTTCTCACATAAAACCCTAGCCATTGACAGAGGTCCTCTCTGAATGAGGAGCCTATTTAATAACTTATATTTTAATTGTGTTAGTACTCACAATTAAGTGAAATTTTCCTAGAAGTTGTTTTACCATCAGTAATATTAAATCACTATTGAATATACCAAGTAAACCCCTGTGGTTTGTTACATTTTTGCTAGCTAGTCATTATAAACCCATTCTAGAAGCTTTCTAGCATTGGAAAATGCTACATACCAATAAATGTAGGTAAAAGTATTTATGAACTGTTACATTTTTAAATGTTAAGTGTGCCAGGAAAAGTTATGTAATAGTAAAATTACTTGGAAAATGTTGGTGAATGTATTTAGAAACTAGGATTTAGAGATTTTTAATGTACTATAATGTCTTCTGACTTGGAGATTGTGGGACAGCTAGCAGTGAAATCTGATTTTAGGATTATTTGATTTAGTATCCTTTAGAAAGAAGGTATTTATTAGGTGGGATTTTGTGCTCCTTTTGTTGTTGTTGTTGTTGAACTTCCTCTAAATGTTAATGTATTTTCTTACATCATGCTTTTTGCTAGTCTTGGTTAAATTCCTTGACTCTGATGTTTATTTTACCCATTTCTCAGTAGTAATTACTGTGTGCTTAGTAAATACTTGCTGTTCCACATTTGTTTAGTATGCTATAGTTTTGACATGTTGAGGACGTAGATATGAGTAGGGTGCTTTGTCCTTAAACAACTTCATTTTATGTGAAATACTTTTTTAACTTCTTGGTTCAGTGTTTAAAGAAAGAGGAGGAGGAGATGAAAGCTGGGTGTAAAGTGGAAGAAATAACTGAGATTTATCTACTCTTTTCCAAAGGTGATAAATTTCTTCAGTGACATCCATAACGACTGTGTAGGAAAACTTTGTTAAACACTTAGTTTCCATTAATCATTGAGTTTTTTCGATTGAATCATTTATAAACAAAGCACATTCCTACAGTTTTTTAATTGCACTACGTTTCTGTTCTTCTACTTGTTTTATTATGAGAATAATTTACATTTGTAGAGCAAATTAGTGCTTCCACATACATTGTGCTATTCTTTCAAAACAGCCATAAGATGTGGAATTCAGTGCTTATCCAATTTTTAAGATAGGTCTTCATTATCTCTTACCATCTAGGTGTTGATGATATGCTTTGTGTAAATAATAAAATTGCATTTTATAGTAGAAAAGCTAATTAAACCTTTCCTCGGTGTCCATGGAACACCCTAGTAATCTTAAGTTCTGAGTATTCAGACATTTGTCAACCTAAGTGTCTGTAAAATTACATATGGTTCTTACATGATAGCAAAAGAACTGGTACAGCTACTACCGCGTGAGCTCACGGTGTGGCTTTAGGTATCCACGTAGAACGTGATGCAGGAATTTAGTCCAGTTACAGAGACACACCCCATGGACTCATGTGCAGATGAGGAACTCACCTGCTGGTGCTGTTGTCAAGATGAGCCTCTTGTGACTGTACTGAGCAACTGGCCGTCTGAGCCTACGCAGAAGTGATAGTGCAAAGTCCATGAAACCGGCCGAGTGAGGACACAATGAAAGTCCCAAAACTTCTTTACCTTGTTTTGTATATTAAAAAGTTATCTTCTTGTATCTTTATATTACATTTAATTAAACATTCATTATCAAGGCCCTGCTATGCTGCATGTTAGGTTAATCGTATTTTTCTGTGAGAAATACATGTTAGTGTAAAAAGAAATTCTGAGTATTCTGTGACTTGAAATTCTGATTTGAAATTGAATTTAACTGTAACAGATTTTAGTGTATATTTATATTGTGTTAGAATACAATATTTTGTATAAAAATGCCAATTTTTCGGATTCCTAAGTTTTTAGATTATGTATCAGAGAAACTTCAAAACTTATAAATTCTTTCCACGAACATTTTATATAACTAACTTTAAATACAGTTACTTTTGTTAATAATGTTTATTCTTTATTTCTTCTCCTAGACCTCCTTACCAAGTCTTTTGGTGCTTACAAAGATATTTTCATGCTTTAATAGAAAGGAATATATTCATCTGTTCTGTATTGATTTACTGTTAAGTCTCATGATATCAGATGTTGAGTTGTCTAAACTTATGCCAGTTACTTTATTAGGATAGTACATATTTTTAAATCATAAATCAAAGGTAGTAAAACTATTTAAAAATGAAATGCAAAATTAATTATATATATGAGCTCTGCTACAGATATATAAAATTTGGCTGTAGTTGAAATTTTCTCAGAATGCAGAGGAAGAGAAAGGGGGTGGGGGAAGGAATATCACGGCTAGGAGTTAGCGTTTTGAACCAAGGAATGATGGCACATGTCTATAATACCAGTACTCTGGGAGGCCGAGGCAGGATGATTGTAAACTTGAGCCCTGCCTAGACAATTTAGAGACTGTCTCAAAAAATGAAGAAGAAAAAAAGGGTGGGGAATATAGCTCAGTGCAAAGAGTCTGGGTTCAATCTTCAGGACTGGAGGTGGAGGGAGAGTTGGGGCTTTGAAGTTCCCCAAGTGTTGAATGCCATTTCTGCCACTTACTTGATGTGTGGATTTAGACACTAAATTTTCTGGGCCATAGCTTCCTGATCTACAAAGCAAAGATTATAATATTCTTTTTGATATCTACTTCATAGTATTGCTGAGAATTTCATGAAATAATTTATGAAGTTTTTAGCACTGTGGAAGTTGCCAAATGCTCATAAAATGATAGCTATTATTATTAATATGTCTCTGCATGCATAAAATATCCTTTTAATTAGAAATTGCTTTTTCCACGGTATTTGGATGATTTCCCAAGTGCATTTTAAGGATTTTTTTAAGGTAGCATGTACTTATATTAAATATAAGATATGAAAATTAATGAGGCGATACTTCACTAAGCTATTTTGTATTTTTAATACATCCAGTGCATTAGTTTTATAAGATTATGGTTTACAGATGACGGGAGCAAGTACATACATGTATTTAAAGATCACTTTCCACATTAATTTGAGTCCATCAGTTTTATCTAGTTTTTGGGAGTAGACTGGGTGCACATAAATGCTGTTTCTCATTCCACCATTTGCTACACAGCTGTAAATTAGTGCCATTTTTATGTTGTAGGTCTCCATGACTGTGTTCTAGAACTTATTATTCTCCAGCACTGCTTTGAAATGAAATACCCTGAAAATAGTATTGCTTATCTTCCACACTTTTGGGTAGCAAATAGACAACTAAAAATGAAACGAACAAAATTTTTTTCTTAATGAAAAAAGTGGTAATGTATTCAGCTAATACTTAAGTGGCAGCTTTATTCTGGACTCAATACTCCTTGTCTTTTGCAATCTCCTAATAATGTAGGAACATAAAATGTTAATATATAGGCAATACATGATGTGCCATTTGATAACAGTAGTAAGTTCTACAGAAATTCAAGGGAAAGAGATCTAGTCATAACATAGTTATGCACTGAGTTGTCCCTATAAGGGAGTACATGTCTTACAAATTTTTTGTTATTTTGGGGTATTTTGCACCAGAGTTTCTCTGTGTAGTCCAGGCTGGCCTTAAATGCACCGACTGAACTAGCAGTGATCCTTCTGTCTGCATCTTCTGAGTGTTCGCATTATAGGCATGTGCCACTAGACTTGGTTTGATGCATGTCTTTTTTTAGAAGGCTGTGTAAGCTGGATGGACACATGAACACAAGTTTCCTTACCTGTCTTTTGGTAGCTGTATCTAGCCCTTCCTATTCCTTTATTCTTAGTACTAATACCCTGCTGCAATCAAAAGCTTTTATTTCTTGGGCCCAGTGTTCATGTTTTTCAGTTGCTGTTCCAAAACAGTGCAGCTGACAATACAAAGTAAAGGGGGAGGAAAGGGATTGTTTTGGTGCAGAATCAGGACCCGTAATTCCTGTTAGGGAAATTCCCTTGTTAGCAGCAAGCAGTAGGGCAGATAAAATGAAAAGCCTCATCTTGTCTCTGTTCTTGTGAAAACCCACAAATGTGGTCACCCCTCCATATATCCTTGGTATGATTTATATCTAGATGTCCCCTCAAAGGCTCATGCATTCATAGATGAAACTTTAGAAGGTGATTGGATCATGGGATCTGATACTCAATGGACTAATCTGCTGTGATGCTGGGAGGTGAAGGCTGGCTAGAGGAGCTGGGTCATTGGGATGTGGCCTGCAAGAGTTTATCTCTTCTCTGTTCTTCCTTTCACCCTCCCTCTGCATCCAGCTGCCATGCATGAGCTATTTTCCCTCTGCTTTGCTGCCTTTTCTTAGGCAACTATGGACTGAAACCTCTGTAAATTGTGAGCCAAAATAAAACTTTTTCCCTTTAAGTTGTGAAAGTTAACTATTGTGTCTCAGCAATGAAGAAAGTAACCAAGACAATCGTACATCTCCACACTCTCACATCTCCTGAAATTTGGTTCCATTTAACATCATGTCCCCACTCTTGCCTGTCCCCAACCACCCTCTTTGCTGAAGAGCCCTGTTCCAGTTATAAATTCACTGGCTCTTGAAATCTTGTCTTTGAGGCTGGTAGAGCACCACTTCCAAGTCATAGGAGTCTCTTCCATGGTGAAGAGCTGGCATAGCTCCACTGAACCTTTGTTACTATCTCCAGGCCTTTGTAGGTCCCAGTGTGTACTTGGTCCCTCTGGGAGAATCTTAATCTGTTAACCCAAGTGACAGTGGCAAATTGCTGATTTGTAGCATTTCATTCTTGTATATAGTTAGTACTGTAGGTGTGGAAGGTTTGTTTTGGAGAGAAAATATTTCAAGTTTTAGAGTTAGCTGTTCTAAATCAGAAGCCACCTATCTTGGCAGTGACCAAATTAGAGTTCAAACTGTCACTCTGTTGTGAGACATGTGTAATCATTTGGCTATTCTTGCTGAAGAGTCTCTATAATAGCTACTTACATGTTAAAGGGGTTTTGTGAAAATGTTTGTAAAGGTATGTGATCAGTGCTGTGGCAGATACATGTGCATCAGATACCTGTGATCAGAGAGCACAAAGAAGTGTATCTGTAATCTGGAAATGAGTAGGTAGGGAAACTGTCTGGAGGAAGGAGTTCCTGATGGGAAACAGAAAGACTAAGAAAGGGCAAGGTTGGCAAAGAAAGAAGAAAGGTAAGACATTCCGGGTTGGGGTGACCCGAGGTATAGGGGAATATAGTACATTTAGAAGCCATGGCACCCTGAATGCACTCAGCCTCATCTGATCCCAGGAGTTGGGCAGGGTCACACCTGGCTAGTACGATGGGACTGCAAACTGTCCATTGAAGCTGCCTAATCTGATTATCAGGACCAGAGGCAATGTTATTGCACAGTAGTCAATGATTCTAGAAACAGGATTATTCTCAAACCACCTTTGATTGTTAATTGATTGTTATATACCTAATTAAGGATTTTACTATTACACGTTTTTAAATTCAATGTGATAATAAAAGTGCCTACTTCAAAGACTTGTTACAGTGATTATTTAAAATATTTGCAAATCTCCTGATGTATAATACTTTGTGTTAGCAGCAGTTTTTAATTGCTATTGTGGAAGTTCTTCAAGTCACTTTTCCCCCTGTGTTCTATGGTATCCTGTTCTGAGTTAACTGTTTCGTTACAGTATTTAAACAGCAGCTGTCTTCTGTTATTATATACAGTGATATCTTGTTTAATGAGCTTAATTTATTCCATGATTCTAGGGAAAAAGGCCACATTTGTGGTCATGCAAAAAGATGACATGGTTGTATGTATTACTTCATGCAGTTTGAAAACAAAAAATTTTGCCAAATGCTTCTGTTTGTGAAACAAATTGTTAGCAAACAAAAGTGTTCGTGAAGTAACGTCCCATTTTATTGTAGAAACAAAAATTTTGAATGAATTTTAAAGGTGAACTAGCTCAGGTTCATGTTTTGTGTGTCAAGCAACTGAGCCAGAGTTAAATACCATGGCTGTGATGTTTTTATGAATCAGTCATACAAGCTGGGACATGAATCAGGTCCCTTTCCATTCCAGAATTCTCTATCTTGGTCTTGAAATAGTTTGCCAGAAACTACCCTGAGAGACCAAGGTATACCACTGGCCACAATTTCAAGCAGACATTATAAGTAATAGCATAGAAATTGCCATTATGGGAGAGTTTGGGGGAGTAGATATGGTCAAATTAAAAAGTGTGCCTGTTTGAAGATGCTACAATGAAGCTACTGCACTGTATAGTAAATAATGCACTAATAAAAGATTTCAGAGTACATTATGAAAAGGAATATTGTATCTGTCTTTTCCTGCTTTGGAGGGGAACTGATACTAAGCAACAACATGTGTGAAGCAGTAATAGGGGTGGGCAGTGAGGGAACTGGGTAGTTCATACATATATAACAACTTTACCATCAAGCATTTCTTATGAAGACAGATCTTTCTGTTTATTTGGATTTCTTCCTTAAAACATAAAAGTAGATTTTCATAACACTTACTGTCAGTGTTTAGAAAGTCTCTCCTGAGGAGTGAAAATTTTAGCTGTTATATGAAGGTTCAGTAAAATAAATAGGCAGAAATGAAGTAGAGGATGAAGGAAAAGGGTTTCATACTGAAAAAGTGGCATGTCCAGACCCTGAAGGATGAGGTATGATCTGTTCTAAGAATTGAAAGGCCTGCAGAGTATTTGCAACAGAAAAAGCTAATACAAAATCAAGGCCAGGTCATGAGAATAGAGAAGGTATTTAATCAAAGAAACTGGTGGAGGAGGTAAACCCCATCCACAAAGTAAGTCTGTTCTGTGTTAGAATTTTGTTGTCTTAAAGATTCACTAAAACCAAACCAAACCAAACCAAACCAAACCAAACCAAACCAAACCAAACCAAACCCTTACTTAATGAAGTAAACTATACTTGTCTGTTTATTAGGTAGTATACTAGAACTAAGTAAGTTTAAATATGTATTGCTTTTTATACTTCTCACTTACTTTTCTTCCTATATTGTTTTACATCAGAGTGAGGAAATATTTTGATGTGTTGGGGTTTTTTGCTGTTGAACAATTGGAGAAATGACAGAGAGAGTCTTACCCTGATTTTTGGCTGATAATTTTGTGTGGGTATGTGAGGTGCAGCTGCACTGTGGCTTTCTTGGCAGCAGAGACAGTGCGATTCTCAATGTAGTTCATCATGAATAGAAAGAAACTTAAGAGTGAAAAAGCTACTTTGAAGGTCTTAAAATTCAGTGTAAGCATGCAGGCCTGGACCTTTAGCTCGTATCTTCATTTATTTGACTAACTAGATACAGCAGCCTGAGGCTCGTAGGTTTTATGACAAGAACACACAAAGAAGAGAACATTAAAAACCAGTCAGACTTTTCATGATAAAATTATTTCTTACCACATAGAATTTTTAAATGAAGTTTTTGTTGTTTGTGCTTTACTTTAGTTTTTTGTTCTCTAAGTCTTAGTGAAAAAAGATTGTAAAAGCATAGCTTTGCATGTAGATGTGAATTTAGAATATTCTGTAGTTTATCTTTTCTCAAATCTATTTATACACAGATGGATTCTCAGATCTGCTTTTATTGCTCACTTGTTTTCTTTTTTCTCTTATGTCCGCTTGTGTGGTCTTTAAGGACTTGTTTTTGAAAATCCTCAAATACAGACAATATGGAGTTTTTCTTTTTTTTTATTTTAAAGAGAATAAAACAAAAGAGGACAGAACAAAGCAGATCAGAACAGAACAACATAAGCAACACAGCACTTTACAACAAGACAGCCAGATATTAAACAGTAGCTACCATAATGTCTCTTTCTTTGCAACAGTTGAGCATGGCTTTAAATACAATAATATGAAACATAACAAAATATTATAAAACCATTCAAAAGAATGAAAGAATTACAGGGTATTCTGAACTGAATAACAGAAAATGATCAATGAGACTACAGTGTCTCATTTTCCATAAAAAAGTTTGTTTATACTATCACATGTATTAAATTCCCAATAAGACACAACATGATAAAACCGATGGTAATAGAAGAATAAAAGCATGGTAGGACTTCAAAGCAAGATGATATTAAATCAGCAGTGGCTGCCATAATGTTCTGTTTTTTTCAGAACAGCTGTTCATACCATCACACATAATAAAGTCAAACAAAACAGAATAAAACCATTCCAACTGATGAATGAAAACATTAAAAGGCTTCAGAGTTATGTAATGGAGAATCATGATTACCATAAAACCTTATGCCTTACTATTTCTTATACTAGGGAGACTATACAGTATTCACACATGTGAGTTTGGTTTATTTCGCTTATGTGTATGGTTTCAAGTTGCATCCATTTATTTGTAAACATCTCAATGTGATGATTCTTTATAGCTGAGTAGTACTCCATTGTATAGAAATACCACAACTTTTTTTATCCATTCCTCAGTTGATGGGCACTTAGGTTGTTTCCAAGATCTGGCTATTACAAATTGTGCTGCTGTAAACATGGGTAGATGTTTTCAGTTCTTCTGGGAATATGCCTAGAAGTGGAATAGCCGGGTCAAATGGGACTTCCAGACCCAGCTTTTTGAGGAGTCTCCAGACTGACTTCCATAGTGGTTGCACAAGTCTACACTCCCACCAACAGTGCAGAAGAGTTCCTTTTTCCTCACAGCTCCAGCATTTGGTGTTGGTAGTGTTTTTTACCCTGGCCATTCTTTCTGGAGTGAGATGGAATCTCAGTGTGGTTTTAATTTGCATTTCTGTAATGACTAATGAACATTTTTTCATGTATTTATTTGCCATTCATATTTCTTCATTTGGGAGCTGTGTATTCATTTTGGATGCCCATTTTTGGATTGGGTCTTTGAATTTCGAGGGTCTCATTTTTTTTAATTCTTTGTAAGTTCTAGACAGAAGGCCTTTGTCTGAGGGACAATCCATGAAGATTTTTTTCCCAATTTGTGGGTTTTCTTTTCACTCTGCTGGAAATCTCTGTTGACATGCAGAAACTCTTTTAATACGATATGGTCCCAGTTATTGATTCTGGGAAGTATTTCCCATGCGGTTTGATTCTTGTTCATGAATTCTCTACATGCCCCTATATCTTCGAGGTTTTTACCTACTTTGTCTTGCAACAGATTGTGTTTCTGTTTTAATATTTAGATCTTTGATCCATTTAGATTTTAGCTTAGTACATGGTGATAGGCATGGGTCTAGTTTTAGTCTTCTGCATATGGATAGCCAATTTTTCCAGCACCATTTGTTAAAGAGACTATTGTTCTTCCACCGAACATGTTTGGTCCCTTTATCAAAGATAAGGTGGTTGAGGGTGTTTGTGGTTGTGGTTGTATCTTCCAATCTATTCCATTGATCTTCAGGTCTGTTTTTATTCCAGTACCATGTTGATTTTATTACAGTAGCTTTGTAGTATAATTTCAAGTCAGGGATTGTGATGCCTCCTGCCTTGCCTTTGCTGCTTAGAATTGCCTTTGCTATTCTAGGTCTCTTCTGGTTCTAGATGAATTTTGGCAGTGATTTCTCTAGATCTATGAGGTGTATTAGTGGTATTTTGATTAGGATTGCATTGAATGTGTATAACAATTTTGAGAGAATGGCCATTTTCACAATATTTATTCTTCCTATCCATGAACAAGGAATGTCTTTCCATTTCTGAGGTCCTGTTTGATTTCCTTTTTCACAGTATTATAATTTTCCCTGTATAGCTCTTCTATTTCTTTTGTGAGATTAATTCCTAAGTATTTCATTTTTTTGGATGCTAGTATGAAGGGTGTGGTTTCTCTTATTTCTCTCTCAGTGCTTTTGTTGTTAGTGTATAGGAATGGTATTGATTTTTGAGTATTGACTTTGTATCCAGCTACATTGCTGAATTTAGTTATTATATCTAGCAGTTTTTTAGTGGAGTTTTGGGGTCTTCTATGTAAAGTATCATGTCATCTGCAAATAATGATAATTTAACTTCCTCTTTTCCTATCTTTACTCCTTTTATTTCTCTCTCTTATCTAATTGCTCTGGCTAGTATTTCCAATACTATGTTGAA
The DNA here is from genome assembly GCA_004027295.1 of Dolichotis patagonum. Taxonomy (NCBI): domain Eukaryota; kingdom Metazoa; phylum Chordata; class Mammalia; order Rodentia; family Caviidae; genus Dolichotis; species Dolichotis patagonum. The sequence continues at coordinate 108,787 of PVJX010000959.1, forward strand.
TAAGAGTGGTGATAAGCGACATCCTTGTCTTGTGCCTGATTTTAAGGTAAAGGCTTTCAGGTTTTGGCCATTCAATCAGATGCGGTCTGTTGGTTTGTCATAGATGGCCTTTATCATATTGCAGTAAAGACCATCTATTCCAATTCTCTGTAAGGTTCTTATGAATGAGTGTTGGACCTTATCAAAAGCTTTTTCTGCATCTCTAGAGATAATCATGTGGTTCCTACTTTTGGTTCTATTAATATGGTGGATTACATTTATTGATTTACATATGTTGAACCATCCCTGCATTCCTGGGATGAATCCTGCTTGGTTGTGGTATATAATCTTGATGATTTGCTGCATCCTGTTTGCCAGTATTTTATTGAGAATTTTTGCATCTATGTTCATAGGGAGATTGGCCTATAGTTCTCTTTTTCAGTTGGGTCTTTCTCACATTTTGGTACTAGAGTAATATTTGCTTCCAGGAATGACTTGGGGAGAATTGATTCCCTTTCGATTTTATTGAAACGTTTGAGGAGTGTCGGAATTAAGTCTTCTTTGTATTTCTTGTAGAATTCTGCAGTGAATCCATCTGGGCCTAGGCTCTTCTTTGTTTGCAAGAACTTAATTACGTTTTCAATTTCATTAATAGAAATTGGCTTATTCAGCAGTTTTACATCTTCCTGACCCAGCTTTGGTAGGTCATATGTTTCTAGGAATCTGTCCATTTCTTCTGTGTTATCGAACCTATGAGAGTAGAGGTTTTCAAAATAGGTGTTCGTGATCTTCTGTATTTCTACAGTCTGTAGTAATTTCACCTTTTTCATTCCTTATTGCATGGATTTTTTAATAAGGTTGGCTAGGGGCTTATCAATTTTATTTATTTTTTTCAAAGAACCAGCTCTTTGATTCATTGATTCTTTGTATTGTTTTCTTAGTCTCTATTGCATTAATTTCTCTGATCTTTATAATTTCCTCCCTTTTGGCGTTGGGCTTGGCTTGCTCTTCTTTTTCTAGATGTTTGAGTTGTAGCATCAGGTTGTTCATTCTGTCTTCCTGATGTGGGAACTCAGTGCAATAAATTTTCCTCTGAGGACTACTTTCATTGCATCCCACAGGTTCCAGTAAGTTGTATTTGTATTTTCATTTGCCTGTAGATATTGTTTAATTTCTTCTTTAATTTCCTCTGTGACCCACTGATTGTTCAAGAGTGTGTTATTCAATTTCCATGTGTTTGTGGGGTTTTTGCAGTTTCTTTTATCATTCATTTCTAGTTTCATTGCACTGTGATCTGATAACATGCATGGCGTAATTTCAATTCTTTTGCATTTACTTAAATATGTTCTGTGGTCCAGTATATGGTCTATTTTAGAGAATGTCCCATTTACTGCTGAGAAGAATGTATATTCTGATGTTGTTGGATGGAGCAGTCTGTATACATCTATCCATTCCATTTGTTCACAGGTGTGATTGAGTTCTGTTATTTCTTTGCTGATTTTCTGTCTAGTTGATCTGTCCCTTTGTGTCAATGGCGTGTTAAGGTCTCCTGTTATAATTGTGCTATTGCTTATTTGATTTTTCATTTCTGTTAATAGTTGCTTTGTATAGCTGGGTGCTCTGGAATTTGGTGCATATATATTTAAGATTGTTATCTCTTCCCTTGAAGTTTTCCCCTAACTAGTATGTAGTGGCCTTCTTTATCTCTTCAGATCATTCTTGGTTTGAAGTTCACATTGACTGCAAACAGAATAGCTAACCCCCCTTTTTTTTGGTTTCCTGTTGCTTGAAGTGTTGTTTTCCATCCCTTGACTTTCAGTCTGTGAGTTTCCTTTTGTGTTAGATGAGTTTCTTGTAGATAGCATATGGTTGGATGTTGTTTCTTGATCCATTCTGCAAGTCTGTTTCTTTTGATTGGTGAATTGAGGCCATTTACATGAATGGTTATAACTGTTACATATTGGTTTATTGTTGACATGTTATCTTTCTGCTGTTATATCTTTACCTTTCATTTCTGTTTAATTGTCTGCCTTGCTTGGTGGTTTTCTCCCGTGTGTATCTAGACTGTCTTTCATTATTCTTTGTAGGGTTGGTTTGGTGGCCATGAAGTTCTTCAGCTGTTTTGTGTAATGGAAGTATCTTATTTCTCCATCCGTTTTGAAGGACAGTTTTGCAGTGTACGTCAGTCTCATTGGAAGTTGTTTTCCTTTAGGTTCTGAAATACTTTACTCCATGCTTTTCTTGACTTCATTGTTTGTGTTGAGAAGTCTGCTGTGATTCTGATAGGTTTTCCTTTATAGGTGATCTGTCTTTTCTCTCTAACAGCTTTTAGTATTCTGTTCTTGTGGATTTCTGGGATGGTGATTATTATGTGTCTGGGTGTAGTTTTTATTTTGGTTTTGGCTATTTGGAGTTCTATATGCTTCACTGATCTGTATATCAGTTTTCATTCTCATGTTTGGGAAGTTTTCAGCTATTACTTCTGTAAATATCCTCTTGATATCATTTGGGCTGTCCCCTTCTTTTTCATTTATCCCTATTAATCTTATGTTCTTTTTCTTTGCATCATCTTTCAGGTGTTGAATTGTTATTTCCTGATTCTTTGTTACTTTTAAAACATCTTTCCTTTCCTGTTCACTAGCTGCAGTTTTATCTTCGAGGTCTGAAATTCTATCTTCCCTTTCTTTGAGGCAGTTTTGGCAAGTTTCAATAGAATTTTTGATTTTCTGTATATCTCTTTGAATCTGCTTCATGCATTCTGTTTGTTTTTTATAGTGTTCATTCAGCGATTCTGTCTGTTTGGTTAGTTCCTCTGATTTTTAGCTGTGTCTTCACTAGATGTGTTCACTACTTCTTTTACTACTTTTATCATTTCTTCTTTTACCTGGGCAATAATTTCTGATTTGAGTTTCTCCATAGTTTCCTTGAGTTGCTTCTTTTTTCAGTTGATATCATTTCAGTCATTTCAGATGTATGGCATCTATGTTCTTCTATGTACATGGCTCCTAGGCTTTCTTGGGGTGGGCTGGAGATTTGAGATTGCCCTTTGGTCTTTCATTTTGTCATTTTCCTATATTTCTTTGCTTTAAGCGGTGTTCCAATGCTTCCCCTGGGTGTGTTGGGAATCACCTCCTATGCCCTCAGCTCCTGGGACTGAATGAATGTCACTGAGCTTGACCCAGTCAGGCCTGCAGGACCTCTGAAGCCCAGTCCAGTGTTTCAGAGAGTTGGGCGGAAACTCAACCACTGTGAGCACTGGTCTGAAACTCTCCCTGGGCCAGTGCTAGTGGGCTGAAAGTCCCACTGCACAGTCCTGGCCTCCTAGAGTGAAAGAGGGCCGGTGGGCTTGGTGCAGAGGCCTATAGAAACTCCAGGGCCCAGTCTAGCGTCCTAAGGAGCTGGATAGGAACTCAACCGCTGGGAGCACAGGTCTCAAACTCTCCTTGGGCCAGCGCTGGAACACAGGGACTCACTTCGCACAGTCCTGACTCCCCCACAGGTTCTTGGCTCCCTGAATTGACAAACGGAAGCTGGGCATGGTGTACTGAGGCCGTGGAACCTCTGGGGCTCAGTCCAGTGTCCTAGGGAGCTCAAGAGGAACTCAACTGCTGGGAGCGCAGGTCTCAAACTCTGCCCGGGCCAGCACTGGAGCACTGGGACTCACCTGGCGCGGTCCTGACTCCCCGCAGGTTCTTTGAAATTTTTCATTTTTCAGACACACCTCCTCCCTTCCTTTGGCTAAATTCATTATTACCTTTATACACTAGCCAGACAGAACCCGCAGAATTGCTTCTAAGTTTTAACCGCTTCTTTGTGCCTTCACTGTTGCTGAGCGACACTGCTTCAGAGCAGTATAGAGTTGGGTTCTGCCAGTCAAATCCAGTCTTGTTATTACCTCTGTCGGTCTCATTAACATCTCAGTTTTTCACCTTCAAAATGGAGAAGGTTATGATAGCATTGTAATAGTTGTTTTTTCCTCAAGACCTAAAAAAAAGTGTATGTAAGGGCTTAATTCAAAATGAATAGTCAGAGGAAAAAAAACTATTACCATTTTGGCCCTAGTTTAGTTTGAGTCTCCTGAATTTGTTAATAGCTAACTTCACTGTTTTGTGTGATCTAATTCTAAGATCATCTGGACTGCTCATTAATATCTGTTTTCGTACCTTCATTTTTCCTTTAAGTTCCACACTTGTTACATCTGACCACTGTTATATTTTCTACATTTAAATATCTAATACCAGAACTTTTGATCAATATCACCTGCTTCTATTAGCTTCTCCTGTCTGTACTCTTTTCTGCTTCACTATATTGCACCCCTGTGTTATTTTTCCATTACAGCAAGAAATACTTGAGATAAATCAGTTTCCAAGACAAAAGGTATACTTCAGCTCGTGGCTTTTTCCCAGTCCAGGATCAGGTGTACACATTGCTTTCAATCATCTAGTAGGGACAGCACACCATGGTAGTAGCACATGGTGGAGCACAGCCTTCCACCTTATGACCAGGTGATAAGGAGAAAGGAAAAGAGACATAGGTCCCTCTGAGGCCACATCCTGAATGAGCTAAGCCTCCCATTCAGCCTTACTCTTAAAGGCTCTTAAGAGCCTTATCTCCCAGGAGTACTATGGGCCGGGGACCAAGCCTTTGTATGGAACTTTAGGGGACATTCTAGACCTAAACTGTACCCCCTCTGTAGTTTGGATTTCCTCTGGGCACCAGTCCCTGTACTTCATCTGCACATCTTGTTAGCCATATCCCCAGAATATGTCTCAATCTGGCCACTTATCACTATCTTCTCTATTACTGTCATAACCTAAGGCAGTAACTTCTGTTGCCTGAGCAGTTATATAAAGAATGGTCTCCTGTTTTTCTCCATTTCCTACACAGTTCATTCCTATAATGAAGAGTGATAGTTTAGAAGCAGATTATTCCCCTTACTCTCGTTAAAATTAGAAACAAACTATCCAATTTCTTGAAAGATTTCATGAGCTGACCTCTCTTAGACTTTCAGCCTCTCAAACGCAGCTGCTTTATTAATTTCTGAAGACTTTGTGCTAACTTTCTTCTCGGATTGGACTTTTTTTCCCTCTCAAATCATCAGAACATGGCTTCCTGAATTTCTAAGGTTAACTTGTCAGAGAGGTTTATCCTGACATCTTTCTATTCTTTTCCTTCTTTTTTGTGGTGCTGAGGATCAAAGGGTTACATGTGTGCTAGACAAGCACTATACCCCTGGTTCATCTTATTCATTTCTGTATGCCCTGTACTTAGACTGGAACCTGATAGTCAAGAGATTATTATAGTATTGCATGGATGGATGGCTAAGTGAAGCACTAAATAAGTACATGTCTGATAAGTTTTCTACAACCAAGGGAATGATAGGATATTTCATTCTCTATAGACTTTTAATAATATTTTATTTTATTTTATTTTATTTTATGTTATGTTATGTTATGTTATGTTATTTTGTTTTATGTTATTTTATTTTGTTTTATGTTATTTTATGTTATTTTATTTTATTTTATTTTGTTTTATTTTGTTTTATGTTATTTTATGTTACGTTACGTTATTTGGTACTGGGTATCGAACTCACGACCTCGCGCGCACCAGGCAAGCACTTACGCTGCTGAGCTAAATCCCTGGTCCAGTGATACTTATTTTAGAATTAGTTATGATAATACTCATCATGTTTATACTTATCCTAATTGCATTTACGTATTTCTTCTGTATTAGATTGTAAGCCTTTATGTTGTGTTATTTTTAATGTATATTCTGCTAGATACCATTTTAGTACTCACCTTTGGTTAAATTGAATTGAAAATTGAATTGAAAATTCAGTCTAATATCTTTACTTCCTCCAAAGTTATGGCATATGTATATATTTTAATTCTGAAGGCACTGTTTAACATATATTTTCCTTTTAAAAATCTCTTATAGTTCATAATTGGACTGTTGAAGATACCAGTCAGTGGTTGATAGAATTTGTTGAACTTCCCCAATATGAAAAGAATTTTAGAGACAATAATGTAAGAGGAACAACACTTCCCAGGTAAGTCTTCGATATCCTGATGTGTTTTTCTGCTCATGAGATTTATACTTTAGAAGTCATTTTTCAATGATGAATCTGCAAACTACTTCTGTAGCTGAGGATATGAGGGAAATATTACAAATATAGCCTTTCCTTAATCTTTTTAAAAGTATACATTTTCAAGTTTTAGTTAGTTTTTCTTGTCATAATCAGGCCTCTTAACATTTATTTCCAAGGAAAATAACTTTTAGAATTACAAGTTGGGTCAACTATACATTTTTAGGTAACATAAAAGGTTCAACCTGTGACCACCTGGTAAAGCTAAGAACAACTAACTGAGAAAAAGCCAACTCATTTGATGCAGGTCCATTTCCACAAGACACTTATTTTAATGGGTTAATGGATAGAACTTTCTTAATTGATAGTTTTTAGTGACAACCAGTTAGTCATGGTGGTTGTCAGTTATATTTCAATTAGAAAAGTTTAGTAAACAAGATACTTAGCAACATTTAAAAATGTTACATAGAATACTTTATATTTTATCTAAACCTTATTATTAAAATGAGGTATATACTTTACAGGCTAAAAACTATCAGGTCAGAGACAAATGTTTTCCTAAGGTAGAATTTAAATCTAGATAGACTGTTTACCAGACTCCAGGATGTTCTTTTATCTCTTTGATATCTGGAACCTGTTGTTAGTTTTCTAAATTATATATTCTAAATTTCCATTGGTTAACACAACCGTCTTTAAAAATTTCAGTGTTAAAATTTGCCGTTAGTCTACCAGAATCATTTAGAAGATTTCTTCTTATGTTCTGTTTCTCCTTGAATTCCTTTACATATCAAAAAAGACTAAACTGGATGCAGTGATGCATGCTGGTGTCCTTAGCTGCTTGGGAAGTTGAGACAGCAGACTTTCAAGGTCAAGATTAGCCTGCCTCAAAATAAAAAATATAAAGGACTGGGCAGCTCAGTGGTAAAGTGCTTCTTGATATGATCTCCAGTATGAGCAAAAAAAGGGTTCTAATCAATTATTACAATGTACTTATTATATATGATATATATACACACACACATTGTATCCATTATAAATTTGCTTATCTAATTGATTAAGCAGTTTCTGTTGCTTTCAGATTTATATTTTGGTTCAAGGTTAGCGATGTCAAATTTTTAAACATATATTCTTGTGCCTGCCTGGCAAGTGTAGGGTCTTGAGTTCGATTTCCGGTACCACCTCCCCCATTTACATATAGTCTCAAAGTAAATATTTCTAGTTTATTACACATATGATTACAAATGATGATAAATTTTGGAGCTACAAGATAATTCAATAAATACTGTACTAAGTAACTTTTATGTTCGTGGTTCAACTAAATGCTATAAACAAGACAAAAATTATATAAAATTTAGTTCTTGTTTTTAAATAAAACAAGTTCCTAAATTAAAACAGGCTAGGGTATTAAAATATAGTTAATAACTTTTTGATGTTTATGAGGAATTCATAATATTTTTCTTATTTTATCTTTTGGGAAGTTTATTTATAGAACAATATAAAATGAAATAGACTGACCTTGTTTGTTAATAGATGCTACAACTACATTTTAGAGGGAACCGAGTAAAGATTGTCAGAGATTCCTCAGATTCTGATAGCATTATGGAGACATGATGTGCTTGCTAACAGCAATTTTAAAAAAATGTTACAGTTGTTACTATGGGAAAAATTATAAATGTAGACGATTAGTTTTTAGGTTAGCCTATTGAGAACCTTTTGAATGAAAGAGAAGGGAAAATAGTAGTAGTTTTCTTCAAGCTCCTTTTATATGGTAATGATAATTAGACAAATCCATGTAAAGAGCAAGGATCAATTAATGTAAATTACTGTATAAGTAAAAACTTTTTATGTAGGGTATCTATAGATGTCAGAGCTGGTTATAAGAATGTATAAAAAAATCTTTCTAGAGAGTTGGACTACAACAGTACATGACATCCCTAATCTGAAAATCAAGAATCTAAAATCCTCTGTAGTCTTAGACTTTCTGAACACCATTATGGGATCACAGATGGAAAATTCCTTACCTGCCCTCATGTGATGAATGACATTCAGATGCAGATGCTCTAAAAATGCTCCATAAAGCTACCTCAAGGCTTTGTGTATACGGTGTAGTTGAAGCATACGTGAATTTGTGTTTGGACTTGGTCCCATCTCAAAGATATCTCATTATGGATATGCACATTTTTCCAAAAGCCCCCAAAACTGGGAATCTAAAACATTTCAAGTCTTTAGCATTTAAAATCTTTTCTGTGACATTAAAACAGTTTCTCTGCTGTAGGCATCCCAATTTATGTTAGTTTTATGTTAGCTATAATGGTTGTTTTAGGGCTTTTATGTATTTCCTATATTCTGTAATTCTTTTTTTTAATCTTAATTAGAAGATATTTGCAGTACATAACAATTACATTCATCATGGGGAGTCGGTACATGTATAAAACATATCTTAAAAGTCTGTAGTGAGGCTCTGTTGACCCAATGCATGCTTCCTCATTCCTTTCCTACCTGTGTGGCCTTCCTGACATCCTCATGAGCTCACACTGAATCATTGACACCACAGGGCTCATACTGAATGTTGCATAAAATGCTGTGACCTGCTTTTTAAAAAAATCATATTTTTTAAATGTAGTTTGTTGATGGTATTGAGATTTATCCATTCATACATCCATCCACACATTCATTCACTTTTTATATAAGGACTTGCCAACTTTTTGCTTTTGCTAAGTAGCATTTTTGGCTTTATGGATACAGAGGTGGGACATAGTTTTTGCCTTCAAGCAGTTGAGTAAAATGTTGCATTTAAAGTACAGTGGTACCTATGTTCATGAACTTAATTTGTTCTATGATTCTGAAAAAGATGGTCACAGTTGCATTGGTCATCTGATGCAGTGTCACAAACAAAACCAAAATTTTGCAGAGTGCTTCTGTTTGCTAACCAAATTGTGTATAGACAAAAGCAGTTGTGAACCTAGTACCACCTGTATAGGGAAAACATATAGGAAAAGTACCTATGGAAATCATGAAGCAGGGCATTTTGAAAAGGAGACATTAGAGCTCTGTAATTATTTTCCATACTCAGAGGTACTGGTATCTTCCTAAATAACATGTAGTGGTTCAGAGTAGTCTTTAGGCTCATATATATTCAGATTTAAAACTTTCCTCATACTAATTACTTATATAACCTTGGGAAAGTTACTCAGTCTCCCACAAATATTCTCATTTATAAAGATACTGTATATATCATAGAGTTTTCTTGAATAATAAGCCATTGAAGTAGGACTGTGATTTTTTTTAAAAAGTTCATTATTATTAATTACATTAGTATTATTAGATTTTATGTTTTAAGCTCTTTGTGGCACTGTATTTGATTGCTAAGAAATCTTAATTACGTAGTAGGTTGCTTGGATTTTCAGTCCCAAACTAAATGATTTTACTTTATATCATCTGTGACTTTTGGCTCCCTACATGTTTTATTATTAATAATATGATTCAGTAGTGCTTACGACATAAACCTCTCCACAGACCCACTTTAACCCAACAGGGCTTCTGTCTACTTAGGACTTCAGTTACTTTTTTCAAGCTTTAAGCAGGTTAAACCTTAGAATGTAATTTAGAATACAACTTTTTAGATTTTTTTAAAAAGTGGCATGACTTAAGAACTATTTTACAGTCTGCTAGCTAATGATTTATTTCCAATTTTTGTGAAATGGTAATGAAATGCCAGTTAGTGATTACAGTGTATTTTCACATTTATAATTTGTAAATCGTAGTACGTTATATCAGAAAGTAACCATAAAAATAATAACTTATTAATATAGCAAAGGCGGCAGTCTTTTAGTAGCTAAGTTTGCTTTGAAACATGGTAGAGCATTAAATCATATAGATTAGCTCTTACTAATGATCACTAATATATAGAGTTTTAAATATATTGTTCATATATTTAAATTGGTGTACTATAAATGTTTTTGTTTAATATGTATGTATTTTTTAAATGAACAGGATAGCAGTGCATGATACTTCGTTTATGATTTCCCATTTGAAAATCAGTGACCGGAGTCACAGACAAAAACTTCAGCTCAAGGCACTGGATGTAGTTTTGTTTGGACCTCCAACACGTTAGTATCCTTTCCCATTTGGAATATGATGTAGAAGCATAGTCTGATCATATCTTTATTATTTAAGAAAGGAAAATATCAGTAATAGACAAGAAAGAAGAATGATCTGTTAACTGTGAAAGAAATATAATTCTAAAACAAGAGTTATAGAGTAAAATTTTCTGCCATTAAAATATGGAATGTGAATTTTTTTAAGCTGGTTAATGTAAAAAGTTGCAAAAGTATGATTAAATGATGATTTAGAATGTGTAGATTTAAAACTTTGGATCTTTGTGACAGTTTTAATGTCGTTACAACTAAATAGTCATGGAAGAACTCCTGTGACAGGAAGTAATAGATCATAGTAATTTAAAGTCATCCAAAATAGGACTTTTTAAAGCTATAGACTGAACGCAAAGACTCACTTAAAGCTCTGTAAAGTAACATGACTTTCCTGGCAGAAACATAAATAATGCTATTTGATTATTCTGAAGGGAAACATTTAAGAAAGTGTTACGTTATATCTGTAAAGAAAATAAACTGTATTTCTTTACTGTGACAGGAATAACTTTTTTTCCTGGAAGAAAAGTTGAATATGTTTATTTCATTAACTTCAAATTTCAGAGAGAAAAGTACTTGAAGAGCATATACTTCAGAGGAACTACATTTTGTTTTTTAGAAGCCAACAAGGAATAACAAATTCAACATAAGAAAAATGGCTTTTTGTAAATGATAAATTAGAAGACTCATGTTTACTATACCTGAATTCTTGGAATTAGGAGATTTTTGGATTTCTGTTGTACTGGTAGTATTGAGGATGGCCATTCTGTAAAGGGACCAGTAGTTGAGTGGATCCCATGACTTTGCTGATGAGGTTTTTTTTTTTGTTTGCTGGTGTTTGGCTGAGGCTAAGAGAGCAGCTGGTGAAACAGCTGGAACTTTCCCTTGTACAAGTTGGTGGAAGTGCACTGTTGGTGGAAATTACAAACCCAGGGAAGAGAACACTGCTGAAATGCCAAACGTTCCACAGATACATCCTCTTACTAATCTTTTCTTTCTCCTGCCTTCCAGACTCAAACTATTGGAGATTTGTCTTCTGTGAGATTCTAATTGTTTTCAAGTACATGATGGGTGACAATAGGCTTTAAATTACAGAATTTGCCTGCTATGTGGTTAGGAAATTTAAAATTGCCTTTATTAACTTGGAAGCAAGCCATTTTCTAAGCCAGAGAGTATTATATTATCAGGTTATTTGAAAACAAATCAAATTGGACTCAAAGAATGTTGTAAACAAATACTTTAATAAACAAACCAGTTAAAAAGTTAATGATGCATTCATTGCCTTTTAGTGTTTGTATTAGAATTATTATTTGAGTAAATGAGTACCATAGTCAGAACTCCCATTTTAGATTCAAAAAGAAATTAGCATTATCAAATGGCAAGGGATACATTTTAAGGGAATGTTCACTTAAATCTTTTCTAGTATGTGATGCTAATTATAGAGTTTGGACCCTGTTCATCTGCTTATTGTTATTCCTGGTGATTATGTTTTAGCCAGAATCAGAGAACAGGGCTCATAGAGTAGAGCCTGAGATGAACCTCTCAGAGGCAGAAACAAATCCTTCTGACACTGTGGCTCTTGGGATTGCACCTCTTCCATCAGATGGCAGAGTATGGCAGGGAAACACGAATCACCGAGGGTCCCTGGCACAGAACTTACCACCAACCATACTATGCAAACACAGACCAACTGTAGACTTGTTTGCATAGGAACATGGGCTGTCTGTAGAGCCTTTCATTTTACTGATCATAGAACCTTTCTACGTAATGCATGGGTAAACTGGCAGTTTTGCTTTGTAAACCATGAGATTATCTCCCAGGAGCATTGAAATAATACATTATATTGTGATAATTATCATTGTGTTGTCTCCTTTCTAGAGCCCTGAGTATTTGTGTGTACTAACTGTCAGAGCTAAATTTTAAACACTGTATTAGAATAGTTTTGTGTCACTGAAGACAGTAAGCTCTAGTGCCTTTATCTTTAGATGCAGTGATGGGGCTGGCATCTACCATTGAGCACCATTGATGAACATAGTTACGTAGGTCTACATGGAGAAAATGCTTTTGAGTGAAATGCGAAATTCTGTTTTGTCTCAGTGATGTGTGTCATCTGTCTAAAGAAAAAACATTGAAATGAAGCAAAATGCAAAGTTTCTGTTTTGTCTCAGTGCTAAGTGTGTCATCTGACTAAAGAAAAAACATTGAAATGATAATGATAGGTGACACTCTAAGAATCCCTTTACCCACAGAGGCACAGTCTAGCAATATCTGTGTCGATGCTATTGCTTTTTAAAACATGACTTTAGTTACTACTTTACTACTCACTGGGGCATGGTGTATTCCTGTGTTCTTATTTCTGCCATTCCATAGGTTAATTACATCAGGTAGTGCCAGTAAGCATACTGCTTATTTGAAGAAAGAATTTTTAAAACAGTGTTTATACATGGGACAGTCTCTGATGTTTTTGGTTTTAGATATTACTATTAAAAAATTACCTCCAAATTAAAGTTCTGTTATGCTCAAAGGTTAACTATCACTTACTCTCTTCATAGGCCCACCTCATAACTGGATGAAGGATTTTATTCTCACTGTTTCTATAGTAATTGGTGTTGGAGGGTGCTGGTTTGCTTATACACAGAATAAGACATCTAAAGAACATGTTGCAAAAATGATGAAAGACTTGGAGAGTTTGCAAACTGCGGAGCAAAGTCTAATGGACTTACAGGAGAGGTAAGTTAAACAAGTAATAACTCTTGTTATTTACATAGGGAATTCAGTTTATGTAAATATAATATGAGCATGTGTGTAAATACAGAAGTTACTGTATACAGTAGGAAAGTAATACCTATTTGATTTCATATTTTTAGGAAAGTGCAATATTGTCATAACTGGATTTATTTTAAATGGTATTTGAAAGTAAGTGGGTAGAAGATCAATGGTAGTAAATCAGATATAAGTAGAAATATATGTATAGTGAAATTTTATTTTTAGCTTGATTTAAATAGTTACCTTAAAAGTCTCTTTGCAATAATTTTTCTCCTATACCTGTCTTTTGAGCTCCAAATAACCAAAATAGGTATATTTTTATCACCTAAATTTAAAATTAAGAAAAAACTGTGAATTGTGATTAAAATCACAATAGTTATCAAATTGTGTGACAACATTTTTTCTTCCATTAACAAATGAAATTTTGGAAACTTTTTGAGGAATTTTTATTGTTCTCAAAGGCTTGAAAAAGCACAAGAAGAAAACAGAAATGTTGCTGTAGAAAAGCAAAACCTAGAGCGCAAAATGATGGATGAAATCAACTATGCAAAGGAGGAGGCTTGCCGGCTGAGAGAACTGAGGGAGGGGGCCGAATGTGAACTGAGTAGACGACAGTATGCAGAGCAGGAACTGGAGCAGGTACTCACACTGGTTCTTCGTTTTTGAATTATGTTTTGGTTTATAAGTGCATGTGTACACTACAGAATGTTTGCATTCCTTGTGTGCAGTGGTGCATATATGTAACACATCCCAGTTCCTTTTCTTTCATTCTTTATCTTTCTGTGTGTTGATCCCCTTCCCCTTTGAGAACATGAGACCATAGTGTTAAGTGACATAAATTAGACACACAAGTTTAAATATCACATTGTTTCTCTTATATGAGAAACCCAGAGGAAAATAAAGAGCAAAATAAAGGATACTTTAAAAATACTTTTAAAAAGTATTTAATATATTTGTATTGCCTCTTCAAGGAGCCGTGTGGTGCTTTTGTATCATTCATTACATTTAATTACATTTAATTACATTCATAAGCTTGTCAGCTGCTTTTCTGACCATTATAAGTAAGAAAGAGCAAATCAGAAAGAAATGACAGAAGTATTTTACAGGTGTCTATTTCATAGTGAGGAAGATGACAAAATACTTTTTAAAAATAAGGCCTAACAATTACGAACATTCTAATCTGAGGTTTTAGCACAGACAGCTTGCATACCTCAGTTAACCCCAGGTTACCACAGTATGATGTACCAATCTGGACATAATCCTAGTGAGATTTTGAGTTACTATGAGGTAGCTTAAAGGGGAAAATGGATATTTTAAAAAGAACTCAATCCAACATGTTTATATTAATAGAAGACAATTTTCTGAGTGCTTAATGTGCGCCAGAAGTACATCTATTGCTAATGTTTGCTTATTGATTTTAATCCCTGAAAGACAAAAGGATAGAGAGGTTGAATAACTTAGATTATACAGCAAAGATAAGATTTTGTTTTAAAATTTATCTTCCAAGCCTATTTTTCCCATAGTGCTATTAAAATCTTCATTTATAGTAAGTTTAACTTGCAAACTAATGTACATATAATCTCACATAACCTAATATTACATATAGCTTGAACTTTTACAGAGTTTTTTTCTGGGAGATAATTGACTTCTTCAAATTAGAAGGTAGCAGATTTGCTGTGTGTTTCATATGGTATTATTTTCTCTAAAATAAAGTATTTTAGGTGACTGATAGTATCAGTTTGTATTTTATGTGATTTAGACACAAGGGGCAATGAGAATATGATTAATGTTTTAAGTTTTAAAAATTGTGTTATAGTAAAAGAAACATTGTCATTAATGCCCCTCAAAATGCTTCCTCTCCCCTCAAACACATTTAACCCATTGCTCTTGTCACATTCTGAAGCAGTTTTGGAAGTTCCCTTTCAAGAGTATCTTTACAAGGTAAAATCAAAAGTATGAATGCTGTTCCCAAGTTCGTGAATGGAAAGGCAGGCTCCTAAAAACATATAGTATGTCCTCATCCACTTTATTTACCAGATCTGCCCTGTGCAGCTTCTGGCACAGAAGTCAGATGATCACGAAAGACAATGTTCTGAATCAGTTCAGGACAAGTCCCTGCAGTACAGCTAGAGGCAGTCACAAAAGAGAGAGAGGACTTGTAGAACTGCTTCACAAACTGAGGAGAAGGGAAGAGCATTGTGAGGGAGATTAATGGTGGTATGTTTTTATAGTAACAAATTTTAAAAATTTAAACTTTGATCTTCTTTGAACATATCTTTCAAGTTTTCACATCAATTAATTTGTTCATTAAAGGTCACAAAAAGCTATACTTGTTGTCAGAATAAGTAATAATACTAAATGAGACAATAAAACTTAGTAGAGGGAAAGGAATTGCCATGAATTTGAGAGGTAGTAAATATAGAATTGAGCCTAGAAGCCAAAGTTTCACATATTGAGGCTTTTTTTCCTGGTGACATGTTGTAATTTAATTTACTGTTGCTTTATTCTTAATATAGAAAATTATGTAAATAATTATGCTTTTACATACTAATTCAGACTTTATAGCAGAATTAACTATTCATCTTTGTTTTGTCCATTCTCGTAAATAACAGTGTAATTCAAACTGAGTGTCGGGATTTAGGTCAGATAATAAATTTATGAATTGTACCAGGGAAAACAGTTCAACGGTGGCCCTATTGAAGGTCACAATTGCACAAGTTTAAAACATTATTTGTGTCAATCTGAACATTGTTCAACCTCAACTCATGCTAAAAATATACTTTTTATATTAAATTTATTACTGCTGGGCTTTTTTAGGGAAAATAAATGCAATAACTTTAAGGAAAATCTTTGAGTATATAGAGAATGACTTGAATATTGAGATTCTTTTTCTACTACCTTGAAAATGAAAATTATATAGAAACTTTAGTTTTAAAATACTGTGAGTAAAGAGGTTTGGTGACACACCTGGTAGTGTTATACAGCTGCACGTCACAGGACATGAGCTCAAATTCTGTTTTCCTGAGAGATTAGCAGGGACGCCCACAGCTTACTGCACCTATTAAGCACACATTGTTTCACACACATAGTACATGCCAAGCAAGTGTGCCCTAGAATTTGCTTTCAGTGACTTACCCCTACATTTTTAATGTTTCTTAGTATTTACTATTTCTTTTTAAAATGTTTTTGAATCATCTACGTATTGTACCATTGTGAAATTTTTTTTTAGGAATTAGTTTAAAAAAATTTTTTACACAATTATTTTTTCCACAGTATTTGACGGCTGTTCTATTTATCAGAAGTTTATAGATAGTCCTCTGAGTTTATTCTGGCACACAGTAAAGTTTATTTAAATAAGCTGGCTTTGTTCAGATCAAATATTCCACTTCACTTTTAGTTTGGAAGTGAAGTTGCAGTTACCTTAGAATATTTGACGGCAACTGATTTATTTGCAGTGACAGTGAGTGTACAGGAAGGAATATACTCCATAGTTCACTCATTCAGGAAGTCTTGAATTGTGTGTACGTAACTTTGTAAATTCTGTTGTGTTCTATAATTTTTCATGAACATTCTTACTGAGAATTTTTAAAAAAAATTTGTTTTTTAAGTGCTTGATCTCTGCTTTGTAGTACATTAGGAAGCAGTGAATTAAGTAGAAGAAATGGTAAGTAGACTGTAATAACTGGACATAACAGTGAAAAATAACTGATTTTAAGGAAAGTGTATGAAAAACTAAAGAAAGAAGCATACTTTTTTTGTTGTAGTCAGGGGTTTACAAGAAGAACAAGACAATACAATAATTTTAGTATTATTTATAATGGTCACCCAAGGAGTCAAGTACAAAGGAAGTGCAGGAAATCTGTCCAAGCACTAAAGACTTAGGGAATCCAACTGAGGCCCTGGATCCCACAGCAACGTCCTTCATGAGTTCAGCTGAAGACTTAGGACCCACGACAGTGACTCATGCAAGTCTCTTTCATGATCTGCACCGGGAAGGCCCAAAGCTCAGCGGTGGAAGCTAGAAAGTCCTGTCAGCGAGGTCAAGGATCTGTGCCAGTAGCCTGAGTGTTCTGCACAGGAGCCAGAAAGCAGCACTCAAAGTAAGAACCAGAGCTTCCCTAAAAAGTACCGCAGCATCCTCAGTGACAGCAAGGTCCCAACGTCCCAAGCTTCTCCGATGATAACAGCTGAATTCATATCAGGAAGCCAGGGTGACAGACTTCTCCTAGAGGTTGAACAGTACACCATCTTGCTCTCCAGAGCCAGGAAGTGATGCTCAAAGTGAGGACCAGAGCGCCCCCAAAGTAAACTGCAGCCATTCTCAGCAACGAGGTCCCCAGCTCCTTTGATGATGAGAATAGCCAAGCTCCCTCCTATCAGGAAAGAAGCTCAGTAAGCTCCTCCAGGAGAAACCATGGCACAGGAGAGCCACCAGCACCAAAGAACAACGATGCTATGGCGTACTAACAACACCCGCTTCTCCAGTTCTCCTTTTATGTTGTCAACAATCCTCTGGTAGGCCCCCACTCAGCACCACACTGGTTTGGTTCAGCTGGAGTTGTTGACCACCAGTTTTTAATCTACCACACTTTTAAAAACATATTTAGTTAAGGAGCTGCAATAGGACCTTCTGAGACATTTAGAATGAGTAATAGTATAGATGTCTTACCTGATTTGGGACTGGTCTTTATACTGTACTACAAACAGAAATTGCATTATGGGAAAAGTGTGATCAGTCTGAAATTATGTATATCCTTCTTCTGTATACTCAGCGAGCCTGCATGCTATAAAATATAAAAACTTAATTTTCCTAAGTCTCCATATTACTCTTTGGTTTATACCTATCGTTTATGAATTTAAGATGCACTTAAAGCCTTAGCCTTAATGTGAGAAATATATTGTACTTAGACTTTGTTAGTAAAAAGACATTGTAAAGAACATAATTTTTAAAGTTGCTTTTTCTTTTAATTTTTGTAGCAAAAAAAATATTTTAATCCTGCTTTGCTTCATGCTTTCTTTCTTCCAGGTCCGAATGGCTCTAAAAAAGGCTGAAAAAGAATTTGAACTGAGAAGCAGCTGGTCTGTTCCAGATGCTCTTCAAAAGTGGCTTCAGTTAACACATGAAGTAGAAGTACAGTACTACAATATTAAAAGACAAAATGCTGAAATGCAGTTAGCTATTGCTAAGGATGAGGTACTCCCTTTTATTTCAAAATTCATTAGATTTGTTTTTTAGGCTGCATTTTAAAAGGTAATAATCAATTGAAATACGAAGATCTAAATAAAACTTTGTTTCTGAATTTTTTCTTACGTTAGAATTTATCATGTTTAGGTAATTATAGGTTTTAAAGTTATTGTACTCAGAGAAGTATGTAGCTTCAAAATGATCATAGTGCCCTTTAGAAATTATCACTGTTATCATTAGCGTAAATGTTTTATATGGACCTGTTGTCCTTTAGATTGACTGCTTCATATCTGAATTAGGTGTGCAGTTTAATGTTTGCCACTTTTTAAACTGTGTGAAACAAGAATGTCTTAATCTAAGTTTTAGCAAGAAGGAAAAAAAAGATGCTCATTTCACTTACTAACCCTGCATTGCAGTAGGGTACAGTTAAAAGTTTTTTTCTTAATTGTAAAGAAGATTTTGAAGTTTCTCTTCCAGAAAGAAAAGTTTTCCAAAACAAAGTTTTGAGTTCTGTCTATTGGCTTGGGAAAGCATGCTTTCTGTCATCAGTTTCTGTCGTCGTTGTTGTTACTTTCTAAAAACAGACTGTTTTTTAACTAATAATAATCCATTGTTTTATGATAATTAGTTTATTCAAAACAAAAATCAGTTTTAGTAATATATGTGTGTATGTTTTTTAAACCTAATGTTGTTTTCTCCCCTTGGGTTTCTAGGCAGAAAAAATTAAGAAGAAGAGAAGCACAGTTTTTGGGACTCTACATGTCGCACATAGCTCCTCCCTAGATGAGGTCGATCACAAAATTCTGGAAGCAAAGTAAGAATATTTGCTATTATGTTGAAATGTGTAGTTTTCAGATAATTTATGTTTATCATTTTATCATTCATAGTTACATAATTTAGACTAATTCTGGGATTGGGTAATTCCTTCCTGAAATTAGTTAATTGCCATATTCTTTGCATGTAATTGCCCCTCTTGGAGTCAGTGCCATATTAAAGACTGATGCAGCTAGTAATTGCTATGTTGACTTTTCAGGAAAGCTCTCTCCGAATTGACAACTTGCTTACGAGAACGACTTTTTCGCTGGCAACAGATTGAGAAGATTTGTGGCTTCCAGATTGCCCATAACTCAGGACTGCCCAGCCTGACCTCTTCCCTTTATTCTGATCACAGCTGGGTAGTGATGCCCAGAGTTTCCATTCCACCCTATCCTATTGCTGGAGGAGTCGATGACTTAGATGAAGATACACCTCCAATAGTGTCACAGTTTCCTGGTAAGTGGTGAGGTCAACAGAGCATTAGGATGGGTTTTGAAATAACTTTCTGTCGTCATGTCCTTTTAGGAATCACACACTTTGAAATCTATGACAAAAATTTTATTCAGTCATTTTCATTTTTCCCCTTCATTGTTACCAATTTAAGTGCTTACTATTTGAAAATGCTATGTGAAGCACACACATATACACATATATATATGCATACATATATACACACACATATACATATATGTATATATACACATATATAATTGCATATATACACATATATAATTTTTATATATACTAACTTATATACAAAAATAGATTTACTGTTAGCAACAACAATGTTTATTTTGTGTAACTGATCATAAACAAGTATTAAAGTATGGGCTATATGACTTTTTAAAATATTGCTTACAATTGAAGTGACACAGTTACATTAAAAACACAGTTGACAGTAAAGATAGTGCATTACAAGTGCCAAATTTTTGTATTACGAACTGCTAAACTTTCAGGGGAAAACATCATTTCAAATGGCAGCTTGAAATATAGAGTAAAAATTAGGGGATGATTGTGGGTACCTGGAATTAAATGGTCAACCATTATTAACTTTGAGTCAGTCTGATTTTTTAAAATTGAATCATCATTCCCAGTAGTTATGCTTTTTAGTATTTTTTTTTTGCTTTTAAAATTCTATCCTTTTGTTGAAAGTTATCCTGCTCCGTTTTACTCATAATGTACTAAAACAATATGCCATTCGCAAAATTAAAGTGTTTAAAAAAGCTTGTAATCTCTTTTATTGCTAGAAAGAACTCTTCCCAAAGATTTTTTGCATATATAATTTTTATTAATTGCTGATTTGTGATCTGTACTTTGAAATAATGTACATTGTGAGAAGAATACATTTAGTAGGAAGGAAAAAATTGAGTATTTTTAACTTGGACTTTATGCTAAGTTATAGGATTATTGAGTTTACAGTGATGTTTTTCTTGCTATTACAAATCATTTGAGAAACTGCTTATTATTGCTTGCTTGATCAATTTTTTCCTGATTTTGTGACTTGTTAAAAACAGTGTAGAAGAGGAAGATGTGAAGACTGGAGAATAAAAGTTAATCCTTGTTTGGGTGAAAACTTACATGGAAGTTTTAATGTTTGAGAATAATCAAATTATGGTATATGAATATTTTTTCAAACTTTATTTTTCTAGCCAATTGTTATAACTTCCTTGAAGTTAGTTTTATAAAAATGATCCTAATTTTATAAACAATTACATGAATGAAAGCTCTTAGGTTGAAAATTAGCTCTTAGCCAGTGACTGTGCTTTATCTTTTCTCTGGCTTTAATTCTCTGGCTTAAAGGCCTGCTATTAACGCTAGGAAAGTGAGGAGGCAGTGAACTCTTAGGAGCGGGTGGAAGTGGGTAGGTTCTGAGTGCAGCAACCACGGGAAGTATATGAGCCGACTCTTCTCACTTGCCTCACATTGCAAGGTAGTGATGGCTGCAAATTTATATCTAGATCCAAGCCAGCTGTGCAGTTTGTTTTGATGTTTATTTTGAGTATATGCTCTTAACCTTGGGAAGCTACAGCAGTGATTTATGAGAATATGTGTTTGAAAGTTATAGCTTTCTTCAAGTTGGAGTTCCTGCTTGAAATCCATAATTGCTCAGTCTAGAATTGTGATTAAAGATGCATTCCGCAAATTAACTAGTTTCTCTTCTTTGCCTTTTAATTTAAAACACTTTATGGAGGAAGGGATGGCAAAATATTTATGTCCATTAAAAGAAAACACTAAATGGGAGTAAGTGATGTAAATGTTAAATGATTTGAATTTTTAAATATGAAAGGAGTACATGAGTTACTTTGAAATTTAATATGCTGTTTTAGAAATGCTGCAGTCAAATGTATTATCTCAAAACCGAACCAGCGCCACATACTAGAATCGGAGAGCTCTACTGCCACCCAGTGGCATCACAGTGGTACTCCATTCTGCCTGCCCATAAAAGCCTCATTTATGGACCTGAGAAATGGGAAGCTGCTGGCAGTAGGAATAGACTCAGGGGTGGCATGATGGTGCTTCATTTGTGGTCCTTCTTAGCTGCTTTAAAAGTTTTCTTTCCTTTTCTAGTCATAAGCATGTATGTACATTTTATGTTGGAAACAGTGATGAACAAACATGGCTGTGGTATGTTCAGAACAAAATAAAAGATTCTGTAAGATTCTATACACAGAATATTATCTATGTTTAATTAAATATGAAGAAAAACATCATTAGTTCTAAACATCATTAGTGTGATTAGTGGAATGGAGGATAGTGTTCCCCTTAATTTTTTTATTATCTGATAAATACTTTCATAATGGGACTACAGTAACAATTTAATTAGAATTTCATATGAAGCCCTTCATGTGTACTTAAAACTACGGAAAATAATATGACCATTCATCAAAAAGGTAATGTATTTTAACACTTGACTTATTCATTCCATTTTCTGCTTTTAAAATTATTATTCTTACACCTGTTGTAATACATACCATTGTTGTATATTTAGAAATTTACATAAGTGTAACCGAATTGTAGGTAACAGTTTTTAACTTTTTTGCTCAAAAGTGATTCAAAAATTTCTCATGTTTATGTACAGATTAAGTTAGGAGTTAATCACAATTTATCTACTTATTTATTGAAAAACCATAGATTATTCGTGTTCACTGAGACATTTATTTTTGTAAGTTTTTCCCCCTATAAATAACATTGCAATGAGTGTTACGTCTTTTCAGTGTAACTTGAGTATTTCTACATGGATGCCTAGAAATGGATTGCTAATGAGGGGAAAGGCACCTCTTACTGGTCATTGCCAAGTTGCCTTCAAAATGACTCTATCAATTTACATACTCACTGTTGGTAAGAGTGGTTTGTGCCCAGGATATATCCACACTCATCCTTCGAAAGATATGATGGATTTAGTTTGCATCTTGAATGAGTGTGAAATAATACCTCACTATTCTTAAACTTTTCATTACCTTGATTTCTGCTGAGGTTGAGTGCTATTTTGTCTGTCAGCATTTGTCATTCTGATTTTTTCCCCTCTGATTTTGCCATGCAGTTCTTTATTGAATTGAAAATATTCTCTATATTTTCTTGTTATTTGAGGGTTGCAGATATTTTCTCCTAGGTTTTAGCTTTTTTAATGACAAATTTGTGACTCTGACTTTTGTTTTTTATGTGTTCTTTCAGAAGATACTGTAATGCTTATTGTTTGTACTCCAAAAACTTTGTATGTTTTCCTTTAATGTCTTACTCCTTTAATCCACCTAGAAGTTACTTTTATTCATAGTATAGTGTGAGGTTGGAGTGTAATCTCTTGATTGAGTAAATAATTGTCCCAGTCTCATACTTGCTTTATTCTTACCAATTGATAATGCCTCCTCTCTCTATCAGTGTGTAAAAGCTTCCAGCCCTCTATTAGTTAATTGGCTTTGCCTTGCTTTAATTATAGCTTTATAGGAAGTATTGATATTTGATAAGACCAAGTTTTCTTGTATTATTTAAATTCAAAATTCTTACTGTTGACCAACTATTCTTAGGAATTTTAAGATTAGATCATTAAATTGCATGGCAAGTTCTACTGAGAATTATTTTGGAGGGGTAAATTTTCTTTGAATTTGTTGATTTATTTGAGGAGAGTTACTCTTAATAAATTCAACTTACTGAAATATTTTTATACCTTTAGATGAAGTTGATAAATTATTTTCTTTGAACAGCTCTTGCATGTCCTTTTTTTATGTTTTAAAAAGGGTAAAACTAAACATAGAACAAAGCAGACCAGAAGAAAACAATGTAAGAGACACAGATTTCAAAGCAAGACAACAGGAGTTCTATAAATGGCTACCATAATGTCTCTTGTTTTCTTCTAAATAGTTGTCTATATGTTCACACACAATGAATTCATACAAAACAAAATAGTATAAAACCCATCAAAACAGACTAATGAAGGCATTACAGGCCTTCAAAACCAGACAATATGAAAATTAACAATGGCTGCCATAATGTCTCTTGTTCTCTTCAAAAAAGCTATCTATACCTTCATGTATGTTGAAATTAAACAATACAAAACAAACTAAAACCACTCTGAACAAAGAATAGAAGCGTTACTAGATTTCACAGCATGATGATACAGAATCAGCAATGGATACCATAATGTCTGTTTCTCTTCAAAGTAGCTGTTTCATTTCATCATAATTGATTCTCATAAACTAGTTCTAGGCATGTATAAGCCTCTACATGCATACCTGTCCTTTCTGTATTAGAGGGAAAAACAAAACAAAACACTAGAAAAATAAGAAATAAGAAAGACAAATAAATAACAATAGCAAAGAGCCCCAAACAATGACGATATAGGCTTTCGTGATAGGAACACAGTGATAGGAACAGAACTAAGATTTATATTTTACCTAGTGATCTTCAAGAGTTCCTCAGGTCACCTGACACTAACATGCAAAATTGTTCCAATACTGTGAATATTAACTGCTTTGTTATACAAACTTACAGAATTTTAGCACAACATCTTAGCTATTCTAAGTGTGTTTATACAAATTTAGATATTTTTTTCCCTTTTTCTTTTTCCTCCTTTTCCCTGAGATATTTTTTTCCCCCTTTGAGTAGATTCTTAGCCTTTCAGTGTATTTGTTGATGATTTTGTATCTTATGTACTTTTACCATTTCTTACACTAGGGAGACAATACGGTATTTACTCATGTAAGTTTGATTTATTTCACTTATGAGTATGGTCTCAAGTTGCATCCATTTACTTATAAATATCTCAATGTGACCATTCTTTATAGCTGAGTAGTACTCCATTGTATAAAAATACCACATCTTTTTTATGCATTCCTCAGTTGATGGGCATTTAGGTTGTTTCTAAGATCCGGGTATTACCAATTGTGCTGCTATAAACATGGGTGCAATGTGATATGATTGCTTGTCCTTTTTAAAAAGATTAATCTTGATGTACCTTGTAGCCTTTTTGTAGTTACTAATACAATCTTTCTTTAGAGATCAATGAATTAAGTTGTTGATGAAATGTTGATTTTTTTATGGACAGTAAGTTGGTTTTTTTTCCAATGCTTACAGCCCCTCTTCTCTCCCACCCCTCTTTAATGTTTGAGCTGAGACTTCTGGTTAAATAATTGAATAAAAGTGGTGACTGCAGGCAATAGGATTGCCGTTTCTGACTCTAAAAATACTTAACAGTATTTCACCATGGAGTATGATTTTTTTAGTGTGTTTTGGTAGTTTGCTTTTAAGTTAAGAAAATTCATTTCTATTCTCACTTTCTAAGTACTTTTTTTCTTTTAAATCATTGTGTTTTAAATTTTATCAAATTCTGCTTCTCCGTGATTGAAAGCATTTGCTTTTTCTTCTTTTCTGTTGAATTTTAATCTGTTTAAATAATTTTCATTAAACATTAGTGAAGGGATCAGGGATATAGCTGAGCTACATACACAGTGCCTGCCTGGCAAATGCAAGGTCCTGAGTTCAATTTCTAGTATCAAAAATAAACTAAATAAATAATACTAGTAAAAATATAATTGAATCTTTCTTGTTTTTTTTTTTTTTTTTTGTACTGGGGATCGAACTCACGACCTTGTGCTTGCCAGGCGGGAACTTACACTGCTGAGCTAAATCCCCAGTCCCTGTTTTTGCATCTTTAATAATACATTGTATTAAACAATAAGTTTTCTTCCTAGCATCATCTTTGTTTTTATATCGATGATACACTAACACTCTAAATTAAGATGGAAAATGTTCCTTATTAACTCTTCCATTTCTACTTTTAGAGAGGTAATATGATGTATTACCTCAGTTGGAACTATGGACCAAGACTGCTTTATGCTTGGCTCCTTCATTCACTGTATTTTAATTGGGTACCTTGTGGGAGGTACTGTTTGTGTGTCAGTTCTCTCTTCTGTCAAATGTAGCTCTACCTTGTGGAGATATTTATTTAAATTGAATATACCTGTAAAACACTTAGAAAAAGCCCTATCCTATAATCGCCCAAATAATGTTATAATTTTTGCTCTATACTATGAAATAGTATAAAATACCTATTTGTTGTTTGTTCTTTAAAGGGTTTAAAGAAAATGCCTTGATGTGAGTATATTTTGGTGGAAATGAATAGGAAGCAATTTTAAACTACTGATTTATCTTTAATTGTAGTAAGTTTTTGTTCTTTGGGTCCTTGGTGATAGCTGTTCTTAAAGGAGTAAGATGGAATGTCAGTATTATTTTTATTTGCATTTTTCTAATGACAGATGCTGAACATTTTTTCTTGTATTTTGACCATTTGTTTTTCTTCTTTTGAGAAGTGTGTATTTATTTCAGTTGTCCAGTTTTGGATTGGGTCTTTGCTTTTTGGGGTCTACTTTTTTGAGTTCTTGATGTATTCTAGTTCTTTATTCCTTTGTTCAAGGAGTAGTGGCAAAATTTTTGTCATATTTCTAAATTGTCTCTTCATTCTATTGATTTTTTTGCTGTGCAAAAGCTTTTTAAATGTTTTTTAATCCCATTTGTTGCCCAGGTTGGCCTCAACTTGCTTCAGTATCTTGACTGTTGGGATTAGGGGCCGGGTTTGATGTGTTTCTTGAATCTAAAGTTAAATACCTGTTACTATTTCTGAAAAAAATTACTGTCTCTGCAAGTATTTTTTCTGTCTACTTACTCCTTTGGGAGTATTAGTTATATCACAATATTAAGACTATCATTAGCCTACATATACATTATATATTATTTTATTTTTGATTTTTTTACCTTTGTGTCTTTTTATCTAGCTGTGCTGTAATCAGAGAAATTTCCTTTGATCTGTGTTCTAGATTAGTAATTTTTCTGTTCTTTTAAATTTTAACACATCTTTTAATTTTTAACTTCCATGATTATTTTTCATTTCTGTTAGCGCTCTTTGATTCTTCATCAGATTTCATTTTTATGGTTCTTGTCTCACATTAAAATTTGTTATTTTATAATTTAATGATTTAAAAATTGTTTTTAAACTTTTCATAATAATCCTATTATTTATTGTTCTTGGTTGGTTATTACAGAATTCTAATATTTGTATAGTAACTACCTTCTTTATCTTGTATAATTCTTTCTTGAGTTATTTTTAAAGGGATTTGAGTGTTTCCTTGCATGGCAATTTTTGAGGTGTTAGGGTGCTAGTCAAAGAGATTTTCTTTGCTTCTAGCAGTAGTTTCAAGGATACCATCAACTGAGGGCCATTTTTTTTTAAAGATTTTTTTTTTTGTATCAGGGATCAAACTCATGACCATGTGCTTGCAATGCAAGCACTTATGCTGCTGAGCTACCTGGACCCCTGAGGGCCATTTTTTATGTTATTCTTTGGGTTAGGATTCACAAATGCTTCTGGCAGTGTAGATTTAAACTCCAAGCTAATGGGAGCCATAGATCTGGAATAGTAAGTTTTTCATGGGGCCCTTTCAAGCCCCTGTATTTGGAGAATACAGTGACAGAAATTTCCCTATTCACAGGTCAGATTTTTGTTTTCTAACAAACCACTTCACTGAGGAATGCTGCCCTCTGGATGCTCACAGTCCCAAACCCTTACCTCACGTGTACTCAACGTTTAATTTCATAGGTTTAGATTAAATTCGAAATCCTTAGATTACTAAGGCTGATAACCTCTCACAGCAACTGTGTCATCACTGACAGACCCATTACAGTTTACTTCCAGTCTCTTTGTTTTAGCATCAAAGAATTTGCTGTTCTTGCTTATGTGCTCCATTATGCATTTAAAAGAGTTATTATATTTTATGTAGCATTTTGAAGTGTTGGAAAACATTTAAGATGTGTTCTGGAAAGTTAGAAAATAGTGGTCAGATTGTCTATGTCTGTCATGCTACTAGAATCAGAAATACATACATTACTTATTAGCTTGGGTTGGTGATGAATCCCTTGTTGAAAACAAAAATTTTTCTTCACTAAAGAAATACAAATTATTGTGTGTAAAATATAAGATCATGTTAAATTGTTGTACTTTTGTTGATATAGTAATTCTTACTATTAGAAAAGCTATCTCAGAGATAAGTTTTCATTTAGTGAATTTAAATGTATCAGTTACTATTACTGAAAATCATAGATGTAGATGTATGTTCACTTTCATCAGGAATTAATAATGCCTGAAGGTGTAATACAGTGTTCATATCCATATTATATAAAGGAAAGCTTGTTACAAGACCAAAATGCACTGCTTTTAAATTTTCAGTAAATGGTCTAGTGTCACAGCTGTATTCACCCCTCAGTGAGCCTCTTCGAGCAGCACGAGGCAGAGCCTCAGTGCGTAGTGTGCTATCCCTCTGAGGGAGGAGTTTTTCTAGGCAAAAAAAAGGCGACATATAAGAAGTAACTTTTGGAAAAGATTATTGAGTTATAATAATACATAAGACCAATTGTCTGATTCTTATTTTTATTATGTTCTTTAATGAATTATGTAGGGTTTGTTGTACGTAACTATTTATTTCCTTCTTAATGCTTGCTTGTGCAGTTTTTTTTTTTAAATGTCTGTGTGTAGTGGTCATTTTTTCAAGTGGTGAATCCTGATTCTTCTCTCACTGTGCCATCACTTTTGACTGAATCTTGCTATTTTTTCTGCATATTCTAAATAACCAGTGTTGCTGGGAATAGCTGCATTATCTACTGAGCATTGTAGAATTCAAGGCGTGTGTGTGTGTGTGTGTGTGTGTGTGAGAGAGAGAGAGAGAGAGAGAGAGAGAGAGAGAGAGAGAGATACACTGGGCACATTCTTTTAGTTTAGGGCATAGTTTTTTCTTTGGCAAAGTATGAACATTGGACTGAAGACCTCAAAGGTCTCTTCTCATTCTGTAATCTGTGACTCTTGAATGAATGTTTTTTTATAAGTATTTCCTTGCTATATTATTCATGTTTGGAAAAATAATGAAGGAAGTAGTAAAAATTCACAAATCTTTTCTTTATTTGTGCCTTATTCATTAGGTTAATTGGTTTTCATTTCTGTTTGCTTCACTCATTGATTTGTTCATTAGAAGCATACTGTATTAAGCATCTACTTTTACTCCAGTTTTGTGTTAGATATGATGTGGTGTTGAACATGATGCATGATTGTTGCTCTTACTGTCTTCAGTCTAGCAGAGGGCAGACAAGATACTATACTGAGATAAATTATGTGGTGAAGAAATATTCTATGGTATTGTCAAATGAACACAAAAGGGAAAACACTGGTGTCGTACAGTACTAAGGGGCTAAGGACCTAACTATCCTTGAAGCAAAAACCTAAAATGGGAGGTTAAACGAGAAATGAGGAAAGGAGACATTGAGGTAAAAAAGATTATGATTCTTCTGAGGAAATAGCCTAGTGTAATCCACTGGTAGTGGGGATATAGGGTGTAAAAGATTTGAGAGATATCAAAGAGCTAGAACTGGAAACAGATTATGATTAATGTGATACGGATTATGATGGAGAATAAAGAGTCATTAGTGCCTGTGCCTACAATTCAGGTAACTGGGTTAGTGTTGGTTGTCATTACTGAGACAGAGGACACAGAATGAGTTTGAAGAGGAAAATGTTGAATTCATTTGGTTATCTGTGGGACATCTCAGTATCCAGTCGGCAGTTGGATAACAGGTTCTGAGCAGGTAGAAGATTCATGCTTCTTAGTGTAGTATGAGCTTGACAGGGAGCACATTTTTATGAAAGGGTATAGGGGAAAGGAAATGCAGACAGTATTGGGACGCAGTTGGTTGGGAGGCCGCCAACCTAGTGTCCTGGTCTTTGGCTTATGAAGCATGCAAGAATGAACAAATTAGCTTGGAAAGGCTGTGTTTCAATTAAGGGAAAGAAATGGAATGCTTGTAAGTCAGTAAGGGTAAGAAGGTAGGACATGTTTACCATCTGCATGAGTTTTAGACCAAGATTGGTAATAGAGATAGGATGAATTAAGATTGATGTTGAGTTCAATAATATTCTACTTTTAAGAAGTGAATTTTTTCTTAGCTTTGCCTGTTTATAAGTATGCAAATGATTTTCTCAATTTGAAACTTTTTGAAATTCAAACAAGTTGTGATGATATATCTAACGACACTGGTTGAAACCTAACAACCTACTTTACAATGGTAATTCTCTTAGTATTATAAAGTTAACCCTCATATAAAAGCTTTGCCATAAAATTCAGATTCCTTTTAAGTTATGCTCCATGATTTTTAAATTTAAGGAGTTGTTACATTGGACGAAATTTTAAGCCTTTGTGGCTAGTAATGTTGGATTTTTACATTAAACTTTGTATGTTTTATGTTTACTTCTGTTTAATTTTTAGAACTGTACATGTTTTTGTTAAATGTTTATTTCTTAGCAGTTAACTTTCTTAGTATGGGTGGCTAGAGAATGATATGGTTGTGTAGTTACTCACTTCGGTAAGAAGGGTTAATAGTAGTATATCAGCAGCACTAGTTCTCGTGTGTGTGTGTGTGTGTGTGTGTAACTGTAGGTTCTATAAAGCGAGCTGTGGGCTTCGTGAACTTTCTTACTTGCTGGCTTATGTTTTTCAGGGACCATGGCGAAACCTGCTGGATCTTTAGCCAGAAGCAGTAGTTTGTGTCGCTCTCGTCGCAGCATCTTGCCGTCCTCGTCCTCGCCGCAGTCTCAGCGAGCTCAGCTCCCTCTACATGCTCCCCACCCTTCCCACCCGCGGCACTCCCACCATCCGCAGCACCCTCAGCACTCCTTGCCTTCCCCAGATCCAGATATCCTCTCAGTGTCAAGTTGCCCTGCACTCTACCGAAACGAAGAGGAGGAGGAGGCCATTTATTTCACAGCTGAAAAGCAATGGTATTGGCATTGTGTAAACACAGTACAGGCTGGGGATGGGTGGCAGTGAGTTGTGAGGTCAGGAGTGGGAGGGAGAGGAATGACGCATTGTGTTAGTTTTCTCGGGCGGCATAGCAAGCTACCACAAAAGTGGCCTCAGTGGATACCCGTTATTGGCACTCAGTTCTCTGTTATTACTCCAGGCCTGGTATGTCTGCATTTTCTGATGGCCTCACAAAGCTTAAATCAAGGTGTTGACTAGATTGCATTCTCATTTGGTGTTTAGGGTGCCTTTCAGAGCTCATGTGGTTGTGGCAGGAGTCACTTGCTTATTATTACAGGACTGAAGTTCTGTTTCCATGTTGTTCTCTATGGGCAGGGCTGTTCTCAGTTCCTAAAGGCTGCTTCCTATCCCTTGTCATGTGATCTCCATTTTAAAGCCACTAACAGAGAATTGGCCTTTAGAAAGCCATCCTTTGCTCTGAATCCCCTACTTCCTCCATTTGGTCTCTACATACCTGGATAATAATTCTGGTTGATAGTTTCACTATGTTAACTACTTCGAGTCCATACTTTTATCTGCACACTCCCTTCACAACAGCACTTACGTTTGTGTTGGATTGAACTGAGGAAGCCATCTCGGAATTCTTGCTTCCACAGAACTGTGGCTGTTTTGAAGAATAGCTGCTTAGAAGGCACTGGTACAGTTGACTGAGGTCTCACATCATAACTGTGTTGTAAGAACAGTTTTATATGTAAAATATAGAAACCTAAGCTTTATATCTGAGCATAAAGAAATATCAAATATGACTAAGATTTTAAAATAAGTTGCTGCTAGTCGTTTTTTTTTTCTGTTATGTGCTGATACTTGCATATAAGCAGGCAGTGTAAAGAACACACAAAGAAAATGTCAGGGACACACAAAGGAAGAAGTTACACTTTCTTTCGCAAAATGGGCTTAGCAGGAATGTTGTGGTCCAGTTTAAGGACATCAGTGCTCCATGAGGCCCATTGCTGTGGGGGAACCCTTTGTAAAGCACGTTCTTCTTTTGAAACAAAGTGGTACTGAGTGATGTGACTCTGGTTTTGCCATTTAGTAGCCACGTGGCTCCAAAGTCTTAACATCCTGTATGTGAAACAAAGGGAATGGGCTCGGTGCTCTGAGCGGTCCCTTGCTCTCTAGCATATTGCTTTGTGGATGATACTATCTAGTGATCATTTTCATCCTTATTTTTCCTGCAGGTAGAATACAAATTTATGATTAGCAAGTGATCATTATACCTTGTTCTTAAAGAGATAATTTGCATCTTATTTGCATTTGGAGAATCTGATAAAACTTTACTTGGTTAGCACTTCATGATTGGCATTTGGTGTATCTTTGCAACATAATTGTAGTCATCAAGCCAGACAGCTTTATTTACTAAGCTGGTTGTGTGGCTTCCAGGAATAATAGGAAAACTCTAGAATTGCATTATCCAATAGAACTTTTCACCTTAGTGGAAATGTTCAGTTCTTACTTCAGATAGCACTGTCAAAAATTCATAGCTGACTTATAAATATACGAAAAATTTGAATCTAGAAAGTGTTTTTTCTCTTTGTTTCTCATTATATCACTGAGAATGCTTAGAAAATATTTTTTGCCTACCAATCTTTTATGTTCTATGCATTGTATTTTTACGCATCAAATTGAATTTTAGCATGCATCAAATTGAATTTTAACTATATGTCACTGTTGGGAAAAATGAAAGAAAAGTAATACAATAGTACCACCTGTTAAGTTCAATATTCCAAAAGAAATATGTTCTAGAAAAAATGTAAATTTTAAGTTGTACTGTACCTACACAGATTCTGAGTAGTTGTATAGAAAAAGCAGTACATTAGATTATTATATGTTTTGAAATGCAAATGCAAGGGCTAAAATAATATTAGAGATTAACCAAATTCTCACAATAGGTAGGAAAAATGAGACCTTGAGAAACTAAATGATTTGCCCAAAGTTGTACAGCTCACTAAGGCAGGATCAGGATGAGAATCCAGGTCTCTTAATTTAGATATTCTTTTCAGACATTGTTTAGATTGTAAAGACTAGTTTTTGAAATGTTTTTAACCCAGTTTGGAATTTTACACATAGGGCAGTCAAGCCATATAGCAGAAAGGAAAGTAAATTCATAAAACTGTAAATATATCAGTTTTGACTAGAAAGCTGAACAGCTTCAGGCAGCACTGAGTTATTTTGTTCAACAAAATGGATATTACTCCAAAAAGATACTTTACAGAAATGTCCCTATAAATGATTAATTTCTGAGTTCAGTAATTTCTTCATACCTGACCTGCCTACCTGTTTCCTTTTTAGCACTATTATCAAATTGTAAAGGCATTTGAAAGTATGCAGTACCCACAGGTGTCTTGTATGAGATCATTATTTATTAGCTTTTAGGAGATTTTATTCTTTCTGTGTGTGTGCATAAAGTTACTAGAAATATGCAGTTAAACTCAGTAATCTCATTTATTTCTAAAATATTGTATTAACACAAAATACTTGTCAAAAGTAAATTCCATAGTTCTAATAAATATACATGTAAATAATATGAAAAGTGATAGTAATCATGGGCTATCCAAAGTGAGACATTGCTCAGGTCATTTGTTCTGTGAATATAAGTTTAGGCCTTGCTGTGTGCTGTGTGTTTCCTAATATATAGTCCTGCCTTACCTCCAGCTGATAGATTATAATCATCCGTGTTCTTGCCTTTCCATTCTGTCTTTAGCTCCAGCCCTTCTCTCACTATATCTCTTTGGCCAGTTCGTTTTCACTTGACTTTACCTTTTGTTTTTTAATCATATTTCATGGAGTAAACAGTATTCATGTTGGACTCAGTGCATGCAGCTGAGTAATACATGGTCCCTGTTCTTCAAGAACTCGTTTTATTCTTTCATTTGTTCACTCAACACATTTTATTACTGATCAACCATGAGCTTGCCACTGATCCAATGTGTGGAGAGTACAGAAGTTAAGACCGCCCATCCTCAAGTTTTCTTTCTTCCGCGGATGCTGGCTTTAGATAGGTTTATATGAAATTGTGGTACTGGCACATGCTGGGGTGATCAAGACAGGTAAAAGGAGAAAGAATGCTCTTTTACATCATGTGTTAGGGGAGGTTTCTGGGGAGACAGCAGTAGCCTGAATAACAGAGAAGTAAGCCACATAGAGATTGGAGAGGAAGTGAACATGAGGCACAGGAAGCGTCAGGTACAAAGCCGTGGAGTCCCAGCGTGAGCTGCTGGAGGAACAAGGAGGAGCCCATGGTGGAAGGAGGCACATGGCTGGAGAGATTGTGGGCCCCAGATGTACGGGCCCTCATAGGCTTTTGGCAAGGGCTTTGGATTTTACTCTGTGAGAAGAAGCATTGGGAAATCTTGAGCAAGTGAGAGCAAGTGAAAAATGTTCCTGTGATGGAGTTTTTAAAATCGCCTTAATGACTGGAAAACAAGGGTGGAAGCAGAGAGACTAATTAGAAAGTAGTTGTGATCATTTATCTGTGTTCCTAATAATCAGCAATGGGGCTGGTAAGGACTGGTGGATTTGAGGTATATTCTGAAGAAATATCTGATGGCATTTACTATATGATGGTTGCTATTAGTGAACTTCATTTTACCACTGTGCTTTACTTCTCTTTCCACTGTGGAAAAAGCAGGGAGGCATCCACAAAGGAATAGTTCTGTGAGAGTTTATTGAAGGTCTGCCTTTTCAAAACAGAATTATCTGCTTGCCTTTTACCTCTCAACTATTCCACTTTGCCATACCTGAACTCCCTGCGTCCTTTAAGACTTAGTAAACTTATTATTATAATGTGGAATATTCCTTTATTAGGAAGCTATATTTCATTAGTTAATGACTAAAATTTGGAGAAGCAGTGATTAAAATTCCATCTTTTCAAATGTATAGTGCCAATTCTGTGATTCAGAAAGGAAAATTCTCATTACTGAAAGAAAACACAAAAGTTGAAATGATATATAAAAATATGTAAAATTTAAACATTTTCATTCCTCTTATGATTGAAGAAGGCATAAATTATAGTTTCGTAGACTGCAGGTTTCTTTGTTATAATTTATGTTAAAATTAAGAGTTTTAATGAGAGCTGGTGGGTTTAGCTCAGCGGCACAAGCGCTTGCTTGGCAAGTACAAAGTCGTGAGTTTGATCCTCGGTGCCAAAAAAAGTTTTAATGAGCTATCTTAGCTTTAGCTTTCTAATTTTGTTGAAATATGTATAGTATGTAGCATTTCTCCTTTTAAATTTCAGTAGATAATCAAAGAAAGTTGTTTTGGGTAGAACATGTGCTGGATGTCTAAGAACATATTGATTTAAAATTTATACTTTCCCCTGTCTCATTCAGGGAAATGCTAGACACTGCTTCAGAATGTGATTCCTTAAATTCTTCCATTGGAAGGAAGCAGTCTCCTCCTTCAAGCCTTGAGATATACCACACATTGTCTCCTCGAAAGATATCCAGAGATGAGCTCTCCCTAGAGGATTCCTCCAGAGGAGATTCACCCATCACTACAGACCTCTCCCGGGGCTCTCCCGATTGTGTAGGTCTGACAGAAACCAAGAGTATGATCTTCAGTCCAGCAAGCAAAGTGTACAACGGCATCTTGGAGAAATCCTGTAGCATGAACCAGCTTTCTAGTGGCATTGCGGTGCCTAAACCTCGCCACACATCATGTTCTTCAGCTGGCAACGACAGCAAACCCATTCAGGAAGCCCCAAGCGTTACCAGGATAAGCAGCATCCCACACGACCTTTGTCATAATGGAGAGAAGAGCAAAAAGCCATCAAAAATCAAAAGCCTCTTTAAGAAGAAATCTAAGTGACCTGGCTAACTTGATGGAATTCCATCCAAGTGGCATCTGTAAACTATTATTTTCCAGTCTCTGTTTTTTTGTTTTAATTTTAGGAATGTAATTCCACTGGAGCTTTCCAGACTGGATGCCATAGTGGAATGTCTGTAAGGGCAGCTGTCTACTGTCTGCTTATTTAAATGACTAGATAATCAATTCAAGTCAGTTATTACTGAAAAATCTTTGAGATGAGACAGTTTACAGTCCTTTCTGCCTATTTATTTCTGCTTTGTTGTTAGTGATGTATATATATTTTGTTGAAAGCCACTATGGACTTACAAGCTTTAATGGACTAGTAAGCCAGCATGGGCTTGCAAAAATTTCTTGTTTACCAAGCATCTTCTTATCTTTCCACAGAGCTATTTACATCATGGACTAAATAACTTAAGTAAAACTAATTGCACTACTGTTTTTCCAGACTGGAAAAAATAAATCTCTGCAAGTGAAACTGTGTAGAGTTTATAAAATGACTATGGATAGGGAACCGTTTTCACTTTTAGATCAAAAATGGATTTTTAAGTAGAAACTAGGGTTTCTAATTGACTTGATTTCGGGAAATGAAAACCCATGCTTTTATTATGGGACGCTTCTTTCAATGCATTTAATATTATAAAGTTTCAAGTCCTGCTGTAAAGATCATGTTGTCTTGTTTTCCCCAGGGCTTTCACTGTGATTTACTGCATTGCAGGCTGTATGATAAAAATAAATAATTTAAAGAGAGACGGTTCATAATTCCTTATGCAAATGGAAGAGTTGAAACTTGACTGAAGGACTTAAAACATTCACAAGCTTAAACTGAGATGGGGTTATGGGGATTCAGGAACTTGTTTACAGACTTTGAATAACTGCAAGGACTTATGGTTTGTGGAAACTTTGTACTGTGGAAAAGATAATAAATTGGAGACATCATTATGTGGGATTGTGTTGATTTTTGTTGGTAACACTCCACTAAAACACTATGTTTTTTGGAGAATGTAAGCTGTCTTATTGCTTAACTGCAGTATAAGAAATAGTGATGTTTTGGAAGTAAGTTGTCAACAAATTTCTATTTTATATTGTTTGTTGTATTTTTTATGTAGCTTGAAATGTTTAAATGTTCTAATACCAAGATTAACAAATATAAATTTATGGTGCATTTAGATTGTGTTGTATTAATTTGTAAAGTTTGGTGTTCACTAAATTGGTAGGTTGTTTATAAAGGTAGATTTGCTATGAGAAATGTCATATAGAGCAACCAAGTACCTTAAGATCTAAGGAGTTTCTGTTTATTCTATTTTTTAAAATTCTATCATGCAGAATCCGTAGAATGCAATGTGGATGGATATTTGGGTGAAAAACTGATACCTATTATCTAATGGTTTTTCAGCATTATGACTAAAATAATGTTTAACCTAGTACTATTTAGGTAAAAAATGCAGATTGATACGAAGTTTCTTTTGAGATTTGCTTCAAAGAAAGGTTTTAATTTTCAAGAGTGTGTAGAAGTTTGCAAGTCTCCTATAAAATGATTGTTTATTTTCTTTGATCCCATTGTTAAAAACTGTTAAGGTCTTAAATGGTATTTACATCAGTCGATACATATTTCACAGGCCAAATGCTGTAAGGGCAGAATTTGATGGACTGAAATGAGTGTTAGGTTTTGTACCAGTGGAAGGTGGAGTTTAGGAACACTGGCTTAAAGGTTTTTAGAAAGAGGAAAAACACAGATGAAGAGTTGTAAAGTTTATTCAGGATGAAAGAAGTGCTTTGTCTCTTCCTTTCCTTAAAACAGGAAGAGTTGTTCTTTTTGAAAATTGCAAACAGGATGGGAGTTGGTAGTTTGATGGGTAGAAAATGTGGAAAGCCTTTGGAGCCTGGACCGAAGCTGGGTGCAGGAGCCTCCAGCAAGGTGGCTGCTGGCAGGGCGGGAGGGAGCGTGGAGCAGGGGCCAGAGGCCGGCGGGCTGCTCGAGTCGGGAGTGTGGCCTTCCTGCTGCACTTCACACACACTGATAAACACATCTAACTGAGGGGTATTTACTGCTGTACGTTGTTTGTAATGTTTATTTTGCATTAATATGATATTCTATATTTGTAAATTCAACGGAAAAAACTGAATTTTGGAAAGTCACAATAATTTCTGTATTATATCATTTATATGTAACAACTTGGGCATTTCTATAAATTTTTTAAATTACCCATTTGTTGCCTTATTTTAACCTTTCAAAATTACGGTGTTTTTTCTGGTTTTAAAAGTAATACTTTCCTTACTGTTTAAAAAAAAAAATTATTGATAGAGTAACAAGCAGGTCAAATTCTACTGCCCCAAGTAACTGCTTTTAGTATTTTGGCATGTTTTCCACTAGATATTTTTCTACATATTGATGTGTATTTTACATAATTGAAATCATCCTATACATTTTTACATCATGCTTTTTTTACTTAATATAAGCATTTCTTCAGTATCATTAAAAATCTTCATGAATGTTTTAGTAACTATATTAATATGCCATTGTATAGATTTAATATCTTTTCAGACATGCCTCTGTCATTACACATTAGGCCATTATATTTGTGACATGTGAAGTAATAGCATTTAATACTGAGCACTCTGAAGGCCAGGCAGTATTTTAAACTCTAATATTTGTTCTTGTTCAGTCTTTACAACTAACCGTATTAGGTAGATCCTTTTTCTTCTTTTCAAAACAACATTTTACTGATGAGTAATCAGCCCAGAAAATTAATAATTTGCTACAGGTTATATAGCTAGTGAGTGGTAGAGCCATGTTCTTACCTAAGTCATACTGTATAAATTCTAATCAATACTTTGGATTTTTTTTTTTTTTTTTTTTGAGACACAGGACCTCAAAGTGCAGTGCAGGCTGGCCTTGAACTCACTATGTAACAGCCTAGGCTGGCCTTGAATTTACAGCAATCCTCTTGCCTCAGCCTCCCCAGTAGTGGGATTATAGCTGTACCACCACACCTGACTGACATTTTGATTTCTTAAGGTATAGTTTTAAAAGAACTATCTAGAGAAATATAAAAAGATTAGTTCACTTTATATGTATGTGTATGTGTATGTGTATGTATGCACACACAGTTTCACATAATGGGTGTAACTTTTTAAAGTTACTTATTCCTACAGCCATGTTGCTGTACCCTCCCCACAATACTCACAAGTGTAAATGTCATGTTATTTTACACCATCAGTTCTGAATTACTATTTGGATACATTTTTGCTAATTTAACCAGTAAATACTGTCTATAAGGTTGGGAAGTTTTTACATGTTTTATTAGCCTTATATATTTTTCATTTCAGTGAATTAAGTTTTTTAACCCATTAATTTCTTGGGGTCTTAATATTTTCCTAAATCTTGCGTAGTCAGTTTTTGAGAGGTACCTATTACATTCTTTATTTAACAAATAATCAGTGATTTTTCTTTTATCCTGTATGTATTTTTCATACTTATTTAAAACAAAGTGAAAGAAAGTGTAGCTTTAAGTTTTAGTGTATTGGTCTGCTTTTAGGTCTTCAATGGGAGAGTTTCACTTTATTCATATGGTCAAGGTGAATTTCCCACCCACCAAAATAATTATAGGTTAACAGACAATACGGAATTATAGTAATTTATTTGACAGATGCTTAATAGCCTACCCTGTCGCTCAGAAAATATAAAGGTTAACAAGTGCTTACTTTAAAGCAACTCTATATCTAATGGAGAGACAGATCAGACAAAAATCCTTACAGGTGTTAGAAATGTAAAATGAATGTTGGGGAACTGGGGGCTCATAGGAATTATGCAGCTGAAAAGTAAAAAATTAAGGGCACTTTAATGATTCTCTTTTATAGAGAACAGATTGGCCATTGTGGAAACAGGACCAAGGGCAAGTTAGTTTTAGTGCTATGCTTGGTCACCTGGCTTCAATCAAACATCAGCTCACAGCTGTAAGGGTATGTATTTTAAGGTAAATTGCCAAAAACAGCACTTGAGCAATCCTGAGTAAGCCTGGATAATACTGCGGAAACACTTTCTCCTCCCCCTCCCCTCACCTCAAGCAGGGGAACCGGTGGGAAGATTTATCTGGGCAGGCTTAGGAGGCCCATCTTGGTTTCAGGCCAAGTGTTAGGATTGTACCTCTGTCCCAGGATTAGGATATCTAGAGTTACCTGCACATCTCTGAATGTGCTCTCAAAGGGTCCTTTGTATGTAGTTGCATTCACTATAGGCCCAGGTAGAACACTGTGGAAAGGCTTTGATTTTTTGATAGTGCAACATCTTCTGAGTTAACAAAATTCCCACTGCTAGACTCCAGTGTCTTCATGATCCAGATTTTGCTGGATCTGTCCAACATCTTCACCAGCCTCTGGAAGTGAGCAAAAGCAGTGAGCCAAAGGTAAGGCAGACAGTTCCCTTCCACCACAGCAGCTCTGCAGTTGGGCCCCAGGAGCCTGCCAAGGTAGCTCAGCTGCTCCAGATCTCCAGGCCTTAAGCAGCTGACCTGCCTCTCGTGAACTATCTGTTTTTCCCTGGTAGGTGTTGGTTCCCTATGAACATTGGACTCCAAGAAATCTTATCTGGGTCAAAACAGTTCTTTGCTCTTAATATATTTGTCCCCAGAAAATTAGGGTCACCTGCACTTAGGGACTGGAAAAGATCTCCCAAAGTAAGATTGTGGCTTTTGTTGTTTCTGCATGAAAACATTTTCTAACATTCAAGATGTGCAGCTATAACCAAAGAAATACAATGACAAGAAATCAGAGGGATTTGGTAAGGAGATAAAATGAAGCCTGTTCCGTTGGCCTTTAAACTAAAGGCAAGAAAATAAACCCGTAAGTAGGACCAGATATGGGAGAGAGGAAGAAAAGGGTACATTAATTGTCCAAGTCACCAAAGTTTGTCCATTTAATATCCAGATATTTGAGTGAATGTCTCTGTCTACTCCTCTGGGGCCTTAACTTCATGGGTTTTTTTTTTTTTTTTTTTTTTTCCCAAAAAGCTAACAATCCTGCCTCACACCTTCTCATCCTTTTGTTGGTGAACTTTCCAAGTGGCACAGTGAATTTTCTCTGAATGAAATGTTTCCATATCTTTCATTGCTTGTAGGATAAAATGAAAACAACAGAAACTAACAGAGAGCCTTAATGTCATGGGCCCTGCTTACGCCTCTGGCCTGTGGCTTGCCACTTCCAGGCCTGTTGTAACGAGTCACAACTTCATGTGGCTTCGGCAGTGGGCCAGGCTTCTGCTTTTGCCCGGAATGCCTTCTCTTACAGTAGATAACTAAGTAAACCCTTAGCTCAGATGTCTCCAGGAAGATGCCTGTGCATCCCGTCAATCTAGTGAGATTTCACCTCAGTGAATGTTCATGATTTTCCATTTATTGCAGCTTTTGTCATACTCCATTACATTGATCTGTTTACTTGTTTGCCCAGTAGACTATGTAAGTGCAGGAATCAGTTTTCCTTCACTTTGACCTCCAAAGAACTGGCGGAATATGACCAGAATATGTTAGACACGGAATATGTTACATTCCTGATGAATGAATGAATAATATTGCTGCCTTTGAGTTCTAGGTCATTAAAGGCCTTCACAAATTTAATGATTAGGAAACAGTTCAAGACTATTGCCCAATACAAATGAACATTGTCTACTATTGTATTTTTATCGTCTTATATAGGAATTCTGAGAAAAATCAGACTGGCACGGAGTGGCTAGTGTGTTTTCTTGGAAAACATTTTTAAAGCCAGGCTCTGTGATGAGTGGTGACTGGTAGGTTTAATAAGAACAAGTTATTTCAGATTGTGTTCAGATTTTTGGTCAGTCCTGAACTCAACCTCCTCTCCTGAACTCAGCATTTAACGACTGTACTACATGTCTGGCAATTAATGCAATGTCTTATAAGATCCTGTTCTCCCAGTAACTGTGGTGAGAGTATACAGTGAGGAGAGTGCTAGGGGAAGAGCAGTAAAGATAAGTATAATCCTCTCCTCTGTTGAACAAATTGGTAATCATTTAAGTTACCATGCTTACTATTAGTGCTATGAAGAAAATTTCACAGGGCTATGTGACTGTTTAAAGGGGTCCTTAACTTGGAGGTAAAGAAGGCCTTTCATGAGGAAGTGACATTTGAGCTGAACCCTGCAGAATTTAGTACAACACAGATGAGAACAGATTCCTAAATCATCCAGGTGGTGGTAGCACCATGTGCGTAGAAGGACTGCAGCAGGGAAAGAATCAGGTGTGTTCAGGAGACGGAAAGGAGGCTGTGACAATGGGATTGTAGTGAGGGAAGAGAAAGGGGTAATGCTGGGCAGAGCCTCGAGGGCATACAGGAGACTACGGGTGACCCTGAAGTCAATGTAAAATTTCTGGAAAGGTTAAGGATAGAATACGTGATTATCTTTGATATCTCTGTTGCTTCCATTGGTTTGTATATTTAGTAAGTTATGTACTCAAACAGTAGCAATTGGTTTCTAAATGAAGGGAGACAAGTTAAAGAACAAGTACGGTATACGGGGTTAGTAAGCAGGTATGGTGTGGTGAGAGGTCAGGAGCTCTGCACCATGCTGCATAGCTTATACAAGGCTTTTTCTCTCAGATCTGGGTTGGGAAATCTGAGGTCATAACGGCAGCATGGAGGGTTTTGGTGAGGGCCTTTTTCTCTGGCCTGCACTGGCCACTTGGGATGATTTTGATTGTATCAGGGAACCCTTACCTTATCTCTCCATTCTGTTCTTAATTCTGTTAACTAGGAGCTTCGCTTCCTCTCCACTCTCTTCCATTCGCTTCATTTGGGAAATGTATTATCCCCCCTCTTTGCATCATGCTGTGGGACTTCTTTTTTCTTGTGCTTAGAGAAATTAAGGCAAACTCAACTTACTCTGGGGCTGCACAGGAAAAGCAGCTCGTCTTGTGCTCTGTACTGTTCGTCCCACATGGCTCACTAGATTGTGTAACAAGCTGAAACCTTCCATGCAGCTGGCTGGGTGGATACTGTGCATGTCCAGCTTTCAACAGAAGTCACGAGGCCTAGACTTGGGAGTGGGAAGCCTTGATAGACTTTCATCCAGTCATGGAAACCACTGTCAAGAACTACATTATTTTTCCTGCATATGACTGAGTGTGCAAAGAAGAGGTGTCCCAATGTGTTACGGTGACTCTGGGAAGCCATCAGAGAGTGGGCACCTCAAGTCTTCCTACTCACCCAAGCTGAGTTTTCTAATGGCCCAAGGTAACCAACTTGATCATGGTCTCACGCAGGAAGGAGAGCAAAGGAGAAACGGACTGAGCTGATTGAGCTACTTCTGTGTAAGCAGCCTTTCAGTTACTTCCCTTCTCAGCTCACGGCCCTGAACTGTGTCAGGCAGCCATCTTCAACTAGGAAAGCTGGGGTGCACAGTGGATTGCCACTGACTAATTGATCATATGCTGCCACCCTCAAACACAACTGGGGCTCTACGGATAGGAATGAAACAGAGTTGCTTTTGAATAACCCTGAGATGTGTCTACCACAGCAGCAAGCTTTCCTGGGAACTGCTCTAGGAGGCAAGTGTGTGGCCCGTGCTTGTGCATGTGCGTGGGTGACAGGAGTGTGCCTGGGCACTTGTGTGACCTTGTGATACATTTTAAAGTCTTGATATCTACAGGCTCCACATCTGTGGGTTCAACCAACCATGGGTTGAAATCTTTTAAAAAATTACTTTTGAACATGTACAGTTTTTCTTTATTTTTTTCTAGATTGAGGATAACAATTATTTACATAGCAGTTACTTGGTATTAGGTACTATAATCTAGTGGTGACTATACAGAAGATGCATGTAGATTAAGCACACATATTGTGCCATTTTGTGTAAGGGACTTGAGCATCTAAGTTCTGGGGCACATGTGTGCGTGCATGTATGTGTCACTGTGGGGGCATGTGCTGGAACCAGTTTCCCAAAGATATGGAGGAACAACTCTAATTGAGTTTCTACCATGTGCCAGGAGCCATTCTAAATGCTTGGAATATATAAGCAAACAAAACACACAGAATGTTCTACACTTATGGGGGTTGAATTCTAGTGAGGAAAGACAACACGCGAAGTATGC
Source organism: Dolichotis patagonum (assembly GCA_004027295.1). Lineage (NCBI taxonomy): Eukaryota > Metazoa > Chordata > Mammalia > Rodentia > Caviidae > Dolichotis > Dolichotis patagonum. Next base: position 152,021 of record PVJX010000959.1, read on the forward strand.
ATCAGATGAAAGGAATAGAATTGCCCAACCAGGGATCGTCTGGGAGGGATGGGTTGCAGTTTCCAGCTGGGTGGTCAGGAAAAACCTCTGCTAAGATCGTGGCATTTGAATGATGACTTGAAGTGAGGACAAATAAAGGACTCCAAGCAGAAATATACTGGGAAAATAAACTAGAATAGGTTACAAAGGTATGCTAGGCAGACAACAGGGAATAACAGGCACAAAGGCCCCACATTTTTCTTTGTATTCCCAATTTATGGATTGGGATTTTATGGATTCTCAGTATTTTTATCTTACCTTTTCCTATGGTCACCCATACAGCTTTATCACCTGTAAAAAAGGCTGCTTTACAGTGGTACCTTTGCTTTCCTTTTCCTTAAAGAACACCACCAACCACCGCCACCACCACCACCAGCAACAGCAAGGACGAGAAACAAGACAAAGCAAGGTGCCCTGGTGCACACCTTGATCAGTGTTACATGCCTCTTCCCACTTCTGTCTACCTTGTGAGCCCTTCTCTATCCTTTGGAACTGTGTGCTATAGCAGTTATGAAAATGGATTTTGTAGTCAGATAGCTTGGAGCATAACTCTGATGTTTGCTACCTGTGACAGTGGGAAAATAACTCACGTCCTCAGAGCCTGAGTCCCTGCCTGTGAAGTAGGAATGCGCATCTTTCTTTATTACTGATATGAGTGTTACAATGTTGTTAGAAGGGCTGAATTCCTTGTGGGTAATTCCACTGTGCCGTCTACCCTTCCTTGTGATGCTCAGCTCCTGGGTCACGTGAGTATCTGGAGTAGGTCAAGTGCTCTTCCTATGGAGAAAGAACTTCTTATCAGGGTGACAGCCCATGTCACAGTCCTTCCCTTCAGCAAGTCATGTTACCAAGTTTGGCCCCAACACTCAACCCAAAGTCTTTTGAGAGGTTGAGATTAGACCTGGGTGACAGCTGCCAAAGCTGCTTACACTGAAACCTCATCATTATCTGCACTGCCCACCTGTGGACATTGCTGACCTCTCCCTGTGCATCTGTGGCCACCGTAGCCTTCTTCTCCAGGTACTGATCCTTTGTTCCTCCTTCTTTCAGCTTGGTTGAGGATCCTTCTCTGCTGCTACCACCCATGTTCTCTGTGTCCATCTACCACAGCCTGGTCTTCCTTCCATAATATGTCTCTGCAGTCACCTGTAGTGTTCTCCTCTGTGTCCTGCATTCCCCATTTTAGATTAGTGCAGTCAAATCCTTCTTTTGCTCTGGCCTCAGCTTATCTCATTATCTCTTCCCTGTTTTGTCGGGACTATTGAAATCCTTGTTATCTCTCCACACCACTTACCACACTGCCAGATATGCAGATGGCTTCTCTGATATGAATATTTCAAGTTCTTACCCCTTAGCTTTCAGAGTCCTCGGTCTATATACAGCCATCCTATCCTCCTTTACCATCAGAGGAAAAGTTCTTTTTGTAAGTAAGTGTCATCCAGCCATTTGCTTTTGGGATTTTGTGCTCTCCTGTGTTTTGTATGATTTGACTCGCTAAGGGGCTCATACTTACTTTCATTGTCGTTTAAAATTACACACAAAATGTTCATTTGCAACTCTCTATGGATGATTTTATCTCCAGTCAATATGAACAAGAACAATTTACATTTCTATCAGTTTTCTACTATTAACACACCTATACTTACAAAGTTGTAAAATATCCTAAATATCAACTCAAATGTATACATTCGTAGAGAACCAGAAGAACCCCAAGGAGACTGGGTAGACAGCGTCCAACACATCCCTGAAGAACCACACCAAAAGCTCTGTTGCCTATTTCTAGGTTTTCAATAATAGCCATCCTTTGTAATTGTAAATAATCCATGAAGATCTTCCTCGATTGCAAAGCCATTTTCATTTTGTTTGTTCCAATTCATTAACTTTGGTGGAACAAGAAATATTCCTCAGTCATGAGAATGCCCAGGGAGCATACTATTGTATTTTCAATAGGCTCTATTACTCCAGAGTTTCTGCTGCTTTTATTTGTGCTCATTCTCTCAGGCTAGAAATCCAAACCCAGGATGTTAATTCCTACCAGTTTTGCCTGGAGCACTTGTATGTGTTTGAGTTTCTATCTGTCTTCTTAAGTCCCTGGTCTCCACTGTATCTGCCATGGTACCTGGTGAGCCAGGAAACGAACCACAAGAGCAGATAGGTCTCCTGAGAGTGCTCTGTGAGCCCCGCTGCTGCACAGGAAGCAAATTTCTATTCCTATGGGCTTTGCATGGTTGATTAAATTAGATTTATTCTCACGCGACATTTTATAGCTTTGCCCACACAACCGGATTTCCTGACTCTATCCTGATCAACAAGAACTCTTATTGGTTTCTTGAAAGAACTACCTGGTCTGTAAGAGACAATAAAAAGTATTTGTCTTTGAATTTTGATGTGTCAGTGAGAAAAAAAACATTTTTTCATTTCAATATGCAAAAGCATGGTCAGAAATAGGGACTGGCAAACTTTTCTGGAGTTCGCCTGCTATGGACTGCATTTGACCCGTAGTGAGCTGGATTTAGCCAGGAACTGTTTAATTTAAAGATCCCTAGTTTAAATATAGGTTAAAGATAAGTCAAAAAGAAAGAGGAAGGACTATATGGCTAATAACAACATTGAACAGTAAAAATAATACTGATATGTAATCAGTAAAATAACCTAAATCAGGTATCCACAATTATATATTATATATATTATTATATTTATTTTATCAGTTCATTTAGTCCTCTGTAATTTTACAGGTTGAATATCCCTACTTTTAAAATCCAAAATCTGAAATGGCCCCAACCCAAACTTTTGGATGCTTCTATGATGCTGCAAGTGGAAAATTCTATACCTGACCTTACACGGTAAATTCTAGTCAAAAGATAGTGACGCTGAACATATTGTATAAAGTCACTCCTGAAGCATAAGCATATATGCCTTATTGCTGAGACAAAATATCTGATACCCAAAGCTAGAGGAGGAAGGGTTTATTTGGCTCACAGTTTGTAGGGGTTTCAGTCCATGGTCGGCTTGTTCTAAGGCAGGGTGGCATGGCAGAGGGGCATCACAGAGGAGAAACAGTCCGTGGCAAAGCAGGGCAGGCAGAAGGCAGCAGGCAGCAAGCTAAAACAATGGGCGATAGGATCCAACCACAGTTCTTCCTGTTTTCTCTATCTTACCCAAACTGCTGGCTTCCTAGGCTACTTGCCATCAGAGCAGTTAGCGCTCACACCCTTAATCCTAGCATTGCACTGTGAATCAATCCCAGCATCACAGCATTGATCCCAGCAGCCCAAATCCCTGTAAAGCCCCAGCTGTGACCATGTGAAACTTTGGGGGAACATCTAGATAAAAACTATAACAGTATTTAACACAAATATAATTTGTGTTTAGACATATGTCTCATCTCAAATGTATTTCATGATATAAATGAAAATGTTCCAAAATTTTTAAAAAACTTAGAAACTTTAAGACTTAAGCCTTTCAGTCGAGGGCCAGTCAGCCTGTATGATTTGTTGCTCTTTGTCTTGGGTCTGCACTCCGCTTTTACAAAGTTGAAGTTTCTTTACTGAAAGAGACTCCTAAAATTCCTAATGGGTGCCCTTGCTCTAATCTGTGGTTGCCTCAGTGTTGTCAGCTCCAAAGTCTCTGCTCACTATGAGTCTACTGCCTCAAGTCTACCTACCTCAGTAGGTAGAAGTGCCTAGTCTTTTTCTTCACGATAAAATTCAGTCCTCATTCAGAGGATGTCTGTCCTTGTTGACAAGCTACTGTTAAGCCCATTGCTTATAGCAGATTTTGGGGTAAATAAAAGAAGGGAGCCAGAAGTTGATAATGAGGCTGATATGTGAAAACTCTTCCTTTCTTAATCCTTCCACTTACCAGAAGTATGTTTAATTAGCTCAATTGTGATACATACGCCATAGTCCCTCTTATTCTGAGATAGTAGAAACCTACAAAGATTTAGACAGAAGGGGAAAACCATATCATGGTGTGCCATGGTCCCAATCAACTGAACAGTGCAAATCAGTTACAACAGCTCAACTCTCCCAGTGTTTGCTGACTACCTGCACAATTTATTTACATAGTGAAATACATGTAGAGCTTAGCATCACTTTGTGCATAGATTTTTCTCTAACTCTCTTTTTTTGATAATGTAGCTATTGTTATGTAGGATTTTGTTTGTTGTGGTTATTTATAATCAGTATTACCACAAGAACAAGTCGTTGCTGTCTTTTGCTTGCTGTCTCTAATAGCATTTTCTTCTTTTTCTCTCATTGTGTTCCATCGCATACCATAGATCACAGTTCTGCGGGGAGATTTCTCAAGTGCAGATTTTGCAGGTGTAGATTCAGCACATACAGTGAGATGGGGAAATAGCTGCCAGCATTTGTATGTCACAGATTATGCACGGTTTCATTAAGTCCTATACCACAGAGGTCTATGAATTACACAGGGTAAAATCGCTAAAGCTAATGTTGTGTTAAAATCTTGTTGCACTTGACTAAATTGGCATTCCAATGCTTGACATAAAATCTCACTTGATAAATTTTCAAGCAGGTAACAATCTCCTAGCTCTTGCTTCCTTTCTCATCAAGCCACTATTCACCAGCAATATAATTTTCTTCCATTTCAAAGCTCACATACTGGCTGCCCTTTAGCCAAAAGTGGCTTTTAGATGTGTCTTACTCAGATTGTTCAGTTAAAAAATTTCAAAGTTAGCAAATTAAAATGTCCAGAGATTTCCCATAATTTTTTTTTAGATTTCCCATATTTGTACAAAATTCAGCTTTCCTGAAGCAAGCATACCAAGAGAAAGGAAAATATAAATAAGAAAGGAAGAAAAGAAAGAAAGAAAAAAGAGAAAGAAAGAGAATATACTGGATCTGCTTATTCATTCAGGTTTGTGATTCCTAAACTCTGCTTTTTGTCCTGACAGGCATGCCCTGCCTCAGCCTCTCCAGCACCTTAGGGTTTAGGGAAATAAAGAAAAATTTGAATATCTGTGACTTAAAAGATGAATTATGTAAAAATATGAGTCTCTTTCCCCTATGACTTTCCCTGTACTAGCACGTTCTTACTATGCTGCTTTTACACTAGTGAAAGAAAGCAATGTCTAAAAGAAGAATGCTGTATGTCTTCAAAATGTCCTCTAGATGGCAGTGTTGCATAAGTTCCCATTCCAGCAGCCTTCAAATTGTTAATTATATAATTTTTCAGTGGGAATAATTTTGTTTCTAAATTTATTGCAGTATTTTTCAATAATACCAAATTTATCAGTGAGCATGTAGAGTCCATAAAGCTGTAATTTTTAAAAGAACAAAGTGGAGATTTTTTTTCTTTTGTCCTTCCTTGGAGCTTCCTGAGTTGATCCAGAAACCGAGCATTTTGCGATGTGTAATTGTCACGATTTTGCGGGTTGTTCGTTTAGACTGTGCATGTGCACGTGCATTCAACTGCCACATCTGCATTACACGGTGGAAAAATTGCCCCTTCCCCGTACAGTTTGAGACATCAAGTGCTTCTCATTTGGAGAAATGAACAATTTCATTTTATTCATAATGAATGTTACTTACAAATATAGGAAGCAGGGGAGCAGAAAACAGTCTGTATGACAAGGGGGAGGCTCTCAGAGATATCCATAGACATAAGTAGACGAATGCGAGCTCTGCGCCAGCCTCATGCATAAACAGGGCAATTGCTGCAAAAGGGAAGTTGTGTGTGTTAATTAGATTAATGGTTTGAGAACAAATCCATTTCAGAGTAGCTAATTAAATATTTCATTTTGAGTTATTTTGTGTAATTTGCTTTGGTAGGCAACAGACAAATATTAAGTATTCAATTTTATCTTCAAGCACAGCCCAGTAATATTTCATTGATTTCATTCTTCGGCTTTGGTGCTTCAGGCTTTGAAAGTGATTTCTTTGGGCACTGGCTAATCCACTTGACAGCTGAGTACCAAACAGGGACCTTGCAGTTCTTGTTTATAAAAGCGAGGACTGGTCAATTACATCTTGGACCAATCTAAGGAGGATTTAAGCAGTGTTGTTTTTAGCAGCTGATTCTGTCCTAAAATGTTAAGAATTGGAAGACTCCATGGCTGCGTGGCACTTCCGTTACAGTGTCATTGCAGACTGAATGTCGGGTCCCACATGAGCCCGCTCTTGGATGGAAATGTTGTGGGTGACATTGTGTCAACACAGAGATGATGCCACTTGGGGGCAGAACTCACTGTTAGGGTGCTTGTTTGTTTGTTTATCACTGCAAGCCAAGGGGACTGTAGTTTAATAAACGCAGCGAGCAGCATTGTGAAGGTGCTATGCTTTGGCCAGAAATGCCACGGGAAACCAAACCTGCCTGTCTCCTGGGGCGTCTCCCAACAACCTACCACAGGTGCAAAGTCCTCCTGATCCGGCTTGGCTCTTCAGTTATAAGAAAGCCGAACGAGCTTGTTCTGAGCCCTGACTTCTCTCCACGCCCTAAATTCAATGCCCTGAATCTTAGAATCGGGGGATGGGGATGTGGCTTGGGGATCATTGCACTACGGCCTCACTCTGTTTCCTCAGCCTCTGCAAAGTGTGGTTTCGGATCTAACTGAGCATGGGCTGTGTTCATGGTGCTCTCTCTGCGGCGTGAACTGGTCCGAGCTGTAGAGCTGGAGAAGCATCGGATCTCGAGGGAGACCGTCCTTCCTCACAGTGCTTCTGGCCTTTTCACCTGCCTTCCCTCCCTCCTTCCCACCGCTGGTTTCCTTTCTGTTTCCTTCAGGACCCATATCATTCTCCACGCCCTTGGAAGAGCCTTCCTGGACACACCCCTGTCTACGCTAAAGCCTCCAGCTCCTAGCTCCACCCAGTTACCATAATTCTGAAGATTCCCTCAGCAGAGGTCAGGCCTAGCAGGTTTGTTCAGGTTTCCTGAATAATTGGGATCCTAGTGAGAGCAAATAAATATTCACCTTTTCTGGAGCATTTAGAATTCTGACAGCCTTCTACTTTCAAGAAAAATTTCAAGAGAAAACACTTTTTATACATAACATGTATTGTCAACATGATCAGCTTTGGTAGTGGACTCTTGTTATGGGAAACACCACGTCTGAATTTCCACCTGGGATGATGTCGCCTCCCCTCAGGTCTGGGCACCCTGTGTCAAACCCGGCTCTCTGTCAACAACCTCAGGTGTAACTGACACGTTCACAGAGGGTGGGTGTCTGCAGGACACTGGAGGCGAAGGACAGGGTGGGAAGAAGCTCCGGGTTAGCCTGGGCGATTCTGAGGGAAGAATAGGTTTTGTTCGTGTGTTTTTTCTTTTCTTTTAGAAAATGAAGAACACTGTTCCAGGCAGAAGAAACCCTATATGCAAAGAAGGGGAATCAGGCAGCAGCCAGCTATGCACATGGCTCCTTTTGCTTCACGGCTCTGTGCTGTTCTACCTCCATTTCAAAGCTCTCAGAGAATATCAGGGCCTGGTAACTTTAGTTTGCTCTCTCTCTCTCTCTCTCTCTCTCTCTCTCTCTCTCCCTCTCTGTGTGTGTGTGTGTGTGTGTGTGTGTGCACGCGCGCTAGGAATCAAAGCCAAGGCCTTAAGCATTCCAGGTGTCCCCTCTGCCCCCATCTGCACTCACCACCTGTCTATCCCGTTCCTTCAGGGTGGCTGGGGCCAGCTGGACCTTCGGAAGTCCCATCCACACCCAGGACTTGCGTCATCACTGCACACACACTGAGGTCCTTAGAAGCAACTCCAGATGAGTTCAATAAAAATTTCAAGGTTGCCGTCTTCTTCCTGATTCTGCAGCAAAGGAAAAGATGTTCTTTTCTTAATATTAAAGGGAAAAAAAGAGCAACAAGCAATAACAACACCCCAAAATCTTTTAGTGGAAAACAAAGGAACCAAGGGAAGTTTGCTTAAATATTACTGCTTTTTCAGCATGTAAAGTATTGTTTTACTACAAGACAGTGTTTTTAATATTTGATGTTTTTGAGAACATTGGGCAGCGTCAACTCTGAATTGTTGGGCTTGGTTCAAAGGCTTAAATAAATATTTCTCTAATACAGTCCAGTTTCCCTGCTTTGTGCTTTCTCTTTATTTACACATAAATCTTGGGAAGAGTCCCTCTTCTCAACTTTACATTCCTCTAGGCTCTAATGCTGGCCTCTTTATGGACTAGAAATCTGGCAAATTTGTATTCTTCCAACATCTTCAACAATAAAGCCACCCTCATTACAGAATGAAATTTAAGACCATCTCCCAATTGTGCAGTTGATTTGAATGAAATCTATTATGTTTCCTTTGCTACATCGTAATCAGTGATACATGGCAAGGGAAGTTCTGAGGACTCTGGGGATTCTGACACTCAGCAGGCTAAGTGGAGCTTCGACATGCAACCATCGATCATCAAGGGAAGCAGGGAGGGGGTGCATCCCGCTGGGACTGGCACACAACCAGTACTGCGACCAGACTACGGTTTGCTCAAGTTGCAGTAGTCACATGACATCTTCAGTGCCAGTGGCTGGAGAGGTTTGCATTTGTAGGGAAAAATGATGTTGTTCCATTAGTGGACAGGTCTGTAAATATTTCTGAGATGTCATCTTACTCACATGGATAACCTGACCGTATTTCACATATCGCCTTGTGTACTGATGTAATCTGTAATCTGTGTCCTCATTGGGCCGATGATATATAAATGCAGCTCTGTGGATGGACAGCTGCCAATTCTTGCTTTTTCTGTTTCTCTTTAAAACAGGAAAGCAGTCACCTTCCCCTTGGCTTGGTGACCTTCTGGTTTGTCTTGCTCGCTTTTCTGTTTCTCCTGGTTCGTGCTTGGTGAGGGAATGAGTTAAGGTAGGACTGGCTTAGAATTGTAGCACATTTTCTGTCTGCAGAGCCATTATTGTCCTTAATTAAGCCACAAGACACTGCCAGGTGGGAGCAGTTAATAATCATCTCTTGGATTGCCCAGAATGTATTTGGCTCAAAATAAAATGTGGATGAAGGCACATTTTTTTCCCCCTAAGAGCATGAAATTATAGAAAGTGTGCTGAACTGGGCCCAAAGCAAAAAGTTATTTGAAGATTTGCTTGTGATTTTTATCTGCCCATCATCAGGAGAGTTTGGTGGATAATTTAAGCACTGATGAACCCTTTGTGGGCACATATGTGGCCTAAGTGCCTGGTGGCGATGTAGACTTCAGAGGACGCAGTAACATTCTTCACGATGCGAACGAGAGACTCTAAGAAGACGTCAGTTAGTTAATTTTTTTTCAGTCTTTTTGTTTTTTTCCCAAATAGCATTATCATTCAATAAAGGAAAGGTGTTTGTAACTTAATTTAGGAGACAAGTGGACATTAAGAAATTAGACTCAGTAGACAAGTGAAGTCTTACATTGGGCCACTTGATATATATATATGACATATATATGACATATATATAACATATATATGACATATATATGACATATATAACATATATATGACATATATATGACATATATAACATATATATGACATATATATGACATATATATAACATATATATGACATATATATGACATATATAACATATATATATGACATATGACATATATATGTTTTATATATATATATATATATATATATGTATATATATAACATTTATTTTTGGACAGGGTCTCACCATGTGGTTCAGACCAGCCTTGAACTCACTATGTAGCCAAGCCTCAAAGTCACAAAGATCCTTCTGCCTCAGCCTCACAAGTGCTGGAATTACAGGCATGTGCTACCAGACCCAGTGTTTATTTTATATTTTGCAAAGCATTTACCTACTAGATTTGGAAAGAATTATGAAAATAAAACATTGGCAAAGAGCTAGAATTTGTATTTACTACTTATGGAATCTTCTTTTTTATCTTGCATTTCCAAATATGCCAGGAAAGAAATGTAGTTGTCTTCAGAGTGTTTATATTAAATCATTGGCCACTAGTTGTTATTTCTCAGATATCTGCCAAAATTTGCACTCTGCATGGGACATATTCTAATAATTGTCATATGAACTAGCAATATTGGTCGCCTCAGGGTCTAGCAAGCAAATCCTTTATCAATATCCCTTGTTTATTCTCTCATGACTTCTTATTCTTTTGATCACATTTATATCCTTCTTTGGTAACAGCTTTCTTTTTTTTTATTCACCATCATTCCCTTTACCTCTTTAAATACACAGAGAATTTCTTATTTGGCAGATTTTTGTAGGTTGTCTTTCTATATGTAGTTGATTTGACAAATGCTTTGTAAATGTTTGATACTGTAAGATTTGACCATAAGCAAATGACTGGTTCTAACTTCCTGGTGAATGTGCATATGAAATTAATTAGCATTTGTGATGTTAATTTTCTCTCATAGCTGAGATGAAACACCTGACACCCAAAATGAAGGAAAGAAGGGTTTATTTAGCTCACAGTTTGTGGAGGTTTCAGTCCATACTTGACTGGCTTCATGGCAGAGTGGCACAGGGCATAGGGCAACAATTCGTGGTGGCCAGAAGACAGAAAAAGCAACAAGAACAAAAAGTGAGGTGCTCAGAGAGAAGATTCTTTCTGTCCCTTATATTATATGTAGGCCACATCCAACAGCACTCACACTTTTAATCCCAGCATTGTACCATGAATTAATCGCAAATTCTAGGAACCTGCCTCCATGACTGCACGAGATTTTGGGGCGACATCCAGACTCAAGCCATAACACTGCTCCTGTTTGTCTCTGCTCGGGCTGTACCTCCTATGCCTACCACTGTTACTTTACAGTCAATATGGATTTTACTTCTATTTAAAATTATTCATCATTAATGCAAAGGGCTAGTTGTCACTAGTACAGAGCACTACAGAAACTCTAACCTAAGTCAGATAGAGTAGAATAAGCAACTTGCCACAGGAATACAGCAGAAAAAGTTGAAAGGACATATTATAGCATGGATCCAAAATGTCCCCAAAAGCTTTATGTGTTCAGAGGTGGAGCATTTAGAAGGTGATTGGATTATAGGGTGCTATACTCAGGACTGGATTCATTCACTGTAATTCATAACTGAATGTGCTATGGGACTTAGTTGGGAGCATAACCTGGACCGATGTATTCTTGTCTCTGGTTTCTTTCTTCTATCTCTGGTTTCTGGCTGCCATGGGGTGAACAGCTCTCCTCTGCCTTGGTGCTCACCAACCATGGACTGAATCCTCTAAAACTGTGAGCCAAATAAACCTTACTTCCTTTAAGTTTTGGGATTTAGGGTGTTTTGTTTCAGCTACAGGAAAGTAACTAACAGAGGACATAAAAAAAAAAAAAGTAACAGTTACTGATCACTGACTCTGTTAAGTGCTTTGCATAGATTATTTCTTTTTCACAATGACCTTGTAGAACATGTATCAGATGCAATCAAATCTTTCACCTAGGGCTATACAGTCACAGAGATAAAATGTGAACCTGTCAAATATGACCTTGGAATATAATCAGGAGAATTTAGCACATGCGGGCAGACAGGAGGGACAAGGAGGGGCTGAAGATGTAAATTTCACTCAGTAATGAGCGCTTGGTTAAACACATGTTAAGACATACATTCATCTGTCATAGACAGATACACAAGATTAATCTCAGAGCCCAGAAACAAAAACGTAGTGTTGCATTTCACGGGGAGAGCAAAGGGGAGAGCAAGCATGACAGTGTGCTGGTGTGGTCCCTGGGTGCCTTGCAGTGGCATAGTTCAGCAGCTATGAACTACAGGCTGATGCCCAGGTATGATGACATGCCTGGCCACCAGCCCTCGTGCCCACTCTGCCTGTGACGCTCTCTGGGGAGCTCGTCCTACAGGCTGTGATCTGGACTCATGGGTAACACTCCTTCTGCCCCGCAAAGGACAGCCTGCTCACTACCACTTGACCTCCATGGCCCCCTTCCTGTGAGGTCTGGAGCACTGGTGAACGTCAAGGAAGTTCTCCTTTGTTTCCTAGCATAGAGTTCTGATTTATATCCTAATCTGTCAGGAATGTGACCACTACTTTACCTAGGCAGAGCCTCCCTGGCACACAGGCCTGAAGGGGGAAAGTAGGAACAAAGAGTAGTCCAAGGACTTGAGTTCATGAGTGTTTTATCGCTGGCTTTGGATACATCCTTGCTGGAGGTCCAGAACCTTCAGTAAAACTCATGTTCAAAAACATTTGATGAGAGAGTGAATGAATGAAGGATGAGAGGTTCCATCAGTTAGCATAACTTTAACTGTGTCACATTAAAAGAGTATTTCTCCAAGTTCTACACACGACCCAGTGGTCTCCCGTTAGTTGGCACAGAAATCCTGTGCTCCTTACTGGCTCCGGGCTTTTTATGTCACCATGAGTGTCTGTGCCCCTTTGTTAGCCCTAGGTTTTTATGTCATCTGGAGTGGCTGTGATCTTTTCCCAGGAGTGACTGTACCTAGATTGAAGCTGCCCAAGAAGCCAGTCGTGACTCTCATCACCTGCACATGGGAATGTTCGCGTCGGAGTTGCTGAGTTGTCAGTGACAATTCTTTCCATGTGACAGGTTTTCACTTCTCTTAAAAATAAAAACTGACTGTGGTGGGTTTGGTTTGTACATGTGAAAAACATATACTGGAAGAAGAAATCCTTTCAAAAGTAAGCTGGAAATGATGCATAAAAGTCTTCTCAGTTTCCTCTGCAGCCAGAGCTTTCCCTGAGAATTTGCTCGGCTTCCAAGGGGAGTGGACAACTCTTCAGCTGAGTGTTGGGGTAAGTGCATTTTGTTTAGAAAAGCAAATCTGCGTTTATTTCCTAATTGGATGTTGCTGTGAAAATATGAAGCTCTAGCAGAGACAGCAATCGCTTCCCTCCTCCTTTCTTTTTTTAAATTTTCTTTATTTTAAAGAGAATAAAACAAAAGAGGACAGAACCAAGCAGATCAGAACAGAACAATGTAAGCAGCACAGCACTTTACAACAAGACAACTGGATATTAACAGTAGTTACCATAATGTCTCTTTCTTTGGTTGAGCATAGCTTCCTCCTTTTGCAGTCCCTCTTTCACACTCTGAGCTGTTCTGGGTCCCATTTCACTTGGGGTTCGTGTTCTCCTTGAGTATATGACATCCCTGTGAAAGGAGTGCAAAATAGATGCAATTAAAACCAGCTTTGCTTGGACACCTGAAAGCTACATTTTTGTTCATGTACGTAGACACCTAAACCAAAACTGGAACAGTAAAAATTAAAAACAAAACAAAACAGCTCTATGAAGCACAACAGCACATTTAATCCAGACAACTCAGACTTTCCTGAAATGGCAGGAATGAGCTCTTGGGAATTCCACTGTCATGGTGGGAGATGCTCCTCAAAGGACGGCTGAGGTCTGAGGACCCGGGACTGTGTCAAATTTGGGCATAAACTTGATGTCACTTTATCTCCCTTTGCTCACCTCACACATCTGTCACAGATGCACAATAACCCATCCCCGGTTCGTGTGGGGGCTGAGGATTAATTAATAAGTGACAGTAAATTACTCGGCACTCCTCAGAGAAGCTGCATTCCGTAAGTGCTAAGAATTGTTATTATCGAGCAATTCAGCCAGCTCTGAAGCAATAATAACTTCAGGGAGGCTGTTAGAACACACGCTGTGCTCTCAGGTTGGAAACCAGAGGTTGAGGATCTTATGGAGCTTAATTTCCCCTCTCAACCCTGTTTAAAAAAAAAGGCATTCCTCTCCCCCTCAGAAATGAAATCTATGTCCCACTGATGACATATCACACTCCGAATTATGAAAATGAGTCAGACTGGACATTCACAGTATAGCTCTGTGGTGATTCACAGGGACAATCCTCAGAGCACCGGGTCCACAAGATGCATGTAAGCCGAGGGGACTTGGTCACTACCTAACTGGTGGGAATCCTGCACATTATGCCTTGCTGGAGATTAGCAATCTACCTTAGTGCATTAAAGCCAGGCAATGAACTTAAAAAGCACTTTGAAATTTATTTGCCTCACTCTTTCATGAAATCGGTAAGTTTGCAGGTATTTGCAAAAGTTGCAGTCCTTCCACTCTGGGGATATGCATGCCCCTGGAATATAACTTTAGGCTTCCTCTTATTAGTGAATGAGGTTGGTTTCTCTTCCCTTTGAATCTTGACCAGAGCCTGTGATTTGCTTTAGCCAGTAGGATGTACTGGAAATGACAAAATGCCATACCCGACCCTGGCCCTTAAAGGTTTTGCAGCCGCCATTCCTAGCTTTGGAGGCATGCCAGCTTCCTTGGAAAGGAGGCCTTGGCAAACTGCTGGAACAGAAGGAAGGTGTGGTCCAGCTTCCCCACTGCCAAAAGCCCTAAGAATCCCTCACCTAACTTACTGGTAACTGACCATGGGAACATGAAAGTGGTCAGCTGACCCAGAGATGTGTGCGCCAAATAGTTGTTTTTTCCTAAAACTAAATTTTGTGTGGTTTAGTATGCATAGATTAATGATATAACTTATAAGTGGCACCGTTTTAACCATTGTAACTTTGTTTTATAGCCCCAAGTCTATAAATTGGGATCATAAATTGGTAATGCATCTGCTGTTTAGCATTTTGGCTAGATAGGCTGTGGCCCATTCAATACCAATACTGCCTCTGGCCGCTGTGGGCTGCCTTGCAGGCCAGTCATCCACCCCAAGTTTCCAGGTTACATCCAGCCAGGCAGAGGCATCTGAGTGAGAGCAGGAAGGCGGAAGGCTGGGTGAAGCTGCTGTCCTTTATGGTAATCATGAGCCCAAGCTTGGGTGGATCCTGCTTGGGCTTTGCAGCCTTCAGGTGTGCTTGCTTCTGGGACTCACCCTGGCTGGGGCCAAATGTGACTTCCCTACAACCCCTATCTTCAAAGGACTGGCCTCTGCTTCCCCAATCCTTTCAAGCAGAGACTTTCATCAGAATCTAAACTAGAATACAACGCCTGTTCTAATAAGGAACTTCTGTGTCTAGCCCGTGTCTATTCCCACGTTTCTGCAGATTCAGCCTTCTGTCAGGGGATAAGCCTTTCTAGTTTTAGCTCAGTGCCATGCAGAAATTCCTAAAACTCTTGCACCACTTTACACAAGATTTTCCTGGTGTGTAAAACAGGGGAAACAATTCTTATCCTGCAGAGCTCTTCTGAAGAATAGATGAGATCAGATCGCACAGTCACTGTGTGAATTTCAGTTGTTTATTAGCTTAAGCTGTGTCGTAATTCCAAACACATCTAGGTCTGCAGTGTTAAGCTGCTCTTCCTTACATAGCCTCACATTGCTCCTTTCCCTTTCCTCTCAAACGTGGCACAGTACCTATCAAGAAATCCCCTTTCGTCTCTGATCTCTCCATTATACATTTAGCTTGCTCCTGTTGCAAAGATTGTTTTCTAATAAGCAAAAGCATTTCACTCAGGTGCATTTGAGCACAATTGCTGTGGTATTTCCCAGGAAGTTACCTCTGAAATCAACAAACAAATCAAAACATTTTGTTCCCCTGTGAGGATCTCAATAGGATTACATCAGAAAACAGAGGCGAGGCAGGGCGGGATAGGCATGCAAATCACAAAAATCATCTGTTTTCACTGCTACAGAAGTTGCCCTGTTGGGAGAGTCCCACAAGGAATCAGGACTGTATGAGAAATAAGAAATCAGAAAAACTTTTCCTAGTGTCTGGTCATCTCTATTTGTAGGTTGCTCACTTGTGAGGAGGTGGGGCACACTGGGCTACTTGGACTTTATATGGAGGGCGACTGAATCAAGAAGAAACACAGAGATGTCCACACATGTCCAAATCCACAGACCAGAGTCTGACATCTATTTGACCTTGACAATACATAGATTTTCCTATATGTAGTATATTCAGGTTTGTTTTAATAAAGAAATAATATTTCCCCCCTAAATCTGTATAGATAGAACATATATGTTTATTCTTTCTGTGATAATACTATAAATTCAATGATCTCCAAACTTAGGAAGGTAGGGTTTTGAATTCTGGCTTTGCTATTTATTGTCTTATAGTTGTATGACTAGGGAAAGTAAATTAATTTCTCTGAGCTTGCTTTATGGTCTCAAATAACAATAGCAACAGACAAACAAATGAAAAACAAGCAAACCCAAAAGCCAAAGTAATATTTTCCTGGCAACATTGTTTGAGGATGAAAATTAAATAATATATGCAAACTGCCCAATGAAGTAGCTGATAACATGTGCACAGGAAACGGTGCCTCTAAATTGTTGTTCTCAGAAAGAAGTGAAGAAATGCCTTTAATCTTCTTGATTAATCTGAATCAAGGCTGAAATCTCCAAGTCAGACATTTCAATGTCTGATGTTGTGGAATTGAGCAAGCACTTTCCAATAACCAGAGAGAGGAAAAGGTGTATCTGTAAAGAAAGGAATTCTTTTGAGCAGTGACCAGTTTTCTTCACTTTGTGCTTTCCAGAAACCTGCTCCTAAAAACCCAGCTCACTAATGTTTTTATGTGGCTGTAAGTATCACAAATAGCCATGTGCTTAGACCTGTGGATGATTTATGGTGCACTGCTCTGACTATCCACATTCATTTGTTTCATAGGCTCTGCTTGGTTTCTTTGTCTGAGCAAATACTTTTTAGGTATATAGGACATATTGTCACAGAAATATGGTAGAATGAAATTAGAAGGTGTTGACCAATGTTCTTCTTGCTGTTTCTTTTTTTTCTTCCAAAAAGAAGAGAGATGAAGGGAGCAGTCAAATGGTTTCCCAACAAGTTTCTGAATGGAGTTTTGAAGACAGTTGTCTCGATAGCCCAGGATTTCTACTGCAAGAACTTTGTTGTTGTTGTTGGACAAAAGGTGTTTTGTCTTAGAATGATAAGATGTGACAGTTTGAAGGCCAGGCCTTCATGTTATTCAATAGTCATGTTATTTAATAATAATATGTTATTTATTAAAAAGTGGAGATGAATTTCCTTTTTCTTGATTGTGTTAAAACTTTCTTCTCATGTATAAAATACGACAGAACTGAAAGGGTGTCACTCGAAGAACAGGGTATAAAAGGACTGCGGCTTGGACTGCAGCTTTCACCCTGGGAACTCTCTCACTCCCCCAGAGAGCTTGCGCTGAGAGAAGCTGACTGCCACATCATTAGGCAGCCCTGTGGAGTCAGACCAGAGTGAGCTATGGGGCCTGCTGTGGGTTTGGCAGTAGATCCTCCTCCTGCAGTGCTTTGATATGATTACTACTGGGCCAAAATGGATGGCAGCCTTGTGGGAGACACTGAGCCAGAGACACAGAGTGGAGGCATGAAGGATCATGGGCCCAGAGAAACTATGTGACCATAAATGCTTATGTTTTCTGAGCAGCTAAATTTGAATTAATTTGTTGTATGTCAGTAGGTAACTAACCTATGCTAATGTGAAATTAGTTTTCTGTCCCAAGGAGCAATAAAGACCTGATGGCTAGTTGGTGGCAAAGGGTAAGAAGAGACAATGTCCTGAGACAATGATAGTTCTGCATTTTGGGACATGGACAGATGGGCCTGGGGTTGATGGAAAGTTGGGAAGTTTCTTTAAAGGAGAGAGGATAAAAGCTTGGTTCCCATGGGGGCAGAAAACTTCCCAAAGAAGAAAAGAATCTCTGCTGCATTGAGGTAACTATGGACTGAAGCAATGACCAGCATATCTAGGCCAGGGGTTGGCAAACTTTTCCTGTAAAAACCCAGATAATAAGACTGTTAGGCTGTGGGACATACAATTTCTGTCACACCACTGAACGCTGCTGTGGGACTGTGAAGGCAGCCATGGGTAGAGTGTAAATGAATGGATGTGGCTGTTTTCCAGTGAAACTTTATTGATTTTGCAGGAAAGAGGCTAGATCTGGCCCCTGGGCTATAGTTCGTGAGTTTCAGGATGGAAAACTTAAGTCTAACCCCTGAAAGACTCAGGGTGAGAGCAGGCAGAAGCAGCTGCAGGCTTGGAGAGGCCTCTCAGTGAGGGTGAGAGAAACACAAGGGCCTCGTGGCCTGGAGGGTAGAGCTGGGGTTCCAGATGCATCAGTGCTGGAAGGGGACCGTTGACCAAAGCCTGTGTTACGGTTTAGATCTAGAATATCCCCCAAAAGTTTCATACGTTCAGAGTTGGGGCTTTTGGAGGGTGACTGGTTCGTGGGGCGCTATCCTGTTCAGTGTGCTAATCCACTGATGAATCCATAGCTGAATGTGCTGTGAGGAGGGAGAGGCCTGGTCAGAAGAGAAGGTGACTGGGCGCTGGCCCTGGAGGGGTGTACCTCCCTCTTTGGGTCCTTCCTTGCTTTCTCCATTGGACCCTTCTTCCATGGTGCTTTTTCTGCCTTGAAGGTAGCTGACCATAGACTGAAACTGTGAGCCAATTAAACCTCTCCCCCTTTAAGTTGTGAGTGTTGGGTGTGTTGTCTTTGCAATGAGGAAATGACTAAGACACCCTGATTATTTTATACCTCAATATAAGCCAGCATAGATAAATGCAGGGAGCAGAGGTCTGTTCTCAGATTGCAGTCTCCCTGAGCTGAGAGGTGCAGGGAGAGTAGATGGAGGTGACTGAGTTAAAATCCCATCATGAGCTTCCTCAAATTGGTAAAATTATTTTCTGCCATCACCAGCCATAAGTAGAGTCTGGAGAATTAACATCAGATATGGAGAAATGAAAAAGGTGACATTTTTGCGTATCTTAGGTTTGTGATTGGATAACATTTGTATTTGCTATATTTGTAGAAATAGCTATGAAAAATACTATCAGGGAAATTCAGGTTTTGGAGTTGAGGAGAAGCAACAGTTCAAGGCATCTGAGCAGAAATAGTATTGCCTACAGAGACATACTGTGCAGGCCCAGTGCAAAATGAAATACATATCCCTTTTCAAAAACAGGGTGAAAAGGCGCTATTAAATGTAGTACAACATAAAGCTTTTTCCTTTCTTCCGTGGTCTTTTTTCAACTTGTCATGTTTTATGTTTATTCTTTTAATGTTCTAAGGAAAGAAAAATTAAGATTTTCATTATTAACATGAACTTCGCTATTCATCTTCATAGTGTACCATGCCATTTTTAAATGCAAATGTTAGGAGCATTTAACTAGAATCACCAAAATTATATAACTCATATTTCATAACTGCTATATGCATAAAGGTATTGTTCTTACCAGGATAGTAGAAATTCTGCACAAGACTAAGTCAGCTGTTTTTATTTCACTTTGTAATATGCACATAATCTACCGACACTCTTTTTGGCTTGTTGATGTGTAAGGAGTGATGGAAAGGAAAAGGATCTGTGGGTTGCCTGAATTCCCCTTTCCACACATTTTCAGCATTAGTGATTGACTAGTAAGGAAAAGTAACATGAGGAAGAATTGATGTAAGTGCCTCCTGCATTTGTTTGCTAGGGCTGCCAAAAAATATCACAGACTAGGTGGCTTAGACCAAAGAAATTTATTGTCTCAAAATTCTGGAGGCTACATTTCTGAGATCAAAGAGTTGGTAAGGTTTTGCTTCTTCCAAAGCCTCTAGGAAAGGATCTTCCAGGCCT
The DNA here is from genome assembly GCA_004027295.1 of Dolichotis patagonum. NCBI lineage: Eukaryota > Metazoa > Chordata > Mammalia > Rodentia > Caviidae > Dolichotis > Dolichotis patagonum. The sequence goes on from PVJX010000959.1 coordinate 171,550, forward strand.
TTCTCTCAGTTTCTGAAAGTTTCTTGGCTTGTGGCAGCGCAACTTCTGGATTCACACAGTACTCTCCCTGTCCACGTGATTGTACCCAAATTTCCCCTTTTTATAAGAATGCTAGTTACATTGGATTATGGTTTACACTGTTCCAGTATGGCCTCATCTTAACTAACATCTGAAAAAGATCTTATTTCAAAGTAAGTTTACATAAGGAGATACCATGGATAGGATTTGGCAGGAATTGGGAGGATACAATTCAATCCATAACAGATTTCTTAGATTGTGTTTCTTGAACATCACTGCCTTCTTTCTGCATGCGAAGCATGTTCTGGTTGAATAGAAAGCAAGACCTTGCAGGGCTGTTCACTGTCTTAGTTCTGAACCTCAGTCTTGCTGAAGTCCCATGTACTTTGTGTCCCCTGGAATTCCATACTGGTGGTGAACCATGAACACTATGCAGAAAGAGGCAGCAAGGAACAGGGGCAGACATGCATACTGCATGTGTCTCCTATGCTCATATGTGTGCTTCAGTGGATTTCATGTACCCAAGTGCAAAGACAAAATTATTAAGAATTTCAGGATGGCAATAAGTATGCATTAAGGCACAATTATGTGGCACTGGATGGGTTGCACAGCCACAAAACTTGCTCTGTGCAGAATTATGGCCCAGATCTCTTTCTTGAACTTGATGCAGATCCCTAGAAACTAGATGATCAAATCTAAGTACTGTAGGCCAGGTGGTCAAGGGAAGTTAAGGGCCCATCCTGAGTTCCCAAAGAGAATACACAAGACTGGAGCCCAGGTTGCCAGATCCCTGGTCCCTTGCTTACTGTCCTATGCTGCCTTGCTACCTGCACAGGCAGCTACTCCATTTGCTAAGAGTTAGCCTAGCATGGAAACCCCACTTCACAGGAAATTCTTCAGACTACAGCTCCATATTAGATATTATAGGCCACTCCCTGGATGTATGTGTTACACAGGAGACTGACATACTTGGCCTCCTCAGATGTAAACTAAAACAAGTGGTGAAATGGCTGCTTTTTCCCATCTACACTGAATCTTATGATTGAGTTCAGGGCAATGGGACAATGATCAGTGAATGTCGCAAGAATCCCAAGTATTTTCCTTTGCTACTCTAAGAAAAGCTTGGAGCTTTCAGGGCAGATGGGGTGGGGAAGCCAGGAATACATATGAATCTGGCCTAAGGCACAGTGCCCCATTGATGGAATTGGTTTTCTGTGCTGTCCTTATATTTCCTGGATTTCTTCTTGTATCACTTAACTTTTGATAGGTAGCAAATACCCTCAACATCAGTGGCTTTAAATAATAGCCATCCATTTACTCTTGATCTTCGGGTAATTTGGATTAGGCTCAGCTGGCCTGACTCATTTTGCTTAAGCACTTGTGGTCAGTGGCTAGGGACTGGTTGGCTTCTGAAGGACCCGTTTTTGACTGAGGCTTTCCTACAAGGTCTTATTTTCTGGTGGGCTAGCCTGGGCTTGTTTCCACAGGGACAGCAGAGTTTCACACACAGCAGAAGCTGTGGACCTGTTAAAGCCTAGGATTGCTCACAGCGTCCCTTCCACCACATTCTGTTCGTGAAAACAGCTCAGACTCAAGTGGTGGATAATCAGACTCTGCTGCTTTTGGGGAGCAGCATCAGAGTGTTGTAGCCATTGTGCACCCTACCACATTCCCTCTGATTAGCTCTCTCTCTCTCTGCCTCCTGCTTTCTATTCAGACCAGCTGAAAATTGGCCTGTTCTTGGTCTCATTCTTTTTTTTCCTTTTGAGATAAGGTCTCACTATGTAGTTCAGATTGGCCTTGAACTCACTTTGTAGTCTAGGCTAGCCTTGAACTCACAGTGATCCTCCTTCCTCAGCCTCCCAAGTGCTAGAATTACAGGCATGTACCACCACACCTATAATTCCATGGTTTGGTCTCACTGTTTTCCACCTTGTGACCCAGCAATGTTTGCTCAGGATATTTTGTGGGAAAGAGCCAGCCTATTTTAGAAATAACTTGTGCTAGTTGATAGATAATAAAGGTGGGAGTGCTAATAAGTTCCTTGTAGTAGCAATTCTTGGCTTTTTGGGAAAGCTTATCTTAATCTGTTTTAAATTTTCACAGTTATAAAAATCATTTGGGGAGCTTTATGATAATATACATTCCTGGATCCCACCACTAATGAATTAATTTAATTCTGAATCTTCTACAAAAAGCCTAAGTGTCTATGTATTTTCAAACTTCCTAGGGTAAGTTTTCAATCAGCCAGGTTTCTGAAACACAATTTTATCTCCAAAGCAGAAGCTTTGGCACTGCAAGGGTGGTATTGGACTCTTAAGGCTCCTCGAGGGATCTTTATTTCTGCACAGTACCTGGAACCTATAATGGCTTTTGAGACATTGTCATGTTTCGTCGAGTAAGAGGCAACTGTGGTTCTTACAATGTAGTTCACTTTCCAGCAGCATGAGCTTCTTTGGGTTAGAAATAGAAATTCTTGGGCTTAGCCCCAGGCCCACCCAAGTTAGGAACTAGATGTACTGTACCTGGGAATGGGGTGGCCTGGACTGTGGGGTGTGACAGTCATTTGCACACTGAGGGAGGAGGGACTGGCCCTCCATGCTGGATTGGATGTGTTCCCACGTGACACCCTTGGCAAGGTCGTCCTGTGGCTGTGAGGAGCTCTTTGACAGAGCTCAACTACAGCTCTCCTCCCCTGTGCTAACCACACACAATTTGCTGCAATGCTTTCTTCTAAACTCTGGACAGGGCATCTGGCCCCGCTCCTCAGGCAAGGTCTCTGTGCTGATAGCAAAAGGTTGATTCCTGCTGGGTAAATAGAGCTTTCAAGTTGGTGTCAAGATTCCCCCCTTTTCCGAGAAGCCTTGCAAACTCCTTATCTCAGGTGGAGTGCTGAGGGCTGAGGAATTAAAAGGCGTTTGGCACGAGGGGTCACCATCCTGCAGAGTTTCAGATGCACGCCCGATTATTAGAGTGGGTATACACAGCATGCACGTGCATGCGCACACACTGCCGGGGCACCGTGGTCTTTGTTCCTGGAAGCCAGGCTCTGCTGCACTGCGGTTGCCTGGAAAACCCTTAGGAAAGAGGAGTTTTGTAAGTTCTTGTCAGCCAAATTGGCCATTGGAGTTGTCGTATTCTGGGTCGGAAGGTCAATGAGGGAGGCAGGAGATGTAAGAGGAAAAGATATTGACTTGGAACTCAGGAGTCTCACATAATAGCCCCAGATATAACACATCTGGCTTCATCTGATGTTCAGCATCTTCTCTGTGAAACAGGACAAAAATTGATTATATGAGGTGTGATTAAAAAAATACACTGAATGCTTAAATTTAAAAAAATATTGCAACAAAAGACATATTGCCATTAATACCCCTCAAAAACTCCCCTAGCTTTGCAAACACTTATACCCTCATTCATGTCACTTTACGAGGAATGTCTTAAAGAGGTTTGAAAAAAAATGCAGTGAATGCCCATCAGTGGAAAGACAAACTAGTAAAAAACATAATTCTATGTCCTCATCCACTTTATTCACCTCATCTGGCATTATGTCACTTATGGCTCTTCCCCACAGTCAAGATGACTGTGAAAGGTAAACATTTTGAAAGGTAAACAGTTTGGAACACTGAGTAGCCACTACCGCAAAAAAGACACTATTGAAAGAGGACTTCCAGAACTGCTTCAGAAAGAGACAAGAACAACGGGATAAATGTGTCCAAAGCAAGGGGGAACATTTTAAGGGGTATTAATGGCAATATGTCTTTTATGGTAACAAGTTTTTGATTTAAACATGCATTGTATATTTTGATCACCCCATGAACTTTCCCCTAAAACATTTTGAAGGTATTTATAGTGCAACTCTATGTCAAAGAGAAGTTAAAACTACATAAACAGAAATTAGAAATTTCTTAGAAGAATGGAACAGAGATTGGTGGGAGGAAAATGGGAGGAAGACTCAAGAGTTCTTTGTACTATCAGGTAAAATAGAGGAATAGGACTGGACAAGGGTGCAGATTGGGCTGGAGTATCAGCACCTAGTTAAAAATCCTCTGTTCGACGCCATCCCTTCCTGCTATCCACCTGACGTCTAGAGTTCCTGAAGCCCCTGCACACCGTGGCTTTCAATGCCTCTTTCGTTCGCCACCTCTCTCACCAGCCTCCTCTGTGGATGATGTGGTTAGGTCATATTCACTGCTGCACTGGAATTGTGCTGGCGAATGCAGCTTTGCTAAAGGGGTATGTGTTTCAGATGGGGCTTTATAGGAGAAATAAATATTTCATCTTGAAGAAGTACAAAACTCTTACCCTTTGCTGAGTGTGCAAATTAAAGGGCAACACAGGCTATTTGTGGGTAAACAGGGAAGCAAGCAGCCAACATCAAGTAAACTTGCTGGAGGACGTGGATAGAAAAGGGGGTCCCTTCAAGTTTCATGATGTGTTAAGCACCAAAAAAGGCTGAGTTTGAAGGAGGAGAACAAAGTTAAGGACTTCTCCTGACAGATGTCAAGAGTGGTTATGAAGATAGAGTCAGGTGAAGTGGTGTTGACACCAGTGAGCAGGCCACCAGCTGAGGACAGAGAGCTCAGGCTCCAGGCGTCTACATGGGTGCCGTGGGTTGGCAGCAGCTGTGTTCTTTAGTGTGTTTTTTACTCCATGGCAAGTAGCTGACAGTACAGAGAAAATGAAACGACATCTCTAATATCATGAGGGCTCAAGACCTGATTGTGGAAATACATAAGCGAGCCTAAAAATGTTTACAAGAAAGTAGAACCTCTTCGTGAGCTTGCTGTATTAAGGAATTTCATAATATTCCAAACTTCAAAACTACAGCAAAAATTGGAATAGCTGACTTGCTTTAAAATAAACTCTGTTCGTCAAAAATACCTTTAAGGAAAAAAGATAACCCACAATTAGGAAGACTCAAAGAATTAATATTCAGAATGCATTAAGAACTTCTTTCATTTAAAAAGGCAAACAGATTTGTCAGACTGGGGAAAATGGTTCAGAGATAATTACTAGAGCAGGAATAGAAATTGCTAATAAACCTATGAAAAGGTACTTAATTTCATGAGTAATAAGGGAGACACAGACTACAACTAATGTAAGTTTTGTTTCACGCAATCACACTGTTGAAAACTGAAAGATCTGACACACTGAGTTTAGTTAGTATGTGGACCTCTTATCCATTACTGAAAAAGCAGCAGAACTGCTCCAGAGAAGAACTTGGCAACACCCAAACTGAAGATCCACATTCTTCATTACTCAGACTTAAACTTTTAGATCTATGCCCCGTCTGCTTTCATCTATATGTGAATATACATGTACACGTACACATCCCACTGCACATTTATGATGGATATGTCTATACAGATATACACCGATTTACAGATTTACATATAACTCATATGACAGGAGACATGAAAAATAATCATAAAATATTATTTATTAGGGCAAAATATTGGATACCTCCCAGTGTTCATCCAGATGAGAAATGAATTGTGTTATTCCTGCAATGAAATTCCACACAGCAGTGAAAAGGAATGAGGTAGAGCTACGTGAATCAACATGGGTGAGTTCCACAAATGTAATATTGATCAGAAGAAAGCAATTTGCAAATGAATATTTGCAATAGGAGGGAGAGCTCTAAGAGGGCCCTGTAGGAAAGATTAAATTATATGGCGGTGAGTTATTCTTTAAACTAGATGATGAGCACTGGGGTATTTATGTTTTTCCTTTATGCTGTTTTGTGCGTCGTAACGTTACACAATAAATTCGATAGTTGCGGCACTTCCTGCCTCAATCTTGTGTCCTTCCTCAAGGACAGATGGGGTAAACTAATCCCATCATACTAGTTCCATTTCCCTTTTCAGACACTTGGGCAACAATCTCTTATTCAGACCTAGGAAGAAGTCTTTTGGGAGAGGAGGGCAGGTTCTGGAAAGCTTTTGCTATCTGGAAAAAAAATCCCATTTTCTCCTGCCTCTTTTTTCCTTTTAGGGCCAAACAGGTGTGTGACTTAAAGTTTAAGTCTGAGTAATGACCAGACTTTAAAAGGGTAAAAGAAGGGTAGCAACCATCTTGCAGCCATGAAGTAATAATCAGAAGGGCAGAGAGCCAGTGCTCTAGGACAGCAAAAGGAAAAAGGCAAAGTTTCTGTGCCTAATGGCACAGTTGGGCATGGAACTATCAGACTGTTTATTAAGTAAACAATGATTATCTTAATGGCTCAGACTATTGGTGGTGTGGTTTTCTGTAATTCATGGTCATAAACCTTCATGGTACAAAAGTCAACAAATTACTTTTGTTTTAGAACTTATAGTTCGGCTAACAGTCTCCTTCAGTTTCATTCCTTCACCTGCAGGTTCTTTTTCTCCCTGGTGAACACCTCATGCTGAACACGCTACTGTTTCCTGTGATGCCATCCTAGAGCTCCTCAGCTAATAGCATACCTCCTACTCTGTGGCCACCAAGCATTCTATCTCTAGCCACATTATAGCTCTTTACCAGCATGGTAGCACATTCCACTCACTGAGAACAAGGGTTCTTGTGCCTGGGCTTTAATGTTTTGGTTTTTTTTTTGTACTGGGGATTGAACTCACAACCTCATACTTGCCAGGCAGCTGCTTATGCCGCTGAGATAAATTCCCAACCCCCTTGGTTTCAGTGTTAGCACAGTTCCAGCCATGTCATGCAGTACTAATAGAAGTGAGTGGGGATGAATGATGCCTGTCTCATATCTATATCTTAGAGACAGAACAAATCCAATGCTGAAGTGGATAGAGAGGAGAGAGGGGGTGGAGGAAGAGACATTTGAGTAGCTTTGCCTTAAATGAATGCTGCAAAACAAACCCTGTTCTTAACAGCTCTTAATGCAGTATTACATCAGTCACATCCATATTTGCTAGTGATTTTGTGTGTTCCATAGAATTGTATTTAAGCTTACTAGCCTATTTGAATCCTGGTTTCTTTTCATTTCCCATCCTAATCAGGTTTAAGTGACAATTGCTAGAGGGGTGTTACCTATTTTGTAAGGAGACAAATGAGTGCATGGGTGATCCTGGGTTCTTACAAAGTGGTTGATTTGCCAGCATTGGAACTCTGGGCAGCCTTTATTACTAGATGGAGACCCTTTAGGGTTATGTTCTACAGAGAATTACAAATGCATCATTTGATGCAAATGGGCTTAAACATTTGGTCTGGTACATGCTTCTGTAGTGGTACATCTTGAGAATACAGCAGAGAGTATGTGAAATATTCTCCTATTCCCTTTCCCCCCTTGAATGTTGCTGCTGTGTGTATGAGCATGGAAGGGGTCAGAGGTGAGTGAAAAGAAAAGAAGGTCAGCATGCAGGCCGATGCTCAGTGTTAATGCCGACTGTAGGTAACCAGCGTGCTGGATCATTGAGAAGTTCAGGTGTAAAGGAGGATGGCCTTTGGTTGAAGGGAGATTTCAGCTATGACAGGAATAGCGAGAGGGAGGCAGAAAGTCATTTTGTAGCAGGCCTCCATTCCTCGGAAGGTTTTCTGAAATACTTATTTACGCAAATGTAGGTGGGTGATGATAGCAACATTTTCTATAATGCTTATTACTTACTGAGCATGCACACACTCAGCACTTTGCATGCATCATCTCATTTCAATTTACAAGTCACAGGAGGCAGGTACAGTCTCTGTTATTGTTTTCATTTTGCTGGGAAAAAAATAGGCCTAGACGACTTCTCTCTCGGTCTTGACCCTGTATGGAGAAGAGGATCCCATTTTCCTGGGACTTGGGTATAACACATTTGCTTTGTGGGGTTGGCAAACATTGCCTCTTGCTTCAGAGATCTGGAAGAGAGCAAGCCTGCATGTGCAAGGAGTTCAGGTGTTCGCTGGGCATAACAGTGTCCACTCTTCAACCTCTGCAGCCTGGAATTTGACACAGGACAGCGTGATTCCAACCAAGGTCCAGCAGCAGTGAAGGCAACAGAGTCTAATAGTGACCTTTAGACTGTGGAGATGGATTATCCAGTTGGTCTGATACATGGATGGCGTGCTAGTCCTGATGTGAGATATCATGGGTACTAGAACCTGGCCTAGAATTTTTATGGTACTCAGCATCCTCTGTCTTCCAGATGTGGATGGCAAGATAGTGAGATGCATTATTCCCACCTCTCTTGTTAATAGTCAGTGGTCTCTGCAATGGACCTCTACAGTAACCACTTCCAGTTTACTCAGCACCAAGGACTGCAGACACCCAGGCTCATCTGCTTGCCTCCAGCTGGTCTTGTGACTTCACTGTTTCCACCCATGACTTTGTGGCCCTGAGATCTTGTGACTGCTGGCATCCAGAAATGTACCTGCTTTGAGTCTATTTTCTCTCGGGTCCTAGTATATCTTTCAGTTGATATTGAGCTTGAGTTATTTAATTAAAAGAAGGTGTAAAGGGAAAAGAACCAGGCATTCAGAAACAAAATATCATAGCAAGAACATTCTTTCCAGAGCACCTGTCACAACTCTGATGACTCTTGCTGTTCCGTATACATAAGACCTGACTGCTCTTAATGTTTGTGCAAGATGAAACAGGACAGAGCCTGATGTCAGCTGCCCATGTCCACTATCTGGCCTTGACCTCCAATCAGGCAAGATGTCATTACGAGGCATAGAAGCTCAGCCTGTGCCCTGTTTAGGAGAGGAGATGATCATCTGATGCTCTACCCAGACGAAAGCTTCCCTCAGGAAATTAATCAGCAGAGAGGGAAGAAGGGTTGATTCGAGAGGCAATGAGATCAGTATGCACTAAATGGATTTGGTGACCAGTGTGGACAGTTCTCATTTTTCATCCAGAAAATGATACATTAATTTCTGTGGACACACTTTCCAGTTCATATCTAGGTCTCTCATCAATTAGGTAACTTGACTGAGCAACCAGTGATTCCAATGGCAACGAATGGCTGGAGCAGGGTGGGGGATTTGTTGCTGTGACAATTCCGTTAAAATGGAGTAACAGGTTCACACTGCTGTCCTGCCTCAGTTTCTCTGGGAAGGTCACCAAGATTCAGTGTCCTCAAACAATAACCCAGGAGCTCCTCCTAAGAGCCCATGTGTGCTGACACCTGGATATCTTGCCCAAGGGCCTTCCACTTTCTACTCGTTAAATGTCCCTAAGTCACTGCAGATTCCAGGAACAATTCCAGAGAATTTGGGTGAAAAATTTCACCCCCCCATCCCGCATCAAGTTCGTGAGTCTCTGTCCTCAGGCATGAAAGAGGGAAAATGTGTTGTGAAAGAAGCAATGAGACAACAATCTGATGGAATATTCTTGCAGACCGGCTGTTGTTTTTCAAGAGAAACTTTGTTGTCTGTAAACAGGAAGCTTTAGCCTGTACCAGCAATTAGCAATTGATTAAGTGATGTTCACTGAATACTTAATACATCTCAGGCTGGTTTCCCAGGGAACGGCTGTGTTATTTTTTTCTGCTGCTACATTTTGATGTGTTTGGATGAGTGTGTTCACCTTCCCCTTGCCTCTTGTCCTTCCCTTTCCTTAGCTATCTTTAATCACACCTGCCCTTGGTTTTATTGCCTCTTGCTTGAGGAGTCAATGACAGAACCAGCCAGAAACCTGGGAGCACTAGCTTCTAATTTCTGCTTTTTCACTAGTTAATAGTGAGGAGGAGCAAGTGCTTTACTTTTTCAGGGCTGTCTCATTTGTCCAGTGAGGACATATGATTAGATTCTTATTATTTTTCCTTACCAATCTGCCATTTCTGGTCCCCTTCAGACAGCTGAAGCTTTTTATCTGTGGAAGTTCCTTCAAAAGGACATTTATCTCCTGTAATTTAATGTAGCTTCATTATGATGAGGGCTTTTCAGCAGTCTTTTATTGTGAGATTTTTTTTAAATGTGACTTTTCCCTATGATATCACTTTCTGAAGAGCCCGAGTCACTGTCACCCACTGAGGGTGACCACCTTCATCCTTAGACCCCTGCGAAGTCTGCTGGGGCTCGCAGTTCTCTGGAGCCATCGTTTCCCAGCATGCTCTCTGTCTGGTGTTTGTGCTGCGTGCTGACCTGTGAGTGGGGGAGGTGCTGTGTGAGGGGATCATGTTGCAGGCTGGAGTCTGGTTTCTCATTCTTGCTCAGGACCATGCTGCTCTGGGTCTGGCTTCCTTTAGCTATCCTGGGAATGTGGCCAACAATGTGTGTGCAGCTGGGGTTTGCAGTTAATTCAAGGGGACACACCTAAGTCTGGGTGTATTAGGGCTCAACACAAGCTGACTGCTGAAGTCTGCTCTCAAGTACTGGCAAGCCATGCATGCAGGCTGGCAGCCTGTGAAAGATGTCCAGGGACAATGGGTCACACAGGTGTCTGAAACGCAGGATAAGTTTAGAGTGGCTACAAGGATGCCTGCCAGGTTATATGCCAGTCCCTCTGTTTTGTGAACCACAGAGGTGGTGAATCCTCATGGCTGTAGTTGTTCTCTTGTCCCTGACTGAACAAAGCTAGACATAATACAGGTTTGGTTGATCAGAGATTCTTCCATGAGAATTTAGAATTGGAGGGGAGAAAGAGCCACGCTATTGGGTGTCTAGACTGTTTCAAAGGAGATATGGCTTTGGTGAATTTTATCAGGCAGAACCAAAATAGATGACAAAACAAAAATAATAACAAAACAACTTCTGCTGCAAAAGGGAAGGATGAAGCAGGTGTGTGTGTGTGCGTGTGTGTGTGTGTGTGTGTATACGTGTGGGTTCTCATGTCCATGCTGAGATGATGAGCAATGATACTGCTCTTTCTTCTTCCTGGGTCCTCTTAGGCCTAGTCACATTTCTCTCCCTGAGACATTGTCATGTAGCTTGAGTAGCTTTGAAAACTTGCAAAGAAAGAAAGGCTTTGCAATAGGGTATTAGTCTACTTAGGCACAGGCTGGAGGTATGTGTTGAAGAAAAACATTTCTTCCTATGTTGCTGTACACTTTACGGCTTGCCTGTCCATTCATCCATCCATTCATTTTCCTTTGGTGGACATACATGCAGAGCTTTGCCATGTGCTGGGTGCCGTGTTGGGTCTGTTTGTGGAGAGGCTGGTGAGTGAGCACCTCACACCTAGTGCCTGACCTCATGTTTTTTGTGACCTGAGGAAGCAGGTGGTATATTATTTCCTTATAGTTGTCAAGTTGGTTGTCACAAACTTGGGAACTTAAAATGATGAAAATGCATTCTCTCACTGCTATGGAGGCCCAGACTTTGCAGTCAAGGTGACAGTAGCGCTATGCTGCTTCTGATGGCTCTTAGGGAGAATCCTTCTTGTCCTTTCCAGCTTTTGATGACCCTGGATGCTTCTGAGCCATGGTGCTTGACTCTGGTCTCTGCCTCGGACCTCAAGAGGCCTTCTCTTCTTTGTGCATCTCTTATAAGCACACTTTATTGAGGTTACAGAGTGACAGAATCATTGGAGACAAACTTGACTCAATTTCCTCAACTTACAATGTCTGCAAAAACCTTTCTTCCAAATAAGGTCACGTCCACAGGTCCTGGAGGTTAGCCCTGGATAGAGCTTTTTGGGAGTCACAGTTTAATCTGCTAGAGATGAAGAGGAACTGGGAGGAATGTGGAGAGGGTTACAAATGGGACTGTAGTGTGCTCGGGGAGTTGGTGCCACCAACTCTTCCCTGGGCGTCAGAGGAAGTCATGTCCTCTGACAACAGCAGGCTGATGGATGCCTGCTGGATGGCAAGTGGGGACTGGAAAGGCATCGAGGATGGCAGGTGAGTGTCTTTCAGGAAAGGAGGAGAGGAGGAGAGAGGGCTGTGGAGGGAGGGGACGCACCCAGAGCACAGCCCATGAGGCTTCCTGCAGAGCATGGGACACTAAAGTGTGGCTCTAAGTGGATAAATACCTGATTTGCATGTAAAAAGAATTTCCTTGGCTCCCCTTTTTTCTCCCTGGTGTCCCACTCCCTAATTTTTCTCATTGTGGCCAATAATAGTGTCCCTGGGGAATCCCAGACCATACAAGGAGGCTCCAGCTAGGAAAGGTGCAGTGGGTTGGAACCATCAAAGGCCCCCTCTTGGCTTCTAATTTGCACTGCTCCCCCATCCTCTTCTGCCTTAATTCTGGCTTTGAAAATTTTAAATCAGTAATATACCATCTCAAGGCTCTGCGATACCGCAGGCTATTTAATACTGTGAAAAATAAGAGGCGTCTTTGGTGTTCTATCATTTATTATTCCTGGCCTCGTTATTTTTCTTAATGAAAGCTTCTTTTTCTCCATCCGCTTATCGGTTTTTAACACATGCCATTTACCACCTCCGACCTGATGATTAGGGGCCGCCGGGAACAGGCTTACATCACTGTCAAGGAAGGAGAGGAAAAATTGCAAAGTAAATGGCAAGATGCCGCGGAGATAGCAAACAGGAAAATCTGCAGCGCTCAGGAGAACGCGGGACCCAAACGCAATTCCGAGTCCCGGCGGCCGCGGTGGCGCCCAGGGGGGCAGAATCACCAGCAGCGGGGTACGGGTATCACGTGACTGATTATTCAAATGAGCCCGTGATTAATTCGGTTTATATTGATGCAAATAATCCTGCCGGAGCCTGCATTGGCTAATGCATTTTGGAACTGTGGTTTTCCCATTGATAGTACAAAACAGTGTGGAGGAAAGCCATTTTTATAATATTAATAATGGAATTACAGAATCAGGTCACTGCAAGGAACCGCGCTGAGTCAGCCAAGGCAGCGTGGAGTTGAATGCGAAGATTAGTCCCGAGCAAAACGGAACGCAAACCCTCTGCAGCTATCTCATTGCATAAAACTCACGTCCCCTTCCCGCTCTCCTGGAGAGAAAGAGCTCTAAAAAGGACTCGGCTAAGCGCAATTCTCAGATGAATTAATTCCTCAGGAGGGAAGGAGCTGTCCATGGTGCAGAGGTCGTCCCTGCTAAAACGGTTTTTCCTTTTACCTCTTTGATTGCACATTATTGGATTTACCTTCTTTGCTCATGCCCTGGTTTAATATCTAAGTCCTAGAAAGTGTCTATAAATGCTCTCCAAATGAGTGATTAAAGTTGCAAATGAAGATCAATAAACACCCCTAAAGGAATGAATATATTTGTCAATGAAGATCTAGGGCGAAGATCTAGGGCTCTTCTGTTAAATAGAGCAGGCCAAGGAGAGGGGCCTGAGATTTGTTTTTTTTTTTGAGACAGCATCTCCTTATGTAATTCAGACTGGTCTTGAACTTACTATATAGCCCAGGCTGCCCTTGAACTCAGGATGATCCTCCTGCCTCAGGCTCCAGAGGGCTGGGATTATAGACAAGCATTGCCATTCCCAGTTTTGGGTCTAGGATTTGTGTTGGGGGCAGTGTTATGGGACGTGGGTGGCAGTAGCCAACATGATGGCTCTCTCGGTGTGCACTAGAGTATGCAGAGGAGGATGGTAGGGTATATACGATGAGGTTCACTGCTATGCATTCATAAAAGTGAACCAAATAGAACATCTAGATATACTAAGATACATCCAGAAATAGAATATTTGCTGACATTAAAGATCATATTGAAGGGTAAGAGAAAATGTTCATGGTGTAGTCAGTAAAGAATGGGTTATAAACATTTTTAAGCGAGTTGGGGTTTCTATTTATCCAGATGATTTAGCCCAGTCTTCTGCGGTCTCAGTGACCACTGAGAGTCTGGGGGGAGCTGACCTGGTAGAAGCTAATTGCTTCTTTTCTTCAGCCTGAGAGGGGACCGAGAAGAATTACAAGACGAGGAGGTGCTTGGCAGGGAATCAAAGGTGATTAGACATGAATGTATGGCATGATTCTAAACAATGGAGCTAAAATACATAGAAAAAATGACCATTTTAACTATTTTAAAGTTTACAATTTGGTAGCATCGGTACATTTATGACATTGTACAACCATCACCACCATCTAGTTCCAATGCACTTTCATCATCCTTGGCCTTCAGGAGGGAAGGACCAAAGATGACCAAGTGGGAAGGTAAGGGAGATGAATGATGCAGGGAGCCCTCACTTCTGAGCCCAGCAAGCCGAAGGCCCATAATTTGGGGTACTGGTTTCTGAAGCTCAATAATAGTAATGGTGTTAGTCAGCTTTCCCCTACTGTGATGAATACCTGAGATAAACAACACAAAGGGGACCAAGGTTCAGAGGTTTCACCTCATGGTCAGGTTACACCACTGCTTTGAGGCCTATGGTGAGACAGCATGGCACCCAAGCTGCTTCCACTCATGGTGGCTGGAAAGCAAAGAGAGAAAGAGAGGTTGCTACATCCCCTTCAAAGGCATATGCCCAATCACCTAACTTCCTCCCACTAGGCCCTGTCTACATTCCAGTAGCTCCACAGGCTGGAAACAGTTTTTAGCACATAGACCTCTGGAGGCCATTTCAAATTCAAATCTTAATAGAATTAACAGTGTTAAGAAGGAGAACTTGAGCTACTGACAGCCAGGAGCTAAACTGTCACTCATGGCTATGGTATCCTCTTCTTAATCCCCAGAAATTAAATAGACCAGCAGTAACAATTGAGGGCATGCTGTGAAGCTCAGGGAACATTCCTGGGATGAGATTTAGAGCAGACAAATGAGGTCCCTGCTTGAACCTCAAAAATGATCACAAAGCCCCATGTGCCAGGGTCAGTACAAATGAAGGCTACTCCTCTACCTCTTTGCAGTTTTCCTGCCTCCTAGGTAGAAATGGTTGGAACACTGAATCACAGAATCACTTCCTCTTCCTGACTCTCTCACAGTGTTTCCCACTCTGACTGCTGGCTATGATGTGTGGGAGAAAGGAAAGCACCCTGTAATCCAGTGTTGAGGTCTCAGTCTTTGACATGCCTGTGCCCTTGTGTGTGACCTTCACCAGGGGTCTTGTAAAGAGAACTTTCTATCCTACCTTGCTGAGATGGTTCATGGTTTCCATGGTGTGTGGTCTTCCTCGTCACAATGACTTAGGAGACCCAACCCCAGTGTGCCACTGTCAGTCTTTTGGTACTAATACCAATGATTCATGTTGTCATTAAAGAACTTGGTATCCAATACACTCCTCTAGTTTTGTGTTCTTTGAGAATTTGAGAGACTTTCCTTAAGTATATCCATCCAAGGGAATGGGACAAGGTCAGTCAAGCACATGGTTAGAATTCACTCGCTCATCTAGGCAGAGGACTGTGCACCAGCCAGCACAGGACTGTCTCTCTAAGAGGCTACCAGCCTCCTGCTGGCACAGCCATGCTGCGCTGTGGCAAGATCATGAGATCACAAGCCAGATCAGTGTTCTTGCTTACACCTCTCTTCTTTGGTGACTTTTCTGAGATGTCACTATGGCTGAATCACTTGATGAGGCAACTGTTTTTTTCCTATCTGTGAATGGAGCCCATGGTGTCCACCTTTTTCTGCTACCTTGTGCTCCTGCCCAGCTAACAAATACCTCTCCAGCGCCGCCTACAGGCCAGACCTTGTGCGCGGAGAGCTGGGAATAGGGAGAGGCACGCTGAAGGTCTTCCTCCCCAGATTTTCTCTTGGAAGGACTTGTGCTTTCGCGAGAGTAGAGACTCCTTTACCTACTCAGAAAGAGAGGCCAAGGGAAGGGAAGATAAGGGATAAGCCGGTGGTGTAGAGGGGACAGGTATCCTCTTGGAAGTAATTTTCGTTTACTGACTGCAGAGGGGAAATTTGGTATTGGGGGTGCTTTTTAAAACCATCCAGACCTTCCTTCCTCATGGTCCTCTCCTCCAGGCTGCTGTTTTGTGTTTAGGGCACCTGTTGTGGGCGCTGCGCATTCCCTTGCCTTGCTCCTAGCCCTCTTTCCCTGGTCAGCTCCACTAGCGCAAGCCTGACCCCTCGGGTTAAAGGCAGCACTGGGTTTCTTATATTTAGCAACCCGAGTGCAATACAATAAGCGAAGGGTGATAAATATCCCTCTATACTAAATGTCTCACAATAATGAAAAAGCAACCTCTGTCTTAAAATTGGCCATTCTTTTCGACCTAATTTTTTTCCCCCTGGTGCAAGACAAATTGGCTAAGTCAGGGTGGGCCGACTTGGCTTTCATCCGGCCGGATAGATTTCACGGTGGCTCGCCCAATGGGGCGTACAGACTTTCCGGCTGCGGTGTTCCGTACACATTTATCAGGAAGCAGGCGCGGGGATTTGTTGTTGGCGGGAAGCAGCCCCAGAGAAAGTATTCACCTTTGTAAGTAAGTAATTCCCAGCCCTGAGAACAGCTGCCTTGTGACACAGAGCCGCCACAGCCGGTCCCCGCTCGGCTGCTTCATTTACACTCGAATCAGAGCATTTAGCGAGGATTTTCCTGCTTATTGTCATTAAGGAGGCGGCGATGCCCTCAGCGCCACCCTGCGGGACCTTCGCGCTCTGGCGCTTGCGCTGGGCACCGCGTGGGCGGCCAGGCGGTTGCAGGCGGCCTGCACACGTGTGCACATTTGCGCAGGTGGCTTCATCCTCCTCCGCAGGGCGATCATATTTGCCTGGCTGACATTTAAACTGCTTTTTGCTTTGCGGAGCAAAGCCGGCACTTGCAAGTGAAGCTCTCTGGGCCGCTGCGCCTCCCCCTTTAAAAATTAAGAGTTTGGGCTTTATGCGAAAATTGAGCAGAAGGTACTCTACCCAGAGCCCTGCCTCAGGTTCCCCTATTATTAATTTGTGGTCTTGGTATGGTGTGTTTGTTACGATTCGTGAATAGGAATCAGCGCGCTGGTTAACTAAAGCATGCAGATTGCCTTAGGGTTTCTACAGGTTTGGCTGAGTGCATGATGCTATTTATTCACTATACAGCATGCTATTGTCCACGGTCCAGTGTCCAGTGTCCAGAAGCCACTATCCCCTGGGGAGCATCAGGCAGGGCACCTTTGCCAAACAATGCCCAGGCTGGAGCCTGCTGTGCTGGGTGCATACAAAAAGGACTTTTGTCCTTGTAGGGTAGGAAGAGCAGAGACAACCTAACATCCCTAATCAATAAGAGAGGTGTCTTGGAGAGCTGTCCTGTTCCTTCTCACATGGAAGGAGAGGCTTTGCTTTCCTTTATTGCCCTGATAATGGCCCTGACTGTTTGCTGCTGCATATGTGGACTATTAGGGTATTTAGGGTTAGGGAGGTGGGTGTATGGATGGGGCAGTCAGATAACACCAAGCAGTCTCACAGAAGGGATATGTTATTACTTGTATCTAGATGACCCCTAAAGCCATGTGGTCATAGGTGGGGCTTTTTCAGAGGTGGCTGGATCTAGAGTGTGTGGTGCTGGTATTGATTCATGGTGTAATGCTAGGCTCCAGGGCACTAGGATTAAGGGTGTCAGTACTGCCCACCCTGAGTAACCTGGATAAGATACAAGGGATAGAAAGTGCTGTGCTCATGCCTTGTTGTCTTGGTAACTTCTCTCCACCATGAACTGTTTTTCCTCTGCAAAGCCAACTCGCTGTGGAGCTAGCTGATTATGGACTGAAACCTCTACAAACTGTGAGATAAATAAACCTCTCTTTCTTTAAATCTGAGTGTCAGGTATTTTGTCTCAGCCATGAGAAAAGTAACTAGGACAGAACAGGTGTCCCTCAGGCTGGACAGTCAGTGACTGAGGAGCTGGCCTGTCCTGTTCTGGCTGGACTGCAGTACTGCAGAGCAGTGGTTATGCTGGCAGTGAGGACCCTGATCCCATGTGGTGGCTGTGGTCCTTTTCTGCTGTGGTCCTTCTCTGTGGTTTTGCATTCAGTGTTTCCTGAGTGGGAGTCGGGTGACTTTCTCATGGTCAGCTGCCAGTGAGTGGCTGCTTGGATGTTCCCTACCTCTACATCATCCTCCAAGAAGGGATAAGGGTGGTGAATTATAGGGATGAGGACAACCAATAATCATGTTTGAAACTCCTTCATAATATGGAAACTATTTCATGTTCTGCTGAGGATTTCCACCAGGACTTCAAGCACTACAATGCTTCCTCTTCCATCCTGTGAAGAACACGTGGAGCGGCCAGGCCTTGAGACTTGAGGAGTTGGAACAGGTGGAGGCCAGGTAGCACTGGGGTCAGAAGCATATAGGCTATTGGCCTGTGTGGTTGCATTGTGTCCACCATCAGAAGCCACTTAGCTGAGTTACCACAAAGGTGCAGAGGACAGGAAATGGGGGTAAACTTGGCTCATAGCTCCTGGTCTGCTTATTAGAGGATCTCAAGGGCCCCAAATCACACTCCAGAAGGTGACTTGGTGAAATCCCAGAGTCTGAGCAGGGATCATTATGGCCCTTTTCTCAACCCTGGCTGCATAGCAGGTCACTGGAGGGAAATTTTGAAAAAAGACAAATAGCTGCTGCAACCCAAACCAGCTTAATGGGACCTCCTAGCTGAAGGTAGGGAATGCATATTATTAAAAAGCTCTCTAAGTGATTTTGATGTATAAGCCGGTTTGCAGACTGCCAGTTAGATGAAGCTGATGTGCAATTGCCCTTCAAGACCACTTCCTATGGGTTTTCTTCACTGTCAAATGCTGTTTTTTTTTTTTTAAAAAAAGAGTTAATAAGCTAAAACTGCTCTGAAGTTGAGTGGAAGGTAGGGAAAATTCCTATACACCCCCAGAACCCACAGCCTTCTCTATCAAAGGCTGATTTCAACACAAATTTGCATGACTGGCTGAATCTTAGATTTCCTCTCCTTGCAAGATGCTCACTAAACTGGCTGCTGCATAGTTCTAGTGCTAGCAAAAGTTTCTCAGCACTTCCTCTAACTCCCAGCTTCCTGTGGCCATGGTCTCTGTGTCCAGGCTGGCTTCTCCCTTCTGCCTCACTGCAAGTCAGCTTGCAGGATTTCTGCTGTGTGCTCTTGGGTAAATGTGTCTCAGGGATGTGTCTGCAGGGTAACCCACGTGACTGCACATATAGAAGAGGGCTCAGGAACAGATTTTAAAACAATCGTGCTCAAATCTCTTTCAAATCAAAGACTCATCCTTTACCCTTAGCCCGTAGTTCTTTCTAGAATTTTCTTTTGCCTTCTACAAATTTTGTTATCAGCTTATTTTTCAGCTTCTTAAATATAAAAACATTTCACTAGGGGGCACTTCAAGACTGAATAAGAAAAAAATCCCTCAGCAACTCAGTGACAATAGATTCTACTTCACCATTAACTAGGTAAACAATCTGGCACAAAACAAAATATAAAAAATACATAAGGAATTAAATATGTATTTAGCTGAAACTGTGATTCAATTTCTGTGGGTTGTTTTCTATGCCTGTTTGCTTGAAGCTGGACATGGAAGAAAGCGGCATTCTGGACTTCTTGGCAATTTTGACCTGAGGGTTAGACTAACAATGATGATCATGATAACAATAATAGTCTCTTCATCTGGTTGAAAACCAATGCTTTGCTTCCTGCACTTCCCTCATGCAACTGAATGTTTGAAGCTTTTGCTCAGAAATTTATGTTCAAGAAGTATTTTCCTTCTTAGCATTACTGGAGAATGCTGGTGTGGGAGCTAGCAGCTTCCTGCTGTAAGATTGTTGGAAGATTTTCTGCACAGAGGCACAGATCTGTGAAAAGATCTGAGACCTGAGTTCTATGCCTGGCTTATTTCTTCCCATGCTGTGACCTTGGGCGAAATCACTGGCCCTCCTTGGTCCTTAGGGTCCTCCATTGTACAATCATAGTATTGGACTTGGAGACATTTAGGATGGCTTTCCAGCCTGATTTACCCCCCAGGTGGTCTCCCTATGGTCAGTTTTTTTGCACTGCATTTCTCCTGGACTTTTTTTATTTAATTTAAAAGAGAATAAAACAAAAGGGGGCAGTACAGAGCAGATCAGAACAGGACAACATAGGCAACACAGTACTTTACATTAAGTCAACTGGACATCAACAGTATCTAACACCATATCTCTTACTCTGCTATAGTTGAGCATAGTTTCAATTACAATAATATCAAACATAACACAATAGCATAAAGCCATGCATATAGTGAAAGAATTCCAGGGCTTTCTGAACCGAATAACAGAAAATGATCAATGGGTATTATAATATCTCATTTTTGATAAAAAAGAAAAAATTTGTTTGAACTATCACACATATTCAAATTCCAATAAGACACAATGTGGTAGATAGAACCAATGGTAATAGAACAAAAAAAAGCATGGTAGGACTTCTAAGAAGGATAATATTAAATCAGCAATAGCTGTCATAATGTTTTCTTCAAAACAGC
>PVJX010000960.1:0-191633 GCA_004027295.1 Dolichotis patagonum
TACTTTGAGCGGTGTTCCAAAGCTTTCTCTGCATGTGTGGTGAATTACCGCTTACACCCTCAGTTCCTGGAGGGGCAGTGGCTCCCCCACAGGCACTTGGCTTCCTCACAGGGTCCTAACTCCCCTCTGTGGGCTCCTGGCTCCCTAATTTGTAAGGCAAATGCTGGGTGTGGTCACCCTGGAGCCTGTGGAATCTCAGGCAGGCCAGGCCACTGTGCTTTGTCCCAGGCAGGTCTCCAGGAGGTTCCCTGCGAGTAAAGGGTGGGCCTACAGGTCCCAAAGAGTCAGGCCAGAATATTGGTTTCTTAAAGGTTCCTGGTCCCAAACAGACCTGGCCAAGATGCCAGTCTCCACAATATTCCCAATCCAAACAGCCCGGGCCACTCTGCGGGTCGGAGAGGTTCAGGTCCCAAAGAGACAGGCCGCGATGCTGCTTTCTGGGAGACTTCCTGGGGGTGAAGGGCGGGGCTACAGGCCCAAACAGACCTGGCCCAAATGCCAGTCTCCAGGCAGTTCCCTGTGGATGAAGGGCGGGCCTACCAGTCCCAAACAGTCGCGCTGAGATGCAGGTCTGCGCAGACTTTCAATCCAAACAGCCCAGGCCACTCTGCGGGTCCGAGAGGTTCGGGTCCTGAAAAGACAGCCAGATTTCTTCTAATTATTAACATGTCATATAATTTTTCATGTTTTTCTTCTAGCTGACTTGTGTCTTTATAGTTGAAACACAATTTTTTTAAACTGGCTAGACTTGGGTCTTCCTTTTAATCTAATCTGCGAGTCACTGATACTTAATTGAGGTATATAAACCATTAACTTTTAATTGGATTGATTTTGTAACAAAGTTCAAAGCTATTATCTTATATATTTGTTTCTTGTGTTCTTTCTTACATTTGTTTTTTTTCTGCTTTCTTTGAATGAATTGAATATTTTCATCATTACATTTTATCCCCTTCATTGGATTACTATTAATTATAACTTCTCATTTGTTATATTTGGGGTTTTTTTAGTAATTACAATTTTAATGCATCCTGGCCTACTGCCTAGTGATCACATACCACTGCATCTTCCTTCTCTTGTTCTTTAGAAAATTGTTTTAATATACTTTACTCTATACAATAAACACTACACTGTTTTGTTTAGAGTCAAGAGAATTAAATTATGAGAAAATATATATTTTCTCATTAGGTATCCTTCCCAAAACCGTACATTTTTGTGTGGAAATCTATAATTACATCTGATATCGTGTTCCTTTGGCCTCAAGAACTTCGTTTGACCCTGCTTGTAGTGAAGAACCACTAGTGAAGATAAATTACTTTAGCTTTTATTTATCTGAAAAAAGTCTATTTTGCCATCACACTTGAAAATGTATTTTCACTGGACATCAAATTTTAGACTATTTTCCCCTCCACACTTTAAAGATGCTGTTTTACTCTGTTCTGTGTTATTTGTAATGATAAATCTACTATCAGCATTTGCTTTTTATCTTTGGACATATTTCCTTTCCCTGACTGCTTTTAAATTATGTTTTTATCACAAGTGTTTAGCAAATTGCCTTGGTATAGTTTTCCTCATATTTATTGTTTGGAGATTTTTGAAGTTTTCAAATTTGGGCTTATAATTTCACAAAATTTGTAACAACTTCACAAAATTGTAACATTATTTGTCAAATGTTTGTACTACCTCTTTTTCCTATGATAATCTGTTATTCATACATTAGGGCACTTTCACTTGTTTTGCATCTCACTTGATCTGTTTTCATTTTTAAAGTAGTATGTTCTTTTCTGTCTGCTTTTTGTGATGAATAAATTTTATTGACATTTTCAATGTTGTTAGTATTTTCTATCACAAAACTAAGCATACCATTAATTTAATCTGAAATACAGTTTTATCTCACATAGAGTTGATCTTATCTATAAAACTTCTGTTTGGATCTTAATTATATATCTTTCCATGTACCTTCTTAAATTTTTCAATATCTGAAATACAATCAGAATGCTCTTTTGCAGTCATTTCTCTGCTAACACAAGTATATGTGTCAGTCTGGAGTTGGCTTCAAATAAGTTTATTTTCTTCTCATTTTTCTTGATTCTTGAATACTTCTCCATTTATGAATGAATGTCAGAAATTGTGAGCTATATGTTGTTGAACGCTAGATATTTTTTGTATTCTTATAAATGCTTTTGGACATTTTTCTGGGAGACTTTAAGTCACTTGGAAACAATTTAATCTTTGGGGATATATTTTAAATATACACTATATAGGACAATGAAAGTATTCAGTGTAGAAGTAATTATTTTCTACTACTGAGGTAGGTCCTTTATATGAACTCTACCTAGTACCTCATTATTCTCAAAGATTTTTACCTGTTTTTTTAAATTTTTTTATTTAAAGAAAGAAAGAAAAGAAAGAAACAGAAAAAAGGAAAAAAGGTAGAATAATACAGAATTCAAAATAGTTAACATCATAAAATTGCTAGTTGATACATATTGTCATCTTACAAATATTTGTTGAAGTTATGCAATCAAAAAGTGGCTAGACACTCAAACATTAACAGTACAAACCCTTCTGTTCAAGGATCTAACAGAAATTTAGTAATAAGTTCGTCTATCTTACACACTATGCATAGCGTTATAACTTCCATTGTTCCTAAAATTCATCACTGGACGGAGGTGAGAGCTTGCTTATATATTCTACTCTTAACCTCCATTGTTCTTAAAAGTTTACCTGGTTTTTAGAAACAACTGACATCATCAACCTTCTCTTCTTTCCTATTTTTCCTTCTATGATCTTAGATCAACTTTATACACGTACACATCCACACGCACGCATGCACACACATACACAGACACACACACACACACACACACACACACCTACGTACACACACATGCAGTCCACAGTTTGATACCTGAGGTGTGCCTGCGTAGGTCTCTGGAGTTCTTACTCTCCTAACAGCTTTGTCTCTTTGATGTCCTTTCAGTAGCTTTCCTGGACTCTCATCTTCATGTTTACATGTTAGAGAGCTCACCATGCTCTGTCTGGGTTCCTCCTTTCTGTACTCACTTGTGTCTCCTAGCAATAAATTAAAATAATTTTCAGGGTTTAATCCCTCAAGAAACGTTGCCCTTTATCATGTCCATTTACTGTTTTGCAAACTGTTGTTTGATAAATTCTATTTTCTTTTAAATTATATTTATTTTTGGTTGATAAATCCAGTTTATATTATCTTGGCTGCATGTAGAAACATGAAGCATTTTTATCCCCAAGTCACAGATATGACAAAAGGCTGAAATAGGGGCTGGGGATTTAGCTCAGCGGCATAAGCGCCTGCCTTGCAAGCAGGCAGTCGTGAGTTCGATCCCTGGTACCGATAAAAATACAAAACAAAAAAAAAAAGATAAAAGGCTGAAATAAATCAAGGTTTCCCCAAGTTCATACATTGTGAGGAGTTAGCAAAGTTATTTCTAGATCTACCTGAGATGAAGAAAAGTTGTACTGTCCATGTTACGAACACCTAAGAGAATCATAAGCAAATAGCTTCATGTTCACACATGGGTTGATGTGTCTAAGGATAAACACAGCTCTTGAACATCAGCTTCAAGTTTCTCTGATATTCCTGCTTCTGATTAATCCATCTTCAGAAAGCCTGGATTTGGCTCCTGGCTTTCAACTTACTAGGTCTCCAACCTTGTGTACATTAACCTTCCTGAGCTTTGATTTACCTATCTGTAAAATGGAAAAAATAGGACCTACAAAAAGGGCTATTGCGAAGATCACATAAGCCCTTGCATCAAGGGCATCAAACTGCATCAAGCCCTTGACACACTGGTAAATATTGGTTCTCTGCATACATATTAGCCTAAATAATAAGTCAAACATGTGCTGTAACCACAATTCAAATTATATTCTTTGTTTTTATCCTTTTAGACAGGAAGAAGTTGCCTTTTTCCTCTTGAGACCCATGAGAATCTATACTGCAATGTACATTAGCAGCTCTTTAGTCCATCTGGTCTCCATTTAGGAAGTTGGTGTGACATATTTCTTTTTTGCTAGTAAAGTTTCTATAACTATTCATTTTAAACCTTTCTTATTGTTGTTGTGGTTGTTTTGTTGGGGTTTTTTATTGATCACCTATCCCAATTAATTTCTCTAAATGAGATTCTTATGTTTGTTTTTGTGTGTGCGTGTCTGTCTTTGCTCAACAACTTTATAATTGTTGAAATCTAGCTTTCCACTTACCAATCCTCTGGAGCTACATAAACAGAATCCTTCTAGCATCATTGTATGTGCGTCAACTCCCATTGCTCATTGCCCATGATAACACATGAAACCAGAGTTGTATTACGATTTTCTCCACTCTAGCCACATGGCATCACTGACAAATTTGCACATGGTTTAGTCTTTCTGTGTGCTTCCATTGTGTCTATCCCTGGTTATGATTTTAGAAGAAAAAGTTATTATTTTTGATGTTCCATGTATATTTCATGTGTGCTATAGATTTTTTTTAAAGTATGGGAGGATATAGATGAAATTCAGAAAGGAGTCATCTTCTTAGAACAGATGCATTTGATGTTAAGGAAACAAGCTTGTAGGGGTTAAAGACTTCCACAGTGCACAAAGGTACCTTTGGTAAACGATCTCATTTAGTAACCATCACTGGGGAATCACACCCTGACTTCACACATCTCCCTCACTATTCACTGGGACATTGGGCCATGTATTTATCATGTCCCCAGAGAGCAAAGACTTACATACAAAACTTCAAACAACTCAGCAAAATTGCTAAAAATAATTATATTTCAGTAGATGATTCTAAGCAGGAAGAGAGAAAAATGTATTTAGCCAAGCCAGAAATATTCAATAGATGAAGCAATGGAACTGAGCAAAATCTTATATAAAAATAGCATTTGGGTCCCATCTGAATTTAGTGATAAGGACTATAACAATACAATACGAATGTACCTTGTGCAACGTTTGTCATCTAACTCTGGCTCTCAGACACTTTACAGAATTAGATAATGCAGTTACAGAGAGACCTAATAGCAGAGGGATGGGAAAATTAAAAGACTTAAAGTCAGGTAGGCATAGCAGTATGTCAAGTAAGATTTACAAATGAATTAGTACAATGACAAAGCCCAGGTGACTTAAAAAGGCATGTAAAAAGGACATGTTTCAAAATGAAAAGGACAAACTCCAAAGAGCATTAGACAAGAACATGGAGAAGGTCTTGGTGTTATGTGTGGAGCATCTGCCGTGTGGGGACCCTTGACCTAATTATTCCCATCTACTTTATTATATTTATCTTGATAAATCCTTTGAATATAGATATGACCACTTTAGCCTTATCTGGGGGAAGAATTAATGCACACAAAGAGAAAAGGGATGTCCCAAAGTCAGATAACAAATGCCAGAAAGAGAATTCAAAGAAAATTTAACCTGTAGTTCTTAAACTTTAGTGCTTAGATGAACAAGTGCATGTGCACACACACACATACACACACACACACACACACACACACACACACCAAAAGAAGGCTCATAAAAATGGCACACTTCCAGCCAGTCCCATCCCCCTAAATTTTGACTCAGTGGATCTGGTAAAGAAGTGTGTAAGGAATGTAGGGAATCTTGGAGCTGACCAAGAAAGAAGATAGGCCCACAAGAGGCAGTAACACATGAGAACTTTTATTGGACAGCATTTTGACAATGCTGCATGAAAGAGACAGCTCTTCACAGAAAGAGGGTACCATGTACCCATCACAAGGTACCCATCACAGGGATGGTACCACATACATAAGAAGGAGAGGTCAAGAAGTTCTTGGGGAATGAGCGAGAGACCTGTTCCTCTTAGTGATGACACTCAGTAGCATAGTAGGAAGCCTCAGTGTCAGGGAATTCCTGAGGGCCTTATGTGTGCTTATCATGGGTAACAGCTGTTGGGTGAGATTTTGTAGGGTATACAAAACAGGCAGTCTCTAAATGACTAAAATCTGCATGTTTGGGCTGTTTTCTAAAGTTAATGGATGTGTATAACTTAGGGCTTAATGTGACAGAGTTTTGAGTTAATGGTTTTCATTTTACAGTGAAGAAATAAACCATAGAAGGCCAGTACACAGAGGCACCTGTGGTTTATTTATAAGACAGAGTAGATCCCACTCTCCATAGAAGATAGCTCTGTTGCAGTACATTAAAGACCAATTGTGAGCATGAAAAAAGTGCTGCAGGCTCCAAGTGTTTGGCTCTCTTCACTGCACCTTAGCCAATTCAAATAACAGATAAACAAGTCCATTGGTGGTTTCCTAGGAGAGGTAGTTTCCTGGGAAGCCAAGCAGAAGGTGACCAGTACAGGAAGTTGGTGTCAATGTGGGCACCTGTTGGATGAGCCCTGGGATCTGAGTTAGCACCTCAAATATGTTTTCTTCATCCTAATGAGGGCAACTTTTCTCCTGAGACCATTCCATGTAGCCAAAGTGAGAAAGGACAGCTGTGGTCAATGAACTCAATCCAATTAAAAGCAAATGGTGAAATATTCACCCTGTTTGGAGAACCTCATTTTGTTATTCAGACCAAAATAAACATGGAGCTATTACTATAGTCTTGCTGGTGACGGGAACCAGGTTTATATGAGGCAGAATCACCCAGCATCGGAAGCAAGTCTTTTCAGCAAAGAAGGTGGAAAATGAACATGACTGAAGAAAGACAGAGCAAATGCCCCAGTTAGCATGCTCCATGGATTCAAACTGGTGCACCGAGAAATTTTCCTGGAGCCACATGACTCCAATCAGTACACCCATCATCCCTGCCAGATGGAGAATTCGGATTCTGTCCTTACCACAAGGCTGAGTCACAAACCAAGGCTGCCAGTGGGAATATGGCATTTAAATCAGTGCTTACCACACTTACAACATTTTTTTTAGAAATGTAATGATGTATACAAGAAAGACAAACATTGATTGTCAAAATCTTTGAGGGATCCAGTCCTCATTCCTCATACAGGTAAAAACAAAGAAGAAAATTTAATCTTTCCCTTTTGTATTTTGCTTTACCTTCCTAAGTCTACCTTATCCTTTCTGTCCCAATCAGAATTTTCCCTCTTATAAAAATAAAACAAAACAAAGCAACTTGATTCTCAGCACTCAGGCACCACCTAATAGGAGGCTATTTCTTACTTTTGACACTAAATCTGCTATCCTCAAACCCAACTTGCTCCAACTCCCAGATCCTTCAAGAAACACCTAGAGTTTGTCACATATAAACTGTGTCCCCAGGCTGTGCACTGATATCAGATAGTGCAGTAACTGCTGGTGAGCCCATCCTAGTAGGGAGAAAGAAATATGAGAATTATAAATTTCAGTTGCCAGTTTTTTGTTTCATAATAAAATATAATGTCTTCTAAAATATTATTTGTCCTTTTGCTTCCTTTCCCCTAAGTTTCCTCTTGATCAAAAATAATTATGTCTTGATGCTTCCCTGATTATTTCTCATTGCAATGGGCAGACCTTATCATTCACTGTAACACATGGATTAATGTAACACATTAATTTTTAAGACAATATATTCTCTTTTCAGTTTTTAATTTCTTAGTAAATATTTACAGTACATAATGATCATATTACTTATAAGGACTTGGTACTGGAACATATAAAAAACTGATACTGGAACATATAAAAAATTAGAACCCCCTCATAAAAGGCTCAATCAAAAGATGAACAACTAAGACAACACTTCTCAGGAAAAACAATTCAGATGACAGATAAATACACAGAAAAGTGTATAACACTGCTGGTCATTAGAGAAATTCAGTTTAAAAATTAAGATTCCACCTTACTCCAGTAAGAATGGGTATCACCAAGAAATCAAATAATAGCAAATGCTGGTGAGGCCGTGTGAATATAAATTACATTGTTGGTATGAATGTAAATTAGTACAATCCACTATGAAAATCAATATAGAGAGTCCTCAAAAATACTAAATGTAGACATTACATTTGACCCAGTTATTACCCTTCTAAAATATCTTCCTGAAAGAGTTAAAGACATTATATTATAATCACACATCCATAACCACTTTTATAATAGCACAATGCATGACAGCTAAATCGTGGAAGCAGCCAGGATGTCCATGAAAAGGTGAATGGACAAAGAATATATGGTATTTACGCATAAGGGAGAATTAC
This sequence comes from Dolichotis patagonum, assembly GCA_004027295.1. NCBI lineage: Eukaryota > Metazoa > Chordata > Mammalia > Rodentia > Caviidae > Dolichotis > Dolichotis patagonum. The sequence continues at coordinate 8,177 of PVJX010000960.1, forward strand.
TCTGCTATAAAGAAGCATAAAATTGAGTATTTCGTAGGAAAAGATGCAACTTGAGGCCATGATGTTAAGTGAAATAAATCAGACACACAACCTTAACTATCACAAGGTTCCTCTAGTATGAGGAACTCAAAATATAAAAAATGAGCAAAGTGAAAAAAAAAAAGAAAAAAGGAGATATATCTTTTGCAAAAGAAAAGAAGATCAAGAGATGGAGAGGGGAAAGACATAGTGGAGATATAAAAGGCATTGTGTTCTCCCTACTCCGTATGTAACTCATGGTGTTTCTCAGATGTGAAAATTGCTAATGTCCTTCCTTCTTCCAGGGTGCCCTTCCTGCCTCTTTCCCTGGATGACTCTGAGCCATAGTTTAAATGTTAAGTCCTAATTCCTGTTTTTGAAAGCGTGGTCAATGGTAGAGTAGCAGCAGCAGCATTTGAAAGTGTGTTAGACACATAATCTCCAGCCTACTGGTCTACCTACTGCATTAAGCATCTGCATTTTAGATAAATCCAAGGCTGCTTCATGTTTATGCTATCATTTAAGAAGTATAGTATGAAAGTGTGTCTGATTGGAGGGAGTCACAACTCAGTGTTGGCTTCTACTTCTGGGATTATATATTCTGTCTAATGACTCTAGGCATGTCCAGTTCTAAGGTAGGCTTTTTCAATTGTCTACTTAATTGTCCTAATTGCAACTCATAATTCTATATAGAGAAGTCAGTTTAGAGCATCATAGTCAATTTTTTTCTAAATGAAATAAAATAAATCATTAAAATAGAATGGAGAATATTATCCAATCAGTATATTTTCAAAAATATTTCAAATAATATATGTGTTTATCTATGTATGCTGAGACCTATAAACATATATATGTATATACATATATAGACGTATATTATATCTATGAAGAAAGATAGAGACAGAAGGCACTGTCACAACACCTTGAACACCACTAGCTTCCCACTTCTTGAATTCAGGGCCTGTGACCCATTTGCTGGGCACACAATACCTAATACAGTGCTAGTACAGACACAGGATATGGAATGTTGTGTAAGAGACCACTGATCTTTGGGAATGTTATCACACACTACTAAAAATAACAGCGATGAGATGAGTGGCAGCAGAAAGAGGTTGGCATAGTCCAGTAAGCAGCAGAGGCAGAGGTAAGTCCCCCCACAGATCTGAGCATCCCTGTCTTGAGGCAGTCCATGGCCGGTAACTGAAGGAGTCTACAGTAACCAATCATTGCCTGTTGTTGTCGCTGTTATGCTGCTGAGTTCGCAATTGAACCCATGGATTCAATAAACTAGTAAAGTACGTACTGCTGAGCTATATCCCAGCCCTTCACGTGGCATCTGTTTTAAAAGTTATACTTATTTAAGATAAACAACATAGTGTTTACATATATTATTTCATTATATATGCAATTATATATAATGAAATATAAAATATATATTGAAATATATAGTGAAAATAAAACTTCAATCAAACAAATTAACATGTCTATCTCCTCATACAATTCTCATTGTGTGTATGTGTGTGTGTGTGTGTGTGTGTGTGTGCTTGTATACACATTTGTAGTAAAAATAAGTCAGTATCTGTGATGAACATAGATGCAGAAATCTTCAATAAAATACTGGCAAGTAATTCAACAAAACATGAAATGATTACTTATCAGGACCAAGAAGAATTTATGAGATGCCAAGTTGGTTTTACATATGCTATTCAATCAATGTGAGGGACAATATTAATAGAATGAAATAAAAAAAAACATATGATGCCTACATGTAGGTAGATCGCCCATTTGTAAGAAAATCTAGACATTATGTAACTAGAGAAACATTTCTAGGAATGTCACATAAGTTTTCATACAGAGTAGTCACTTTGTATGAGTGTCGAAGCACTACTAACAAGAGTAGGAGTTTAATCATGTGAGAACGAATGGAAGAACTGGGAGGAGGAAGATTCAGTTTTGAACACAGGCAGAATCTTACACTGTAGGATGGCAAAACAAAATATTGGTGAACATCTTTCTGGAGAGCAAAATCAGATACCCACTCATTCATGCCACAGTAATGAATACAGCTCCCACTACATGCAGATGCTGTGCTGGACACTTAAGACTCAAAAGTGAACAAATTAGACAAAAAATACTATTGCTATGGAGTTAATATTCTAGTGAAAGAAGGAAAAAACAGGTTAAAAATTTCATATTGGTACTTACCATTGTATTATATTTCCAATATATTATCCCAAACTCTGTATTTTATTTAACAGATATAGAGATAAAGATAAAGATAGAGATAGAGACATAAAAATATAGATGTTAGTATATAATTTCCTGATCACAGGAAATGTTGCAAGACTTGATGGAAAGTGAGAAACACTATCTTATAGACCTTTTCTCTTAGGCCCCGCATTTGTGAGCTAGAGAAAATTAGTAAGTATAAGGTTTAAGAATGACTCAAATGTTGTAGTGATATAATTTAATATGAGTATTTTACTTTTTATTTAAATCTGGTATTTGATATCAAAGAAAGTCAGCACCATAAGCCCTAGAATGGTTAAAACTCTGCTGTGTGGGGCCTCAGTATTGGCAACTGGCTGAAAGAGGATAAGCAAGCAGGATCCAAGGCTTCACCACTACCCATTTCCTACTAAATGACAACTGCCACTTGTCACCTGCTGTATTTAACAAGATGCAGCAGAAAGCTGAACTTGGCACCATCATCTTCTGAGTAACTGAAGAAATTCTCCAACATCTTTAGTTTTCAGGTTCAGAAAATGAGACTTGGTGGTGTGGTAGTTTAGGCCTATAATCCTAGCACTCTAGGAGGCTGAGGCAGGAGGGTTGCAAGTGCCTCTATCTCAGCCTGGAAAACTTAGTGACTTAGTGAGACCCTATCTCAAAATAATAATACAAAATTTCTTTTTAATTATTAGAAATAAAGCAAGGGTCCTGGGCCACATCTCTGATATCACAAAAAAATAAAAAATTAAAATAAAAGAAAGAATGAAGGAAAGAAGGAAGGAAGGAAGGAAGGAAGGAAGGAAGGAAGGAAGGAAGGGAAAGAAAGAAAGAGAGAGAGAAAGAAAGAAAGAAAGAAAGAAAGAAAGAGAAAGAAAGAAAGAAAGAAAGAAAGAAAGAAAGAAAGAAAGAAAGAAAGAAAGAAAAGTAAGACTTGTGACATTTATCAGGACTGACTTGATAAAGAGCTCATACTAAAGAAAAGTTAGGTCTAGAATTACAAATTATGCCTGGTTTTCCTAATCTTGGTCAGTTACACATAAAAGACATTCTAGAATATCTTACTACCGAGAAGTCATTCAGACTATCTTTCCCTTTGTGGGCAGAAGAGTAGGACCCAAGCCAAGAATCCCTGCCCTATTTGACACTGGTCTTCCAATTGGTGATCTGTCAGTGGAACTGACCTGTCTCCCTGGTATTCTTTCTCCCAAGAGACAACCAACACAACTGACCTTTTAGGAAATGTCCTTGCGCACATGGCTCCTATCTTGTTGCATACCCACTGCTTTAAACCTTGGTCTGTCAAAATGAGGCCTTACGTTGCTATTATATCTGCTTTTTCTCTCAAAAGGCTTTCAAGCTTTTGAAAGCAACAGGTCCCCTCAAATTTACTACTTTGTCTTCTTCCTTCACCCTGATTCCAGCCACCAAGACAATTTTTATTATCTCTTCACTTTGCCAACTCCAGGGAGGATTTTTCCTCCTTTGAGTTCAAAGTCATTGGATGCCAGTACTTTCTCTAATGGACTTTTCTTTGGCCCAACCCCATTTCTTATAAACAAAAAGCATGCAACATGTCAGTATATTAACCTTTGGAGGTCTCATCCAGCCAAGAGAAATCCCACCAGGAAGCCTCATTACCTCTCCTTGTGCTACTTTCCTCTCCATCCTACAGCACTACCTGCTTTACACTGCACTCTCTTTATTAGCCAGCATATCACTTAGCTAACAACTTGAATTGAGACGATCTGTTTTCTTAACAGCCTGATTCTTCTGTTTTCACTAATGTGTTTTTCCATCTAAGCATTTAAAGTACATATGAACAGATGGAACTGTTTTTAAACACAGTTGCAAAATTTTTCCTCATAGACACATGTCCACACATTCTGGTAAACTAGTTGAGTAACCTGGTCAACCCGTCAAAAGGATTTCTCCCAGCCATTTTCCAGTCCATGCAGAGCGCGGATGCTTACGGTATGGTCTGTCTCCTGTGCACATCCTTTTCTTTCCTGCTCAGCCAAGCCCTCCCAACTGGAGCCATCCCACCGGTTTGTGCAATGCCAGCTCACAGAACAGTTTCTTCCAACCACTGTCCACAAATTCTACACAACCACACTGGAGATGGCAGTTGACCATTGCACAGCTATGTGGGGCTAAAGCTTTCTGTAATTTATCTCCAAATATTGTCCTCAGTGCCTCCTGGGCCAGAGATAGAAGCATCACACATTTCCCCAGGCAGTGGCAACATCCAAATTTACTTTAGGATACGTTTTGATGAGCACCCAAGTGCTTCAGCAGAAACCGAGGGGTATGTCTGTGAGGCAGCAGACTGCGGGGGAGTTTTATGTTTCAGCATACTCCAGGGAAAAGGGAAGAAAATGGCTTTCTTTCCTGGAACAAAAGAAAAAAGAGGGAGAGAAAAAAAGCTAAGAAACAGTGTGGACTACAAAAAGACAAGGCAAAAGAATCCTAACAACATAGACTTTTCTGGAAAGAACAGTGCCTCCCTTTATATTCCAAAAAAGTCCCAGCCTCCAGAAAGACTGTGCTGATGTGCTAGAAACAACACTTATTTTGTGACTGAGCACTGATCGCCTCTTTTTCTGTAGGAGACTAATCCCAAGAAGTGTGAATGCAGAACATTTCTACTTCTTTGAGTGGAGGAAGTCCCTCAAAATGAGTGTGAAAGGAATAGGAATGGGTGAAAATTCCACCCCACAGTTTGAAGTCTTCCAAATCCTGTTTGCTTTGGCCTGCCTCTGCCATTCCTTTCTCTCTTTTTTCAGAAGTGTGAAATGGGTTGGTTGCTGGTTATTTGTTCTGTGGTCGCTGCTAACTCTTCCATCTGTATAAACTTAGCTCTGCCAATCGAGCAGTTTAGCAGTACTTTCTCTTCAGTTGGCTCAAAGGGAGATGAAGGTCCCATTAATTAGTACCTTCAAGGCTTACAAATGTATGATGCTGGCTGCTGGAGAGTGTGAGGCTTAGCCATGCTCCCTGCCAGTGGCTGGTTCTTCCTTTAGGACTGGGAGTGAAACAGATAAAGGCACATGGAACCCAAGTCAGATGTGACTGCATTCCCAGGGGCAGGCAAGTGGCAGAGGTAGTTATACTGTATCCACAAACCTAAGCAACTAGACCTAACAGAACCTTCCTTTCCCCTAGGCTACTGTTTATATGGAAATGAAGATACCCCCCAAAAGACTCTATATTTGTATGTCTTTACTCTCCCCTCTCATACTTACCTATATCTACTTCATCTTCAGCAAGATACTGTCCAGTGCAAGATACTGCTGTGATATTCAGCAAGAAAGAAACAGGTTTGCAGTGTGCTACCATTTTTATGTCTGTTCTTAGTGTAAAAACTTAGACTGTTTAATCAACTATTTTTCACTAGTTGATGTTACACAGAAAACATTCTGTCAAATATGACCATTTGCCTTGGGAGAGACTCAAAAGAAGTAGAGCTCATGGCATTTGCCAAGCTTAACAAGTATCTCTGTGAAGTGTAAACAGCTATTAATGAAAAGACTAGGTGCAGTAAAATAAGCCAAGAGATAGAAGACCTGTGAGCCAAAAGAAGCGCTATGTGTTGGCATGTTTGTGCTGTCTGAGAATAAGCCTAGTCTAGCAGGGTCCTCAGTGTGTGTGTTGGGGTGGGGGGTATCAGAAGTTAAAAGGATAGACTGCTACAAAGAATAGCATTGAACTACTGCTCCATTGCCCAGGCTGACTTTTGAAAAGACCCCAGTTACAGTAGTATTCATACCTATGAGCTCTTCTTAGGGTCTTTTGAAGAAATTTATAAATTCAGGTTCAACTCTATGCCAATCTTTTAATATGTTTCATTCTTTATATCCTTGGTATAGACCAGTCATTAATCTGTTCATAATGGAGCAATGGTAGATTCCACAAGACCTATTCTGAGGTTTTTAAAGCTTTTAGAGATACGCTTGGCATATTTGAGTAAGGTTGTAAAGTGTATTTTTAATATTTTATGGTTTTATATAGTTCGTACCATACTCTAATATATAATATATAATATATAATATATAATATATAATATATAATATATAATATGTAATATGTAATATGTAGCATGTAGCATGTAGCATATAACACATAACACATAACACATAACATAACATATAACATGTAATATAATATATAATATATAACATATAATATAACACATAACATATAATATAACACATAACATATAATATAACATATAACATATAACATATAACATATAACATATAACATATATATAATTTTGAAACATTTATTTTCTTGAGCACATAGTAATGATCCATAAATACTATCTACTTGGTTGCTTAGCATTTACCATTCATTTTTCTTTCTTGCTAACAGGAAATTAGTTTGTCAAAATCAGACAAAAAAGTTCTGTTCCCTTTTGCCTTAATTAATTGGTCATGCATGTATTCCCACCCTGAAAAGAGAAATACAAGAAATTTTCTGAAGAAGTCCTCTTAGCCTGTTTTTTCTCAAAAGACAGAGTGCTAGGATATGTATATTTTACACACACACACACACACACACACATACACTCATACACACACACGAGGAGGTGATGGGCAGAGCTGCAGGAGCCACCTGAAAATCACTGCTAACAGCGGTCAGCAGAGTAATGGATATGAAGAGCAATATGGGACTTGATAGTATTGTGAAAATGCTGCATCAGCTCTTGAATTTTCTACCATAGGTTTCTAATTATGTAAGTCCTACATCTGTTGTTTACAGTGGAATGTGATTTAACTGATAGAATCATGGTGTGTACATAGTGTACTTCCACACACATATGCAGCGTGTGTGTGTCATGACATGTAAATGTCTACAAAGGCCCATATTATCTTTCAATTTGTTGATTTTTTACATTTAAATAGCTACAGTATCCAAAAAAAAAAACTATAGCAAATTATGTAACAGTCACCAATGTGTTTAGTACCAATATTAGTAAATGGGTATTTTTGTTACGTCTTCTTTAGAAATCTTTCTACCATTTATGAAATGGGATCTTAAAATTAAGATAATACATATGCAACCATTTTTATTTAAAATATACTTGTGTGAAATATGTATACATTTGATAGTTTACTACATATAGACACATGCCAAAAAACTTTTTTAATGTTTTATATCTTTACACAATTGGTACCATACTACATATTCTATTTTTTCATTTTGTTTTGTTTTGTTGAGACAAAGTCTTACTATGTAGTTCAGGCTGGCCTTGAACTCATCATGTAATCCAGGATGGTCTCGAACTCCAAGCTATCCTCCTTCCTCAACCTCTCAAGTGCTGGAATTACAAGTGTTTGCCAACATGCCTGATTTGCATATACTATTTTGAAGCACTTACTTTTCTAATCTTTTTTTATTCTTATTAATATAAGCCACTATTCATTCTGATCTTTTATTTGTATTAATATAATCCACTGTCCATTCTGTGAAACTGCTGTGTAATAATCCTTTTGTATAGAAAAAAAATCTGAGAGAATATATCTGCTTATTTTGTTGCAGAACACTTATTTCCTTGCTATATTTTCACTGTATCTTACTTTTTATTGACTTGTTGGAACTCATCACTTACCCTTGTTTCTATTCTGCATTCAGTTAAGTGGTTTGCAAGTAGCTACACATAGCCTGTGGCTTGACTTTTTAGTTTATGGTAATTTGGCTCTTATTGACTTTTTTCTTGTACTTTAATTATATGTATTAGCCTTTTCCTTGGTTTGGAAAATTTTGGCTTAAGAACTTCTTCCCTAACCTAATTTGGAAAGAAGTTTTTCTTGTAAAACTGAAAGTTTTCTTTCTGTTTTTATCCAGTTAAACTCCAGAATTTATCTTTGTATGAGGTAAATACTAGGCATCTAACTTTTGTGTTTTTCCATAGAGTGATGATGAACATTTTAGAGCTTCAATGGCACAAACAACCCACTGGGGCATGCATGCCATAGGTTCACCTCTTCCAGCCTAATGTCTCAAAACCATCAGTACAGTGTCTAATTTTTAACTCCTGACTTTATCTTCACTCACTCAGTAGTTGCATACACAAAAGTTGACGTGATAGCCAGATGTTCTGTTCTTTATGTGCTCCTATTTCTTCATTTTCTAAGTCTCATGGTAAAGCTGGTCTCCTGACCCCTTTGCAAACAGCAAGGCCAAATGATAAAATCTGCATGATGTGCTATGAATGAAAGAGGCCAGCATATTTAACTGCTAGCATGAATCCCTGAAGAGATCTCATTCTTAGTCAGCTGGTGAGGGATGTGATTCAAGGATCAGCCTGAATACCCAAGTGAAGAAAGTGAACAGCCACCTCTCACACCTTGACCATAATTGCCAGTAAATGCTTTCAGTTGGAAAGGTAATTCAGACAAAATAGATTAAGAAGGTGAATTTCCAACTAAAATATGATACATTTATCCCTACTTAAACTGAGAAGAAGGGGAAGGGTGCAGAAGAAGGAGTAGAAAGAAGAAAAGGAAGGGGGATGAAAAAGGGAAAGAAGGGGTGCAGAGAAAGGGGAAAGGAGATGTTACTTACAAATCCGTGTTCACTATCTACATCATTTCTGTAGCTGCTTCTGCTTTTAGTTGTGTCTCATTTTTTGTAATCTCTTTACCAAGTTATTTTAAATTTAGTGTTGACACCTTGGATTAAAGTTATCTTTTTCATGGGAAAAATGTTTGTTTTGGACAGCTAGCAATCACAGCTAATTTTAAGAACTGAGACTGTGATCTGCACAATGGATGGAACTTCTGTCTTCCTGGTTTGTTGTTATTTTTAGACGGCAGGCCTTCTAAGTCCCCAAGACAACCCGCAGCAGGTGTTACTAAGGCTCTGCATGCTTAACTCTTCTAGATTCCACGGTGATCTGCTGTCAAATGCTCTGCTCAGATTCCAGCCTCTCAGCTACCTCTTCTGGAAGCCCTAAGGGCTGCATCTCCCTAAGTTTCTACTTTCTCTGGAATATTGACCATATGATACTCCAATATTTAAAAACTATTTTGTGCAGCTGTGCTAGTTGTTCTCAGTGAGAGTTGATCTGCTTCTTCCAGCAAAGTCACAGTAAAAGTCAATGTTTACTATTCATGACTAGATGACAAAACCTTAAGGTTCTCAGGCTTTCTACAGATGTGTTCACGCCATCAATATCACAGAAAAGATTTGATGATCTCTCTGTGCCTTTGTATTATTTTTGCATAAGAATATTACCCTGGGCTGAGGTGACCTAGATTGTGAGACTCTGTTTCACAACCTTCCATTGCCCTTGGCTACAACCCAAATCACACCAACAAAACAGGTGAGGGGAAGTCCCTTCAGTCCAAAGAATCTTGTCCTCAGCAGGCCTAGTGCTAAAGGGCCAAAAAACTTGACCCAACAAAGAGATCTATACAAGTCCTTTAAAATGTATACAGTTTTTTAAAAAAAATTCTGGAAACAAGTTAGTGTCAAACAGATTAGGTGACTGAACGAGGATTACATGTCTTCAAATGTCTGGGCAGAGCCAATTGGCACAGTATCTGCTGCTGTTACCCTTCCTCTGAGCTCCTCAGGGGCAGTGTCCAGTCTGACTGTGAGGGCAGCCTTGAAGTCAGGCTATTTGTGGTTGCATATAATTGGGAAACCACCACAAATTTTAGTCTGGTTTAGTTTTAGAGCCAAAGTACTTCCATTGTTTTTAGGAAGCAACTTTAATCTTTGGTCATTTTTTCTTTCATTAACTCTCAATACAACCAAGTGCAATATAATCATATTTCAGGGTTTGAATTTTTGTTATAATTCTGATGCGTACGTGACTTCCCTGCACTTGGTACTATCACTGATATTAAACCATCTGCTCTGTGGGTGGTTTTGTTTTCCTTTAAAATGAAGCATGTGTTTATCCCTCTAATACAAGCAGGACATTCATTGCCAGAAGAGAAACTTCAGAAGGAGAATATGATCTGAGGGGAGAAGTCTTTCCTGGAGGAAGAGCAGAACTCTGGGAATCAGCCTGGGTGGGAACAGGAGATGGATGCGTAAGGCTTTTAAAGTATAGAGTAGCTTCCCTAAGCTTGAGATGAAACTCAAAGGCTTTTATTTATTTGCTGCATTTCATCACTGTGGGATAATGTCGAGCAAGTCCCTTTCCCCTTAACAACTTTCCTGTTAGTTGAATGCAGATCACATGACCTCTTGTCCTTTCTTATGTTTTCTCTTCCCAAGGTTGAACACTTTCCATCCTTTCAACTATTTCTGATGCAGTATTTTGGCAGGAGGAAACATGGGTGCAAATGAATACGTGATAAGTACTGTTCGTATGCTTCAGTAAATGGCAGATCTGTCTCTGACCTGTGAGCGGAACGTTGTGACACCAGTTCAGTGCACACACTCGAGTGGCCCGTCAGTTGGCAGGATGCCAGGCCTCCCGCCAGTGAAGGAAACAAAAACTGGTCATGACATTTTGGCCATACATATAAGGAAATGCTTTATCTTCATTTAGTCACCCATGGAACTGCATGGGTTTGTAGTTTTGTTTCTTTTTTTTTTGTCACTTATTAGAATTATGAAAAGTTTCATATTTTAGTGTCAATCTTTCCTTAAGATTCATTTGGCATTGTTTTAGTATTTAATGCACAGCTCTACGAATGTATATTACAGCCTCATGATCATTTTATTCACTTCTATTTTCTGAAATCAAACTAAATAACAACCTGTAACAAATGTCTCTATTTTGTGAAGCTGTAGAACCAAGACAAAACCAAACAACAAAATGGTCTCCAAAGCAAACACAAATTAATACTTTTTATTGAATTGCTAGAATCAGAGCATAAACCCAGGTATCTAGTCATTCCTAATATCTGTCATTTAATACCATTTATTTTCCCTGGCTTGTTTAATCTGAGATAAATCAGATAAAAATAATGAATAGATTTTAAAATCTTTGTCTATGATTAGATATACTCTAAGAATAATGTAGTAATTTTGGACCTGTATTCTTGTGTTCATGAACAATTATATTAATATATCTACAGATATTACTCATGATTATTAATCCTATTAATAGCATAAATAGTTATAATGCTCCTGATTGTATGAAGATTATTTTAATGTTTTATCATTAACTATAATCATATGTCTTACTTTAAGATAATTTTTAAGTCATGAAGAAAATTGCCTTATAAGCTTTCCATGAAGTTCAATGATTTTCAAATTTTATTGGTGTTATTAAAATTTATTAACTAATTAATTCTTAATTATTTATATAATACTAATATTTGGCAATAGTGGTGATATAATAGTTTAACTTATCTGAATTTCACATAAAATCAGATAACAAAGCTATATAACAAAAACTTAAGTTCCTGGTAATCAGGTACAGTTAAACAGGTGACCAAGTAACCCCACAAAACAAAATATAGTAAAAATGAATTGGCTGACACACAGAGAACAGAACCCAAGTTAACACTAATATGAGTACAAAGTGAAGAGTATTATAAATCAAACCCATATACTTTTTATCAATACAAATGGAGTATTGTTAAACAAACTAGTACGAACCCTAGTTTTCACTAAAAGTTCAAGGAAAATATTAATTTTACTTACATAAAAACAGGAAGTATACCAAACAAAGGCCTTGCAGACAACAAATGCACACAAAGGGACACCATAAGGGCATGTCACAACAATGACAAATTGTTCCTAGATGAAGTAAAGACATGAAAACCTTGGTACCTAACACAAAAGGCCAATATATGCCACAAAAATTTTAAAGTGAGGCATAATTCCACATGAAAAACTACAAAAACAAAAAAGGCCCTTCCAAATTGAAATCTAAAACAAATCCCTACAACTGCAAATTAACACAACAAAAATTTGTTTAAGAAGAATTGAAAGTGAAAAAGACAAAATATTAAAACTCTGAAAGAAGTTTAAAAAGAGACCAAATGATTTAAGAAAAAGTGACAAATACTAAATATAAATACAGAAAGGAGGTTCAACAGATGTATAATAGTAGTCTCAAAGTGGAAAGCCAAAGCAAAGAAGTAGAGTAAATATAATAAAAATAATTGAGGAAAAACTTCCAAAAACTAAAATATCTACTTTATAATAGTTTTTACTATATAAAATTAGAACTACAAATTGAATAGGCATGGAACTTACCTGAGAAAATTGATCCATAAAAGCACATTGGAACATATTCTAATAAAATTACTAGATTTGAATGAAAAAATAAGCAATTTTTATGGCATTTAGGCAGAAATACAAAAACACTTAAAGAATATTAGAGTTCTATAAGACTTTTCATTGGCAGTGTTCATACTAGAAGCAAAGATATGGAATAACATTTAAATTAAAGTATTTAAGGTACTCAGGGAAAAATAAAAGTGAGCCAAGGACTTGGTGTCCATCCAAAATGACTTGCATACAAAGGTAACAGTCGAACTTTTATCACAGTCAAGAAACCAGTGGCTGCTGTTCTTATGCACTTGTTCCAAGGAATCTACTAGAAAAATAAAGCTCAGAAAGGTAAAACTATCATAAAATCATTGAAATAAGATTCATAGCATTAACTTTAGCCTAAAATTTTAAAGAATTTGGGAAAGAAACCATAGTACATAATAGTTATAAATGCTGAGAGTATAGACAAAATACCATTATTTTTCAGAAATGGGAAGACTTGTTCAGAAAAAGGAAGAATAAAATAAGCATTAAAATTATTTAATGGTTGCAGTTATCACACTGGTAGAGTAATACCATATTATTATATGCATCGTGTTAATAAAGTTCATGAGTAAAAATGGAATAGTCTAAGTCTATCATTTCCATCTTTTTAGAACCAAGATTACTAGTGTGCAATAAAAGACGTATAGTAATAACATAGAAAGTCACCAAAGTCATGCAGTCCTGAATGTGAATTACAATAATCAATGCAAATCCATGAATCATTTTAACTTACAAAATTACAGCATAAGTAATAGCATGATCTCTGATTGGTTTCTCTTGTGATGCTCATATTTGAAAATCTGTCACCATGCTGTGAGGAAGCTCAAGCTATACACACAGAGCCCTGGCTAGTTTGAGTGGATTTGTTAGTAGCTGATGACTACTAACAAAGATCAGACCTGTGAGTATTCAAGCCTTCAGTGGCCCCAGTCACAAACCTAGGAAGAAAGACCAGAACCCAGTTACCCTTGATGTTGCCTATCCAAATCTTTAATACATGGACAGATTGAGCATAATAAATGGATGCTTTTAAACTTAACAAATTATTACATTTATAAAACTAAAACTAACTTTATGTTATATAAATAATGTAATGTTACAATATACAAGAGTTCTCTGTAAGGAAAAAATCTCAAAATTAACCAGCTCTAGCACCAATAATGGTGTCATACAATGAAAAGTTTTAATTCTTCTATTTAAATCCTTATCTTACCTGGCCACACTGGATAGGATCAAAGTTAAATAAAATTGAAAAGCAGGCATGATTGTTATTATCTCAGTGTTAGGTATGAAACTTCTAATATGTTACCATTAAATATGATGTTTCTTCTAAATTTTTGTCAGGAACTAATTTAAATCATCTTTTTATTTAACACTATCAATCTTCTTTTTCTTCTAGAAGATGAAGCTCATACTACTATACTTCTTGAGATCTTATTTCTCCAACTATTTGTAATATATTATTACAAATAGTAAATATATTATTCAAAGAATAATATCATTTTGTAACACTAAATTGTATATTTAGTCCTAAAATTTGAAAATATTTTGTCTTAGTTCTAAGCTTAAATTCATTTATTTCTTACCACCTTTTAATTTTATTTTGAATTCTTTATTTGTTGTTTGAATTAGTATTTGTCTTGTTATTATCTTGTTATTGCCTTGATTTTTGTCACTGGAAAGTAGGAAAAATTAGTACTTTAATACTTGATTTCTTTTTCTTTTTTAATTTTTTTATTTTAAAACAAAAAAAGAATAAATACAATGACACAGAATTTCAAAACAAAGGAATAGTGCATTAACACTGGATAATATATTATACATTGTTATCTTCAAAGTAGTTGTTGGGATTGTGAATATATATAATCTATGTTGCTTTTATACATTAATTTAAATATTCTTCTATCCACTAAAATGTTAGTAAGTGGTTAACAACAGGTTCTGAGGAAAAATGAAATTATCTGATTTTAGAATTTGACACTTTTCCTGAGATAAATAATCCCACTATGACTGATTTTAATAGAGTGACATCCTGTCAGTGATTGTTCAGCTATAGAGCTATGATGGAGATAAATGTCCTCAAGATCACAGATAACAGTGAAATGCAGTGAAATAATCAAAAAGTAAGGAATCTAGTACTTTTGCATCTGTTTTTAAATTTATTTAATTATAATTTTATATAATTAAAATTATAAATTTAAAAGTATAAATAATTGTTATGCTTAACACTGGTTAATATTTTGAATATATTAATATTCATAACATTTTTGCAACCAACATTTGGAAAACCAGTACACATCCAACACAATGGCCTTATCTTATTTACTTTACATTTATGTAGATAACGTTCTTTTGCTTTCCTTCATTAACTATCACTGCAGAAACCTCTGAAGCTAACTTTTGCACCACAAGAACCAAACTAATAAGTTTTGTATTTTAGGTACACAGAAATCCTGGATAAAATGGAGAATATTAAGTAAATCAGAATAAGTTGAGGAAAAGAAAAATAACATCAGTACAAGGACAATTCGGCAATCTAAAAGTAACTCAGTGTCAGCCCTCAGGTTTAAGTGGAGGCAGAGACCCTACAAACCCAGTGCTAAAACTATAATGCCCATTTAAAAAAAATACTATGCAAAACCAGTTGGAATTCCAATTTTACCTTATCCTCAGGTTAGAAAATGGTATTTATTAGCCCAAGAAGCAATATATCTCATATCTTAGGCTTTGAGTCAAGAGAGAGAAAGTTAGTTGAAAAATAAAACCACTCAAGACTTAAACCATTGTCAGATATGTGGTCCCAATTTAAATAAACTGAATGAAGCATTGATAGTAAACTCAGAAATTAACCTAAAAATGGGTTCAGATAAGTTAAACCACTGAGCTTTCCACCAGAGACTCTCATTATAAACAATCTTGAAATTAGGCAATTACAACTCTTTGCAAGGAGAAACTTTAATCCTTGCTGACAGTGAACACAATTGTCAAAAAGGATGAACCAGCAAAGAGGAGATATCTATAAGCTCCAAGATTATCCAGAAAAAAAAAGTACTAGAACTATATGGAAATATTTAATTGTCCAAGATGAGTAAAAATATTAGATATAATTAAAAGAACAACTCTACAAAAAGTAATATTTCAGTTTAAAAAAGACCAACCAGAACACCTGGCTATGAAGAACAAATCATTCATTAAAGATATAAAGACATGAATGAATGGATTATGGAGGAAGTTAAATGTAGCTGAAGAGAAAATTGGAAAGGGAGAGAAAAAAATTACTTTCCAAATCATGAGACTTATATAAAATTTTATAAGAAATACCAAAATAATCATTCTGATAATAATACATTAATGAGAAGTGTCTGTTAAAATAACAACTACAGTAATACATATTTTTAAAAATTTTTAAGTTTTAAAAGATTTACATAAAAGTATCAGGAAAATCAAAATTATGATGTAGTTAGATTCAAATGACAATGAAAGTAGTGCAAATTAAGTGTTTGAAAAGTAGCTGAGCTATGTTAGAGGGAAATAGAGAATTTGAACATAATATTAGAAAGATGAAAAAGTAGTAAGCTATATATTAGATGCAGTAAAGCACAGATTAAGTTGAAACTAAAAAAAATGGAAAGTTGGAAATAAAGATCAAGCGTTAGTGAAATAGAAAACAGAACAAAACAAAATCAGGAGAACTTAAGCCTAATTATTTTAAACCATCACTAAAATAACAAAGTTTTGTCAAAACTGATGAAGTAAAGAAAAATTCAGGAACAAAAAGACCACAAAAATTCAAAAAAAGATGACAGATATGACTGAAACTTTAAAAACATGAAAACTTTATTTCAATAATCTTGAGAAGATATATGAAATGGACAATTTATATTATGAACAGAAGAAACATAAATTTCAGATGATTTTAATAGCATCTGAAATTTTTAAATTACTCCTTAAAAACCTGCTAATCCATATTTTGAATAATCTGTTCTATTCATACAATAACTTTTTAAAACTATGAAAAAGTTTCCTTTCTAAAGATAGGTAACTTCAAACTGAAAATGAACAAAGGAAATACAAAATAATATAAAAATAATGATGAGAATAATGATGATGAGATAATATTGGTGACAATAATAATTTAAAGTTATTATAGATTAGAGACTGCTAAACTGATTCACATGAATAAATTCTCCTCATAACAAGTCCAGAGCATAAGTAATATGGTTGTCCTATGAAGAGATTGAAAGTCACCTTCAAGATCACACAGATAGTGTTATTTCTACCTAAGGAGAACCTAGAGAGTCTGAGTTGGGTTTTTCTGCTAATTATAGACTTCAAATTTGTTAACAAGGTATTATCAAATCAAAAGCAGCCATGTATTTTAAGTAGTAAATGATAACACAGATACAGAGAGCTGTCCAGAGCATTTGTTCTAAGTTGAGGACTTATATTCTTGTAACATGCACTCTCTAGTCCATTGTCCATGACTTGATAACATTTTATAAATTGCAAAAAAAAAAAATCTCCCTTCTCCAGCAACTGTTCAAACTCAAATGTGTTCCTTTTCCAATCTTTTCTGTTCTAACTTTATAGGCATAGTAGCTGATGACCACATCATCACTCCCTTGTCACTCACCTGCCCCACTTAAAGCCATTCAATGATTTCCTTTTTTCTTTAGCATACTGGGCAAAGTTCTTTGGCTCCAAGGTCTGCTCACAGGTTGTCAAGACACCCTTTGCTTTCTGAGCTTTGGCCATACATGGTCCTGGAGCTTATAGAAGCTCTTCTCTTGCCTAGAACTCCTCTTCTAACTTTACCTCATCTTCCAACACTCAGATTTCACCCCAGAGGTCATCTCTCCATGGAACCCTCCTCTGGGCTCCATACCTCCCCCACAGTTATGTCAGTTTTTCTTGCTTACACTCTCATAACATTTTATGTGTCTCAGGAGCACTATATGTATTTGTACACTGACATCCATTTGCAGAATAATTTCATTCTGTTTTCTCTTCTTCATTAGAATACAATGTGTAGAAGGACAAGAAACATGTACTTTTTCCCTAGTATTAATACCTCAGTTTCCAACTCAGTGTTCTTATTTTGCTGAAATAATTCATGAATGATTAAGAGAAGAATAAAAGGGTGGTAGATTGTTTGAGAGAATAGATTATTCTTCCTATATCCATGTCTCTTAAAATAAATTTTTTCTACTCCTCTCATCAAGAGGCAATTTCTTTAGCATTTAAATTCAAGTTGGCCTTGTCATTTCATTTCCTCCAAGAATATAGCACAAGTAATGGTGTGACAGTCTATGGCTACGTCATAAGAGGGCCTGTGAGTGTCTGATGTCATTTGGAGGCAACTATGACCAAGGCTGATGTAATAGCAGATGTCCAACAACAGAAACGCCAAGATCAAACCCATCCTAGACAGTAAGCTCCCAGCCAGCCTCAGGGCTGACCTCAGATTCATGAGCAAGGCCCAGCTGAGACCATTCCTAAAATCAGAACTACCCAGTTAATCCACTTAATTGGGAAGAGTAATATATAGGATTGTTTTAAATTTGAGACTTTGGGAGTGGAGGAAGGAAAAAGAAAAGTGAAAGGAGAGGGGGAAGTAGAAGCGAAAAATATACAATAACATGTCGTAAGTAGACAAAATTTCAATATTATGTTCAAGAAAAAAGACCCAGACTTTGATGAAGAAGTCATACAAAGAAAGGTCTGCATTCAAGTAAGAGACAGATTTACTCACCTGGATTTTCTGAAAAATAGAATGAGATCTTTATCATATAATATCCAGAACAATGACAACAACATGGGATTTTAGAGCTAGAGATTTAAATCTCAGCTTACTCACCTTAATATACAGACAATTTTACCTAACTGTGACATGCTGCTTTGGAAGGAGGGAGAATACTGATAAAATTGTAGTTCCACAACTATAGGCCTTTCAGCAAATTTTCCCCTCACTGATGAACCTGGGACCCAATTACCATTTTCCAAGTATGGCCTCAGATGCACCAAGGCTATGGACTCACAGTTTATGCCCAAATTGCCTGATGAGGATGGACGGGAACAATGGCAGTACCCAAACATACTCAGACTGGAGATTTATCTCAATCTCATTCTCTTGGAAGGACCCTGACACCTATCTGGCTTTTCCAAGAGCCCTCCACATGAACCAGAGATTAAATGCCCTTTTACTAGTTCTTATTTTTATTCCACTTCAATCAGATAGCAGTCTCTGGAGTCTGACGCCAGTTATAACCTAGATTCTGCTCCAGAATGGTACTCATGGTTTCCTTAGACCCTTTGAATCACAATATTAGATGCAATAGTTATACATTACACTGCAACAGGAAGAATGGTTAGGATTATCCTTGTTATCCCTTAGAGTTCAAATCTGCACCCAATCTGCTCCTACAGTGTCACCTCTGACACCTGACAGATTTTGAATGTCTTTTTGTAGTCATAAGATCCTAGCATATCTCACTAGAAGGCACCTGAGGGTTAGATCACAGATATTGTTTTTTTAAAAAAAAAGTTATAAACTTTTTGATAATCTGGACTCAATATTATGATAATATTTACAGCCGAAAATGTTGTGCTCCAGAGGATCATCAGCAGTGGTAGCAAACCTATGCTATGTTTCCACAGCTGGTTGTTATCACTAAAAGCTCTCAAATGTTTGCCCTCACTGGTGAAGACTGGACCTCTAAGAGCTGTACAGGCTCCTTTATACCCCTGAAGATAGGCTACATTTTATTCATAATAATTAACAATAGATAAAATATAATGATTAAAAACATAAAATCCTGTTTTCTATGTGAATCTCAATTACTACTTTATTAAACCTTCCTGTATGTCATACTGGGCTGATTTAATTCTAGGTGATAGAAATAAAAGGATGAAGAAGTCAAAGCTGGTCAACACAGAGGGTCTAGAGTGTGAAGCAAATTATGATGTTAGTGAACCAAGTTTAAAACAAATGATGTTAGTGAATACTCCACATTGGACGTTCTTTGTACTGGGCTGTTTTAAGTGTTCAACTGGATTTGTTTATTATCAGGCAATTTTATGAGGTGATTGCTTTGATTGTCCCCAATTTGCAGATAATAATGGCAGAGCCTAGGAAGTTATATAGCTCACTCAAGGTCACAGAGTTAGTAAATGAAAAGCAGGAAGCAAACTTCAAAGATCTAGTCTGGCAGTCCATGCTGTGAATCCCGACACTTCACCTTCATGCCTTCTAATGTTCCTGCCTGGTACTAGAGATGGAACACAGCTTGGTTTCCAGACAGACTCTCCTGTATGTCAGGAACTCCCAAAGCTGGCGCCCATTAACCTGGATTTTCCAATTGTGCTTGGCTCCAGCTCCCGGGAGAATTTGTAGCGAATTGGGAAGGCTAGAACCATCTCCTGCCCACTCCAGCTAATTAAACTCTTCCAACTGACACTTTTTGGCTAGTTCCAAGAGGGTATTATTTTTAGCCTGTGAAGGTTAAAGGGGAGAGGAAGTGTGCCAGGTTCGGGTAGTTAGAGGGATAAAAAGAGAAAGGAGCTTGTCGGGAGGCATTAGGATTATGACTCCATTTAATAATAAGATGGAGAAAAGTCTGGGCTTGTCTCAAAGGCCATAAGGAAGGTTCCTAAACTCTGTCAACCTATTTAATGGCTCCGCCACATTAAAATGGGTGGGACATATCTGTATTCACATAGTTCCACTGGGAATGCAACTGCAGATATTACAGAGATCCAGGAGATTGTTGTTATTATTTTCATCATCCTTACTTTGTTACTATTTATTGCAATGAAAGAAGAGTGATGCTTTGCAGGCTAGGACAGAGGTAGCTTTACACCTTCTCACCCCTTTTACTTCCACAGCTGTTCAACAGCCCCTTCCTGGCCTGTTCTCAAAGGTAATAAAGGATGTATTAACATGACCCTGATTAGGAAGTTGGGAGCACAGGGCTCTAGGTGATAAAGACAAAGCCAGACCCTGCACAGTCCTGCCATTGATAAGCCCAGGCTGGCATGGCCAGAGGTGTGCAATTAGTTACAGTTCCAGTTCCCAGGACCTCATCTGTCCTATTGGCTTCACTCTTTTCTCCACTGCCTCTTTCTGCGTTTGGCCCTTAGCTGTTTACTTCTGTTCCAGTGATTATCAGCATAAAGTCCCCGGTTATTTACCAGCAATTCTGTAAGTAGTCAAAACCCAAGCAGCTCAGTCCTGTTAAGCTGAAGCACAAAAACTTGCAGTCCTGTGATACAAACCATGCAACAGTTAAGACAGTTCAGGGGGAAAAAGAATATTTTTCCCATGTGATCATTGTGATTGACAGATGTCTTGTTTACTGACAGCAAAGGTGCCATTGTACAATTAGCTAAGAGTTTCCCTCTTGAACAGAGAAAGAAGGGAAAATACTCATGGCACACAGTAGAACATTTTTTTAAATTTTAAAACAAAAAAGAATAAAAATGATGATATAAAATTTCAAAACAAAATAATAGGAGATTAACAATGGTTAATATATTATGCACTGTTATCTTCAAAATAGTTGCTCAGATTACAAGATACAGGCATGAAAAAATGATCAAACAATGAAAGAACAAATGTTCTTTTTGATGAGCTAACACAAATTAGTAGTATAGTTTTCATATATACATTTTCCCCTTCTTTCTTTTCTCTTTTCCCCCATTCCAGTTGTCCTTTCCTTTTTAGGGTAGTTCCTTCCCTTTTCACTTTCACAATATCCATTGTACATTTTGGATCTTATTTACTCTTTCAGTTTTTTACACAAGCAAGACAATACAATGTTTTCTCAGAACTCACTGAATTACTATCTTTTAAGAACATGTTGATGAAATTTTCAGAATATGCAAGAAGCATATCCAAAATAACTGAATGAATGCAAGCCTTGAAAGACAACTATTGTAAGGGGGAAACGTGACTAAGTGTGCTAAATTGAAATTGAGTAATGTTCAGACCTTTCATTCTCATTTCACCTCCTTACTTACCTAAAAGACCTCAAGTAAGGCATGTCACCTGTAGACATACCTCTGCTGCTGTAAAATGTCTTAATGGTTACCTCAAAAGACCGTGTGCAAAATGCCACAAGACGATGCTGCAAAAGCTCTCAGCACTACTCCTGGTACAGCATGAGCCCTCCCCTAGTGTTGACTGATGTTATGAGACCATCACTGGGCAGGAGGATCAGGAGAGACCTGGGACCAAGACCTAATCCCCAGCACCATATTTACTTTTCAACCTTCAATAAACCAACTGGCTTTGAATAGTCAGGGAGTGCAAAACATGTAACAATAATCATTGGTCCAGAGCTATCGCTCATTGCTGATACCCTGACTCCTCCTTCAGTAAGAAGCTGCTATTTAAAGCATGCACCCCAAAAAGTAAATAATGAACTCATGTAGGAGACAATTTATGAAGAATATAATAAAATAGATTTTAATAGTGAGCGATGGGCTAGCAGGTAACATGTTTTATGGTAAATTAAATAATGATTTTATTAATCTATCCCTCCCTATGGAAGGAAAAATGCTTTAACTTGAGCATTCTGAATGATGTTAAATCAAATGATCAGTAGTTTTCAATATGGGGTGATTTTGCACATCTGCTCTTGTACTCCAGGATGATAACAATATCTGGAGACCACATAACTAGGGTGAGGAGAGTTGCTAGTGGTATCTAGTGTCTAGCGATGAAAAACTCTGCTAAACACCCTACAAAGGCATAGGACAGCCTCCACAATAAAGAATCATCCCCTCCTAAATATCACTAGTGCTGAAGGTAAGAAACTCTAGCCTAACCAAGCTTTCTGTGGGCACAAGAAGGTTGTGAATATTGTGGTTTAATATTAGGTTGCTTCATTGTGTGAAGAAATTAAGCCAAAATTTAAACTACTGACATTGAGTTGAAAAACATTTCACATAAGAACTCATTTGAGTTATTAGTAATCAAAATAGTTCTTGATTCATTTTGGGTTTTGAATTTTTAAGAGTTTTTTTTTAAATATGAAAGTGGACTTCTGGCTTATAATTGCTCCAAAGGTTTCTGGTTTTATGATTTAGTCTTTTGAGGAAGGGATAAGCATTAAAGACTGAGTTAATACTATCTTCATCACTTAGAATGAATCCTGTTCCCACCTAGTTCCCTGCCCCACTAAAAAGAAAAGAAACTCATTGTTGAGATTTCACTTACCTTAAATTCAGTGTAAAGATTTTCCTCTTCTAAATGTACCCTGAGAGTGGTTTCTAATGAAAGGATAGGATTTCTCCAATAATTGCCAACATGGAAAACAAAACATTCAGAAGTATGAGGTACAAGGTATAGATCCCATTCATTGTTTAGTTTTCTTTGCTTTTTGTGCCCAAAGAATATAGCTTTGCCCATCTGAGAAAGTCATTAGTGAGAGAAGAGACATTTTAAGCACTTTCTTGAAAATGGGACATGTTTGCTGTTTTTGGAAAATACCAGCCCGGTAAAGATCAAATTCAGTAGAGGGGAAAACTACTAAAGTAAAATCACATGGTGCTTTGATTTCAGAGGCCCTCAGTAGGAATTTGGTACTTTCCCACCTCATACCCATGGATCAACCAAAGCCATGTGGTGATCCTGGGAAGCCTAAAGAAAACTCAAGCAAAACTGACAAGTATTTAATGTGGAGCGTGAGCCAGCAACTTCTCAAGGTACTTTTAAGGCATTCATTCTTCTAGAGAAATTTCAGAAGCTACAACTCAGTATCAAAAACAGGTTTTGGGTAGATTCTTGTATAAACTCACATTAGTCCAACTTTGGATTAATAACATACTTTTTAAAAATATTAGTGCAATCTCAAAATTACAATTTTATTTATGAATTATCCTTCAGCCTGTTACCTTTTTCACAAGGCTGTGATTTCCTTGGAGCAAAGCCTCTGAAAGGCAACAGATTTATCTGCTTTGGTTCTCCTGCCTAGGAGAATGTCTGGCTGGTGGTAGGTCCTCATAGATTCTTTCAACATGAGTGAATGTTTCACATAATCTTTGGAATACAGAAGAAACTATAATACATGGTATATGTCAAATTAATTTATGCACAATCTATCAAGGCCAACAACAGCTATAACACATGGTGGGTGCCAAAACTTAGACAAACTAACTTCCAAAAGAGTACTCTAGCGTGGAAAAACAATATGCAGTTGATGTTTGCTCATGAGGTCTCGGTACATGGCAGGGCCTCTCAAAATGCAAAGTTATATATATACACAGAGGTTCAGCCAAGACTTGCTGGTAGTCCTGTGCTCTGAGAAGCACAGACTCTGATGCCCACTGCGGAGCTCTGCACTTCAAGTGATGTGCAGCCCTTGAACAGGACAAGTCAATACTTTAGCTGCAGGACACTTGCAGGATACACACAACTGAGCCTTCTTAAGCAGTAGGTGCAGCGTAAACAACCTGCAACTGAGGCTGAAAAGCAACAGTGAGTACATTTTGTAGAAGTAATCACAGTTCTTAAAGTGAGGGGAAGAGTGAATGCACGACTTCCTGACCTTTTATGAGTAACTCCGATGTCTAGACATTGCTGCACCTGAATTGTCTAGTTGAGATTTCAACTGCATCTTCAAGATAGAGTGCACTTTGACTTTGCTTTGTATCTTGCATGTTTTCATTTCAGTGGAATGTCTATCATGTTATTATGTTATTTACTGGGATGGGATACGACCTCTACCTTGGAAGAGCCATCTGAGAATGACAGGGATCTCTTGCTGTCATGATGTCATAATGGTAAGAATTGGCAAAGAAAACAACAGTTGGCAAAGAAAACAACAGTTGGCAACAGTCCTACCATATGCCGACACTGTGGTGGGTATTTAGAATTTGGAATAACCCTTTGTGTTTGGGCTTCTGAGATCAAGGTCCTACTGCTACTTGATTGATGGTTTTTTGCAAGCTCTAAGGCCATACCTCTTTATCTTATGTCCATAAGAGAACTGAAAGTGAGATTTAACACCAACATAGCAAGCACCGCAGTAAGTGCCTTTAGCTATACAATCTATTTGTTTGTTTGTTTGTTTGTTTCTTTCTTTCTTTCTTTCTTTCTTTTGGTACCAGGGATCGAACTTATGGCCTTGCCCTTGCCAGGCAGATGGCAGAGCTAAATCCTCTGCCGTATACAATCTATTTCAAATAAGTTCTAGAATCATAAATATTTGGTAAGAAAGCAAGAATAGACCCATCCAAATTTCATAATTAGAGCAACAAACAAATAAGTACATCACAGTCTTGTCCCTCAATGAATATTGATGGAGCATATACTTTGTGCTGGACATTGATCTTACCCCAGATCTTTGCAGAGAGCTAGAGAAAGAAAACCCAGCCCTTAGACACTGACATCCCATTAGGAAAAAAATATATACAACAATCAGAAAAAAATCATTTTAGGTAATAATAAGTCCCCAAAAGAAAAGAGAATGAGGCTATCTGATGAAAAAAGTGCTACTTAGAAGAGTGTAAGCAAAACCAATCAAGAACAAATGTTCAAAGGAGGTCCCACCAGGAAACAATACCCCAGCCAAAAGAGACAGCCTTTCCAAGATCAGATGGAAAACTTTTTCCAGAAGGAGAGATGGGTAGACATAAAGCCCCAGCATGGCTCAAATGTATTAAGAAGATAGTAGCAGAGAATGAAGACAATGAGGATCGACAGGGGACTTAACACAGACTATGAGAGTTATACTAAGGATCTAGAAAACCGTTGCATTGTCTAAATAAGGAGTATGACATAACCCTATTATGTTTATAAAGATTGCCCAGGATGTCTTATGGCTGGTGTCTCAGATGGTCAAATAAATTTACTATTTGTCATGCTAAAGGCCATCATGTATCCATTTACCTCAAGAACACTAACTGACCTAAGGTACTGCCAACGCCTGAGGCTGCAGTGTATCTGCCCTCAAAAAGTTTGGAGTGTCCCCCAGGTCACAAGTCCACTGTGGGTAAGGTATTACTGGGTCCTTCCAAGGTGTGGAGGAGAGACAAAGTTCAGTGGCTATTGAAGACATAGCTAAGACACTATAAGCCAAAGTTCAGTGGCTATTGAAGACATAGCTAAGACACTATAAGATCGTAAGTGACTTACGATCTTAGATGCAGTTCTTACCAGGAGTCACCTTCATGAACCAAGAGAGTCAGAGCAAAAAGTTTCTATGACAAAGGAAATGTTATTTCCAATATTCACAGTGGAGAGAAAAAATATCTTAATGGACCTGGGACAGTGACCTAGATGAGCAGGCAGGGCAGAGTTTAGGAGTGGTCTAAGAAAGGCTAGAGAGGGGAATGGCTACACCTGCAAGGTGCTATAAGCCAGGTTTTTAAATGCTGAAAGCAACCTTAGCAAAATAGAACCTGCACATCCTCATTCAACAAGGCCAGAGGCAGCCAGAAGGAAGGACAGCAGGCACAGGAAAGGGCAACATCAAATGGTTTCTGGAGCTGTGTGGTTGCTTTAGCATTCACGGTGTTCTTCCCCCCACCTTCCAGCACTTTCTTCCAAACCCTCTGGCACTGTTGCTGGTGTAAAGAAGCTGCTTCAGCCTCCTAGGAGTCCACGGCTGGGTAGGTCCACAAGGCTGACCTGGGGTGGCTCTCTAGCAAGTGCCAGGTGGAAAAGGAAGTGGTGCTGGCTGCAGCTGTGCCCACAGCTGCAGAGAGCTGTTTGCACAGCTCAATCGGCCATGCCCCATCAACCTCCCCTGACAAGCAGCACCCTGCTCTGCCAGATGTGTGTAATGGGAAGCTGTCGTCCAGGAGACAGGTGGACAAGTAGTGGGCTCCAAAGTAAAAGGAGACAGTTAGGAGTATTAAAAATGAATATTTCAAAGCAGAACAAGGGTGTTTGCTCTTTACTAATCTACATAGCTTTCCACCACTGGTGAAGATACTAATAGAACAAACCATTAAGTCTGGCTTCAGAGTCATTTGGCTCAAGTTCAAATCCTGATTCGGCCACATCCCAGCTCCATGAGATTGAGAAAATTGGTTAACCTTTCTGTCTCTCAGTTCCTCCATCTGTAAATTGAAGCCAAAAATGATATCTAGTATGAGATTTTATTGAGGGCCCTGGAAGTTAATAAATGTAAGGCCCTTAGACCAGTGCAGGACATATGATATGTTCATTAAATGTTGGATATTCTTAGTCTGTAATCTGTGCCAAGCTCTTGGCCTTAAGAAATGAATAAATAGTTAAACAGTATGGAGTATCCAGAGAGAGAGAGAGAGAGAGAGAGAGAGAGAGAGGGAGATTTTGTTTACCTAATATGCCATATATTTTATGTATTAGCTCTGAAGTCAGAGAAAACATGCCTGCTCATTTTTGGTCTAATAAGGCAGAAAGCATTTCTCCTAAAAATAAGAGTTCCACTAATTCTTTACTAAAGGCATATAAGTAATAGTTTCTACATAAGGATGAGGCTATAAACAGCTGTGTTTGGGAAGTGGGAATAAAGCATGGAAAAGTTCCAAAATTGCAATAGAAAGAAATTTGATAGCTGTTCTCCATAATCATCCCTTAATAACTTTCCCTAGCTTTACTTTCCCCCTTTCTTGATATCATTTCTAGACATTATCAAAATTAACATCTAGATTTCCTCCTGGAACTTGAGTTATAGGTGCCAGTGAAAACCTGAATTCTAACCCCACAAGACAGAATGCTACGCGGGAAGAGTACAGGTTATGAATCCCAGACCACCTTCCAGGTAGGTAAGTGTAGGCACCTTGCTCAGTCGTTTCACTTTGCTTTTTGCCTGCACAGTGGATCCTGGAAATACATGCCTTACATGACTGTGAGAGAACCAATGGTAAGTGCAAAGCATGTAGCGTACTAGAAGCAAGGAATGGTATTTCCTTTTTCATTGACTATTTCCTGATTAATGTCCGTGAACATGCTAGACATGCCAGTGAACTCAGCTAAACGGAGAATCCAGAAGAAACTATGTCATCTGATCCTAGCCCATTCCAGTCAATGGAATCACCAGTGTACACCTCCTCATGGGCAACTAAGACTCTTTCTGGCTCAGGGCCACTGGGAAATTATGTATAAGAAACTGCAAGTCAAGAGATAGGTCTATATGATTCTTCCTATTATAAACTGACTAACAACATAAATGTGCCACAAGAAAACAGCAAAAGCAAAGCTGAAAACGTGTGAGAGTCAAAACCATGGGTTGGGAGAAATGATAAAGCATGAGCACAGAGGACAACCAAGAGGTAGGAGAGAATCAAGCAGAAACTGAATAAACAGATTTCAGAAAAATTCTCGCAGTGAAGATCAACAGCTTCTTGCTCCTGAGATCATCAATGCTGGATTCCACCAAGCTCTGTATTAGAAAAAACTAAGCCTAATTCCACCATGGTTCTCCCCTCCCAAGTCTTGCTCGCTCATTGTCTTCTGAGGTCCAGCCACATGCTAAGACGCCTGGCTCAAACACCCCCATTGGTAGTCTTGGGTTAATGGTTCTCAATCAGTAATGGTTTTATTCCCAGAGGAATTTAACAATGTCTACACACAATTGGGGCCATTAAAACTAGAGTAGGAGAGGTGCTGCAGGCATTAGGAAGTAGAGGATGGAGATGGTGCCAATCTCCTACCATGAACTTGATGGATACCTCCCCACACACACAGATGCACAGTGACAAAGTTCTATCCACTTCAAATTGTCAACAATGGTGGGGTCCAGAAGAAGTGCTTTAGAGTCAACTTCACATTAGTGGAATCAACTGTAACAACTCTGCCTCTTGAAATCTAAAGAGCACAAGAAATGCAATGCTTTTCCACTCTTGCTATATGATTAGTTCTTGAGGATACTTTGGGGAATGATAACTTTGCATCCTCTACAGCTCATGGCTTGGGGCCTAGTGCAGAGCTTTCATTTGATGCAGTGTATTTGCCTTGTAATTAAAGTTAAGTTTTAACCTATAGTTTAAATCACATAGACAACAGCACTAGCCTTGGAAATCATTCCAATCACAACTAAGATGTTATGCAAGATTTTATACATCGTTAATATGCAGGTAAAGGGCTTGATTTATGCTGGCTTCCATGTTTAAAAATTCAATGTTTAAAATGGTAGATGTACAACATATACTGAGACACAATGTATATCTCAGTAATATAAGTGTATTACTGTTACAATAAATCCAAACTGGAGTCTTCAGATCCAGTGTGACTTCAAGGAGAATTAACAGAGGTGTGGTATAGCAAGAAAAGGGAACCTCTGCCACCCTTCCAAAAGAGTGCAGAAAAGTTGAACAAGACAAATCTTCTCATGTCCAGAAAGAAAGTACTCTTGGATTATGAAAAAATAAAATATTTTTGTGAGACTGAGATGTCTGTGAGATAAAACTTCTAAAAAGAAAAGAAGGTAAAAATCAGTGATTCAAAGAAGGAAGATAAAGGAGAATCATCCCATACGATTTTATCTCAGAACAAGACCATAGGTGATGAATCTAAAGAAGCTTTCTTAAACTGAAGTATAATGATCAGGAAACAGACAAGTGCTAAACTTTTAAACAAGATAATGACAAAGCAAATTGCAATACGATTATTTTTAGCTATCATTTATTCAGTACCCATATCCAGGTAACTATTCAGTTGTGGCACACAGCCAAACATTCCACGTCCAAAATCTTTTCTAGGGCAAAGCAAGTATCTTTATCCTAAACCCAAGTCGTCTTTTGCCCATAATTCTTAAAAGTGATAGGAAATCTACTCAGCCTGCTTGTCAGGCCATTTCTGCAAGTAGAGTAAGCACTTTTGCTACTGTGGAATGGCCAGAAAGAAGTCAAGAGCATCCTCCCATGTTCCTAGCACTCTGGAGTGCAGAAACTGCCTCTGGCTGTGTTACTGTCACAGTTAATCAGCTAACAAATACTATATCCAAGACTCTGTCATTGCTATGTCAGGTTTGTGGATAAGTGTGAAACTAGATTAAAGTAGAGATGAGTATACACGGAGAAAAACAAAAGGAAATTGCAGCCTCAAAGAATACACCTATTTCCCAATGTATATTTAGCTAAAATTAGTCCCAAAGGACTTCTTTTTTCTAGATATTCGTGCCCTTTGTGAGAAATAACTATCAATTCTTCTTTGACTTTAAAGGAAACAACATTAGAAAGATAATTTACTCTTCACCCGTAATAAAGTTTTGGATTTTACCTTTGCCTTCCCATCTATAATCCCTAACCTCAAGTTGTCAAGCTGAGTGACCTTAGCTTCTTTCCAATGGATGGTCATGCCACATGGTTTTACATTCAGGAAAAAAAAGCCTTAAGTCAAATTCAAATTCCATGTCTCTTTACAAATCTATACAAAATTACCTTTCTAAGTAACTCAGGATTAGTGTTTAAGCTCCTAACTAGCTGGTAATTTCAATCAGATAGACCAACACAGAATACTTTCTACAATTACCTGAAACTTGTATGATCACATGTTAGTCTATTTTATTCTACTCTGTTATGAAAATATAGTATGTAGTATATTATCTATGTTAAATAATATCTTATAATACATTATATTATTAAATTATCATAAAATGATGGTCTTTAAAGATCACTGGGCTTTAAAAGGATTGACAAATTATGATTCACAGGTCAAAGTCCACCTATCATTCATTCCTATTAATACAGTTTTGTGGAAACACGGTTGCATTCCTCCTTTTGCCTACAATCTGTGGCTTCTTTTGCACAACAATGGCAGAGGTAACTAGTTGTAACACAGCGTGTAGTCCACTGAGTCTAAAATACTTACAATCTAGTTCTTTACCAACATATGTTTGTCAGTCTCTGATTGCACACAAATTATAGTGTTGGGACTGAGTTTTATTCTTACTATGTAAAAGGCTTTGACTAGGTGACCAATAAAACTAAGAATCCTTTCCTGCCCTCTGGACAAAATATGTTATTTGGTCAAATAACATATTTTGGGTCTGTCCTGCCTCAAGTAGTCCAGTAAAATATTAAGTGTGTGTCCCTAAAGCTTTCTACTATCTTTAATAATGCTTGATGCATCACTTAGCTCCTCTATTTTGTAGAAGGAATGTTGCCTTTCAAGGTGTAAATATTCTATGTGGCTTGCATCCATCATGACCCTAACTCTGAACATTAAACCTTTTATCCTTCTCCAATCAGTCCATATATCTCATGTCTACCCCTTCCCACCCACAATGGCATTACAGCCATAAATCCTAACACCCTGGAAAGGATCAGATGTTTTTATTTTTCACTGGATTTGGTATGCACCATGGCTTGATTATGTGTATGGGAGTCTTAATTCCTCCATGTGGTGGGGTGGTGAGGTGTGAATTAACGGGGGGCGAATGGATTCAAGCTTTTTCTTGGTAGTAAATGAGTTATTCTTGCAGGATGGTATTTGTTCTCTTGAAAGTGAGTCATCACAAAACGAGGTCGACTCTGTGTTCTCTCCCACACACATCTACTTCTCTTCCACTTTCCACTATGAGTTGAAGCAGCACAGTTTATACCAGAAGCAGAGTACATTTTGGAACCACATTCTTGAAGTTCTCAGCTTTTAGAACCTTGAGCCAAAGTACATCTTTTTCCTTTATGAATTATAGCATATAATGCTCAAGTATCCTGTTATAGCAACCAAAAAAGGAATAACACAATGAGAAGGTGTGCAGGGTAAGAACAGAGTGTGTGCATCACAAATGGCCCCACTCCATGCCTACACCTTGCTACCCTAAGTCTTTTCCCTGCTGCCCTTCTGCCAGACCTCCATTTCTTCTTTGTTTTGTGGTGTGCATCTCTGGCCTTCTTCAGCCATCACTTCAATTTTTTAGTGCATGCCATGTGTAAATTTAGTTTTGGGGTTGGCCCCTTGGACCACTAGCTTGAGCTTGAGTACTTGCAGTGATCCAGTGGAAGACTTAGTGCATGACCCCTCAGCAAGCACTGTGTCTGCTACAGCTCTGGCTCCAGCCATCATGAGCCAAGCAGCACAGAGCCATTGTGAGGGCACTGGAGCTGAGGTCAGTCTAACTATCACTTGGATTAACAATAGAGTACAAACGCTGGGGCGGGAAGATGAATGTATTGTACTGACTTCTCCCTGTACCTCCTTCATGGCTTCAAATAAAGGTAGAGTGGTATATGTTTAAAACACAGATTTGGGGGCAATAATGCATTTGGGGAATCTTCCTCAGTATAAGGAAGCAAATTGACATGGAATTGTTAGAACCTTAAAATGCAGAGCAATGAACTCCTGAGATTTTGGGCTTACATAAATAAATATTTGATCTTAAACATAAAAGTTTTAAACATTTCCCATCTCTCTTACTTCAATGCTTTACTGCAGAAGCAATACAAACTTTGTAGCAAGGAGAATGAACCTAGCAGACATGTCTCCAGTTTCAAATTCAATCTCCATCTGTTCCAGGCATAGAAATTCAGAGTTTACTTGACTCCTTAGTGCTTCAGTTCCCTCATTTGTAAGAAAGAAATAATTACGCAGAGCACTAGTTTTTCTCACTTTTGGTTTTGCCATGTGCTAGACACTATGCTAGTTAGTTCATATTAGTGACTTTTCACAATGAGTAGAAATAAAGTAGGAATGAGTTGTACCTTTGATTTACAGATGCAGAGATGGCTCCTAAAGTCTGAGTAACTTGTCAAAGATCAAAAACTAGAGAAGCAGCAGGATCTAGAAACAAATGCAGAACTGCCCAACTCACAAGTGAGGCTTTTAAACACTGAGGTTCTGCCCTGTTTAAAAAAAGTGTTTGTAGAAAAAGTGATCCTATTCTTTATAGCTGAGTAGTACTCCATTGTATAAAAATGCCACAACTTTTTTATCCGTTTCTCAGTCGATGGGCACTTAGGTTGTTTCCAGGATCTGGCTATTACAAATTGTACTACTCAGCTATAAAGAATGATCACATCGAGATATTTATAAATAAATGGACATGACTTGAGACCATTCTCTTAAGCGAAATAAACCAAACTCACAAGGGTAAATACCATATAGTCTCCCTAGTATGAGAGTTGATAAGAGTATATAAGACTTTATGGTAAGCATGAGTCTCTATCTCATAGCTTTGAAGCCTTTCAGTGTTTTCAATCATCAGTTGGAATGGTTTTATTCTGTTTTGTTTGACTATATCATGCGTGATGATATGAACAGCTGTTTTGAAGGAAACAAAACATTATGACAGTTATTGATGATTTAATATCATCCTTCTTAGAAGTCCTACCATGCTTCTTCTGTTCTACTACCATTGGTTCTATCTATCACATTGTGTCTTATTGGGATTTGAATATGTGTGATTGTTTAAACGAAATTTTTCTATCGAAAATGAGATATTATAGTACCCATTGATCATTTTCTGTTATTCGGTTCAGAAAGCCCTGGAATTCTTTCACTCTATGCATGGCTTTATACTATTGTGTTATGTTTGATATTATTGTATTTGAAACTATGCTCAACTATAGCAGAGTAAGAGATATGGCGTTAGATACTGTTGGTGTCCAGTTGTCTTAATGTAAAGTACTGTGTTGCCTATGTTGTCCTGTTCTGATCTGCTCTGTACTGCCTTCTTTTGTTTTATTCTCTTTAAAATAAAAAATTTTAAAAAAAAGAAAAAAGAAAAAGTGATCCCATGGAGGCTTGTTCCTGGGAATCACCATCCATGACCTGCAACACAAATACAGATGGCATAGGTGAGGATTTCTCTTAAAGAAATCAACCATATAGAACAAGCAAAGCTGAGAAATGATGAAGACTTGTTTTTTCAATTTTTAGATTCATAATAAAGAATTTATCATGATGTATATTTTGCAAATTTCCAATATTTATGCTGACCATTTGCTATATTTTCCCCTTTCATCTTCTGTCCTTTTCCTTAGTTATTTCCTGCAATGCCCCTTTGCACAACAACAGATGTTGTTTGATAGCTATTTCACAAAGAAAATCCAAACAATTCATGTTAGCAAGGAACCCTAAAATCCCACACCAAATATAGGGAACATTGGTGTCTTCACGACACAGAACTATGTTGCTCTCTCTATCTACACTCACCAATAGCGAGCTCCTCATCAGAAGGATTGTACTATTAGATGACAGGCACAATCCAGTTGTTAATTTATATGCAATAGACCTCATTTTGACAGTAATAGAAAAGAATGGGAGACTGAGTTGCTTCCAGTGTGCACCCATTTGATCCAATGCCAAGGGGCAAGGCTAAAAAAAGGGCAGTGAGAAGGGGTCAGGAGCCAGGATGAGAATACGTCTGTTTGAGCTCCTCTGGGACCTGAAGTTATTGAGTTCTGGCCCTGAGTTTGGCTCAATGCTAAGTGATCCACATTGATTAACCTGTCTTCAACTTTTTGAGCTGTATTTTAAAGTTATCCTCATTTTCCAGAGGGGCCAACTGAGGCCAAGAGTGGGTCAGCACCTCTCCCCAAGGCATGGTGCTCCTTCTCAGTGGAGCGGAACCATCTACTTCTGGACAGTCATGAGGTCTGCAGCCCTGAGAATAGAGACTCTCTGAAAAACACACACCTGCTTATTGGAATGTCAGCCTACACAGGATCAGAGCTGGACTACATGTTTGTGGGACCAGACGTGTGCACACTGGGGAGCCAGCAACATTGCTGATGTGAGCATAATACTACATATGCACCCAAATGAGGAAGAAAAAGAGAATGGGAGAGAGGAAGAGGGGAAGGAGGAAAGCCAGGGAAGAACAAAGTAATGGAAAACTGATCTTCCAGGTGGTATCAGATGTCAGTAGCAGACAAAGTGAGTTTTAAGGACAATTTCAGGTACAGGTATGAAAACTCCAAAAAGGAAAAGTAAGTAACACAGAGATAGGGAAATTCAAAGTTTACTTAATTCAGTGACTCAAGCACTTCATCAAAGACCCATGTGCTTTCCATTTTTTGAATGCCTGTAATTCTAACATTCAGGGAGGCTGAGGGAGGAGGATTGCAAATTTGAGCCCAGCCCATGTGATTCAGTCATTTAACCAAACTCTGTCTCAAAATTTAAAACAATTTAGATTGGCAGAAAGGCCACTGAGTCCATCCTCAGAGCAGAAAAAAGAAGTTCCCTCAAGGCCAGGCATTTCAGAAGGAGGAGCAAGGAAAGACCATGCTGGAGCATTCTTCCTTAGGTGTGGAAATGGTTATGGAAACCACTGTTTGTTATCTGTTTATGCGAACAAAATCAAACACAAGCCTACATCTGACCTGGTCCTTGGCAAGGGGAGAAACCTCCATTGCTTGAGAAAGAACAGATCTGGGAGAGCAAATCCCTTTGCAACACTTGATCAGGACTCAATTTGTGCTTATTCCAGTGAAAACATTTGTGACAAATACAGGAAGCAGCTGACGGCACTGACATTGAGAAAGAGACTCAACTGCAGCCATGGAAGAGCAGAGGACCCACAGGAAAGGACTTAGAGTTGAGAAAGCATGAATTTGTGTGCTCTGTGTCATGTTCCTTCAGTATACAGGGCCTTTGCATCTCTCTTCATGTATTGGAGAACTGATTGATACAAGCAAAACCCCAACTCCAAAAGACTTTAAATTTTAATAGAGATAGAGAAGATGCAAAATAAAGAATAAGCATATAATTTATAATGTGGATATAACAGTGATATAAAAATAAATGAAAAGTGAGAAAGAGCCAGATGACGATGGAATGGGCACCTTTCCTTCTAACTGCAAAGACTTTCTCATTCCTTACCCTCTTCTGCCACCTCACTGAGACCTCGGGAGAGTTCATGCATGCGTCCTCCAGGATTTCTTGAAAGAACTTATCCTTCTCATCACCTACCTATGTTAGCCAAGGAAGGCATGAGTCAGGGACTATGACTGTAGTGTAAGACCATAGTCTTCTAAAGAAGGGACTGCTGGCCAGAATTGTGTCCAGGGAAGCAGGAGGACACCATTATTTTTAGAAACAAAGATGAGCTCACAGTCTTTATTACATTTCATATTATCCTTATCATATTTACAAAATTTATTTTTAACTTATATTTAAGCTTCATATTTATTTATAACATATTTAAAATATATTTATAATATAAACATCAATGCTTCATTAAGCCTCAGAGATCTGCTTAGGGTATTAGGAAAGGCACTGGATGTTGTCTTTGCTTTTTAATCAGTGAATGGTCCCCAAATCAACAGGAACAGTTGGCCTCTCTATGTGTAGTATCTATATCCATGGATTCTACCAACTAAAGATCAAAAATATTTGAAAAATAAAGGCATCTGTACTGAACATGTACAGATATTTTCTTGTCACCATTCCCTGAACAATATACTACAACAACTGTTTACATTGTGGTAGGTAATAAAAATAATCTAAACATGACGTGGAGTACACAGGATGATGTGCATAGGTTATATGCAAGTACTATGCCCATTTATATAAGGAATTCAGCATCTGAGGATATTGGTACCCACAGAGGAGGCTGGAATCAATCACCCTCAGGTACCCAAGGATGATGGCATACCTATGCTCCACAAGAGTCTTGGGAAGGGATCACCCTATGCATAGTGCTTATGTATCATCATCTCTATTTTCCCCAATGAATAAATATTCAGAAAATATACAGAAACAATTGGGTAATAAACTGCTCCATAGGCTTCTAGTTTTATCTACACTCTCTAAATAAGGGAAGAAATAACTTGAGTCAAGTCCCTGTGTTACAATCACCCAGGAAGCGATTCTGGGTGATTATAAGAGAGGATAGCAAAGAGCGGGGAAAGGAGGAAATTACTGGCTTGGTCAAAGCTTGCAAAATGGCACCAGTGATTAAAACATCTTATGCTGTCCTCGGGCTGCAGAAGCTATCACTGACAAAAGATCTCATACACACACACACAAAAGGAAAGAAATTAGCCATTAAGAAATATTTCAGCATAATGCAATTATTACAGCTGTATAATTGAATGGGGAAACCATTGATCTGTAGTAGAAAGGAAATTGCTCTTCTCATTGTGTTCCTATGAATATGTGAACATTAATCTCCATCTATAATCAACGTTCATTTCAAATCTGATTGCGTGCTACTAAACACCCGTAGCTATGCTAACATTATGTTAATATGGTTCAACATCATAGCTCCCAGCTTCACAGCACAAATATTTTTCTTTGGCAATCAATAGTAATTTCAGCTGAGTGGATGGAAGTCACGTTTTAATGGTAATCTTTCCTCCAAGTCTCCAAGTGGAAACTCAGTTGGTGTCTTAACATGGCTGCAGCACATTGCATATGATCAGATAAATTAACCTGAATAGAAATGGAGAGAAAGGAAAGGGAGGGAGGGAGGGAATATAGGGCAGAAACAAGACAAGAACCCCGCTTGGTAAAACTGTAAATCTAGCTAATAGATGAAGTGTACATTAGGTAGAGAAAAAGTAAGGATGGCTAAGAAGATGGGATTAAGTGAGCCTGTGTTGGGGGCTCCAGGAAGTGGGCTAAGGGTTTTCCAGAACTGAAATTGTATCTTTCTGTCTGTTAGCTGATGGGACAGACTAGTCAGGTTCCCATGTAATTTGGATTTTACCAAAGCAACAAAGACAGATGCAGGACAGAGAAGATATTTGACACATCTAAATGGATGCATATAGAGCCACCTTTGCTTTTGAAGAGTGCTCTCTCTTTCTCTCTCTCTCTCTCTCTCTCTCTCTCTCTCTCTCTCTTTCATAGCAGATAATACAAAATATGAAAAATATTATAAACTTCTATAGAAAAATGGAAAAATTTGAAAGCAAAGACATTTTTGAAAGAGAGATCTACATTATCAAGCTGTTACTGACAGGTGGAAGAAGGATGAAAAACCACATCTCTATTAGCAGAGAACTGATTGTCAGAGATAGAGCTGGACAGATAAACAACTCATAGTATCAACCTACATTGTTCTGGGAGCTCTCCATACCTTCCCCACTCTTCTGACCATTATGATTCCATTTTCCTGTGTTTCTTAAAAGGGAGAGAGACAGAAAGACATAGGAGAAAATGAGTTCTGGTTATATCTATTGTTCGTGCATCTTTTATTTAGGCTCAAAGGCCTAAATAATTGACTCCTTAGAGGTATTTTTTCACTTGGCTCCCACACCCAACTCTGATGCCCTCCATGATTTCACTGCATCTACACAATTTGTTCTCTGAGAAGGACCAAAGTTATGAACTTCTGTGTAAGTAACTGGCACATCAATGTTGACTGAGGAATTTAGGAAAAATTAAAAAGGTGTGTGACAGAAAAACTCCCAAGGATATGGGTAGTACAAAGGGGAACAACATTTTAAGACCTCTTTTCTGTGTATTTTGTAGTTTGTCCCAATTCAAGATTGTTTAAAAGGACCTTGAAAAAGAAACTAAAACCTTTAGCTTATTTATGTGCTTTCAGAACTGAGCAATTATTTGCATTGCTTTTACTGATTTTTTTAAGTTAGAAACACCTTCCGTACAATGGCCCTCAATCCTTGTGAAGGTTATACTGTTATAACTCATCACAGTTTTTAACCCCTAACATTGCTGCCCAATTCTAACCTCTGGTCTCATTGCAAGCACCTCCCTTCTGGCCTTCCCAAACAATGTCTGGCTCTCTTTTGCTCTGTCACCAAGAAACTAGCCAATGAATTCTGTTCTATTAGGAACAATTTGCAAGACTTTTGAAAATGAAACACCCAGAACTGGGAAACATAACTATATATTTTTAACTATGTTGAAAGTCACATAATACTCAGTGGAGTACCTGACAATATTTCACTAAGCTTATTGTTCAGTGTTTGGATACCTACTTTGAGTTTTGCTGCTCATTAGCAAACATCATTGGGGAAATAGTCAATCTTCTCACTGTATGAAAAAAATTACAAAGAAAACAATATGGCTACAAATAAAAAATGTATTCCTTTGTCAGCACATTCTGTTGGAAAACACAGAAGAAAACTTTGCTGAAGAAGTCGAAGAGTCAAGTGTTGGAAAGGATTATTTTGTGTATGAGGTTTGCTATACAGTTTGGTGCAAGTACAAATGTTTCTAAATCTCTTTCCTTATGTAATTTTTCATATGAGACATGGAACTTTTGTCTTTACAGTAAAGAAAATATGTAATGGAGAAAAATATTTTAACAATAAATGATTTTATTATAAAATCAATAGTTTTTGCAACATGGATAATTCAATCTATTGATGAAGTTGCTGATTGAATGGAATCTAGTTAAAATTCCAACTAAAATTATAACATCATCTCAGGAAATAAAATTCATAACTACAACATCTTGTCTATAGCCAAAAGAAAAAAATGTTGGAGTTATAAAGTACACAAAAGTGTTTACAGGTTGTTAGCAAAATGTTTAATTTTATAAGAATGATTACCTCCATAAGGTGATAAAGTGACAATAAAATATTTTTATAATACAGCAAAGAACTTTAAAAATCATCTAGATTTTAGATCACTCATTTTTTCTTTTATAAAGTGACATATTTATTGAACATTTTATTCTGTCATAGGAGTGTCTTCAGTAGAAATGTCATCATGGAAGACAATATAATAATAATAATAATAACAATCTTTTACTTCAGGATTAAGATGGCAGTCTTGGGTTTATTCCCTAAAGAACTAGACCCCATATACTATAGAGATACCAGTGTACCCAAGCTTTTGTGGTTCGTTCACAATAGCTAATCTAGGGAAACAGCCTAAGTGCCTGTCGACAGATGAAACAATAAAGGAAACGTGATATTTATACAGAGAAGAGTATTATTCAGCCATAAAGAATGCATTCCATGTCATTTACAAACAAATGGATAGCATTGGAGATTAATATGTTAAGTAAAATAAGCAAGACTCAAAAGTCAAATATTACACGTTTCATCGCTTGTATGAAATCTAAAAGAGAGAGGGAAGGCATGAGAGGAGAAAAGGGAGAGAGGAGGAATGGAATAAGGGACATGGAGAGGGAAGGGCAAGGCTAGAATGATGGAAATTATCAGTGTGTCACATGCTTTAACAAAAATGCCAGAAGACACCTATTCTTTGGCACAATTAACATGCACCATTTTTAAAAAGTTAAGCTGGCATTTTAAAAATGCAAAACAAAGTATCCGCTAGGGGAATAAAGCAGGTTATGGGGATAGTGTTTTGTAAATGAATGTTTGAAACTATCTCCTTTGTTAGGAAAGTTTTTGTTTCTAAAAACAATATAAAGGCATTAATAATGGATTTTCATATTTACATTTTGTAAAGTTCTTTTTGAATTTCTTGTAACAGATTCTATCAGGAAAGAGACGCTGAGTAGTTACTTCACCTGTATAAAATTCTTTTAAGTGAAAGAGATGCAGTGGAATTATCCTACGGGGCAACACCTGATTATTTTGTGAAAGCACTAACTGACATTACTGAAGATGGATCTTCTCTGAACTGTAACCACCAGAAGCAAAACCTATTGCATAATTGTGAAAAAAATGAGACGACAATATGAACAAGAGGATGAGGTGAGTAGCGTCTGGGAGCACTTTCTTATGCTTTGATTTGGACCTCTATATCAATGATATTTTGTTTTGTAACCAGCCACCCCTGCATGGTATTAATCCCTGCATTTCTGCACTATGACTGACCTCCTCTGAGCAGCTCTTGCTTAGGATTTCTATGTAGTTGTGAACAAGTGGTGGCAAGGCTGGATGGAGTTATCTGAAGGCTTCCTGACTTGCCAGTCTGCTATAGGTTGGTCAGAGGTGACTCTGACCACAAGGCAAGGGAGCAAATGATGGGGTCCCAATGGACCAGACATCCTTCTCTAAGCAGCCACTGTACATGACTAGCATAGCTCCTTTACCATGCTCTGGGCCCACAACCCTTAGAACTCTCACAGGGTACCTGACTTCCTGCAGAGTGAGGGTCCAAGGAGAAGTGCTAAGGTTTCCACCAAAACGCACTTGAAAGCCTCAGAATGCTGCCTTTGCCACCTTCTGTTGGCAACAAAGAATGCTAGGCTCAGTTCAGCTACAAGAGCAAGGGAATTGGACTCTGGATCCACTTCTACAAGAACTAAGGAGAACACAGGAAACATCTGCTCCTGCCCCTGCTCCTGCCCCTGCTCCTGGCACACAGAGCTCAACTAATATAAGGTACAGTCAAGTATGTTAAGGCTCAAGTGCAGCTTATGTGCTTACGAAGCCTGATTCCTTTTCCTATTTTCTTTAAGACACATGATCTGATAAAGGATTTTCCTGGGTCCAGGTATAAAATATTAACAGGAAATATTTATTTTGTATTTCTGACATAGGAGCTTTTTCCTCCACTGATTTGATTTGCTTCTCTCCACAAACCTTTTAGGCAGGTGATCCGTGCACTGGAGCTCTGCAGAGGAAAGTAAGGCTCAGAGAATTTTGTGACTTTGTCTGGGTCACATGCAGCTTGGCATCAAATGAATGAGGACAACCTAATTTAACTGAAAGCAGAAAACCAGCTCTGAACTGTTATGTGTTGAAAAACAATCCATAAAGATAAGTTTGTTAATTTACATTGTATTATACTTTTCATGAATTATAATTTTACATTTTCACTAATGTTTAATTATTGTTACCCTAGTTAATTAAAATAGACCACAAAATAATTGTGGAATAGCCTTTCTAAGGAAAACTGCGGGATGAGGTTCATGCTTAAGTAGATTTTTGAAGACAAAGTTATACTTTTTTAGAAAAAGAAAAAAGAGTACATTTCCACAAAAAGATACAATGGAAGCTGTTCCACGTAGTAATCATTTGGAAATGGGATTTGGGCTTGGTTTATTTGACAGAAAGAACCCATTTCCTTCCTTCTTTCTTTACTCCTTCTCCTCCTACTTCCCTTTGTTCCTTCTATATTTTCCTTTTTTGCTTTATCATTTAGAGCCATGTTTCCTTAGCACATATGAAATTTCCCTGCAGGTTTATAATCAGTGCTCACATATGTGACTCAGTATACATGATTTGGGCTCTGACATCAGGTTCTCTCTCTCTCTCTCTCTCTCTCTCTCTCTCTCTCTTCTGCTGGCCAAGGGAGGTCACAAATTTCCACCATGAGGAAAGTGGTCATGGACACTACTCTGAGGCACAGTCAGATGGGCCTAGCTCTTCTGGGGTATCGGGGGTCTCCATCCCACTACCCATCCCCACTATTCTTTCCCTGTTACCATCTCATTCCCTTGCATTCTGGAGTTACCTTCCAAGTAAATCCATGCATCTGAATCCTTCTCTCAGCAGTTGCTTTGGGCAGGACTCAAGCTAAGGCAGATATTGGGTTCTCTGTAATGTCCTCATATAATTCTTACATAAGTAAACCAAATCAATGAAATGTAAGTTAATAAAATCTTTAGAAGGCAGCACAGGCTGCATTATCCCTGATGCACAGAAGGTTGTGTCTAAGTAGTTTT
Source organism: Dolichotis patagonum (assembly GCA_004027295.1). Taxonomy (NCBI): domain Eukaryota; kingdom Metazoa; phylum Chordata; class Mammalia; order Rodentia; family Caviidae; genus Dolichotis; species Dolichotis patagonum. Next base: position 50,101 of record PVJX010000960.1, read on the forward strand.
CCCCTGCCAGCCCAGAAGAATGCATGTTGAGAGCCAAAGTTCAGGCTAAGGGTCCCTGAGCTCTGAACAGAGGCCCCCTAAAGAAAGGTGGGGACCAGCATTCCATGCCCACCTCATGGGAGAGGTGCCCTGATTTGCTCCCTGAACGTGCTGTCCTCAGAATCTTTGACTTGACCCACTTTAAACTCACACTGCATGGTTTCCGCCCTGCAGTGTGATTCGTTGTCTGGCTCTGAATGGGGCCCTGCGCCCTGGCCCCTGGGAGCTGAACAAAGTCCTCTGGAGATTACAAGCCATTTCGCCACAATCAGGGGTTACGGCCCCTACTTTTTAACACCCTGCTTTTATTTGCAGGCTATGAAGTGTAATAGTTCACCATTTTGGTTTAAGTATCACCATAAAAGTCAGTGAGATGGAACAGGCAATAAGTAGTTCTTTTACATAGTGTGGCTGAGCCTGGGAGCTTACGTCTTCATTAACCCACGGAAACGGCTTGGAAATAAAACGGAAATTAAAGGGCGGGGTGGGCGCTGCATGCCATCAGCAACTGGTCAGCATCTGCCTAGGAGAGTGCACCCCCCACCCCACCCCACCCCCTCACCTGCTGTGCCCCTTACCTACTCCCTTTGGGTGCAGAGCAAGTTGGGAAAACAGGAACACACCAAACAAATGAACTTCCTAATAGTGACATAGCTGTGGGATAAGAAGTGAAAAGTTCAATCTAAATGTGTTTACTGGGGGCTGTAACCCCAGCTCTCTCTATAGGCTGAGGCAAGAGCATCACAAATTTGAGCCCAGCTAGACAACTTAGCAAGATTCAATCTCAAAATAAAAAATAAAATAGTGATGGGGATGTAGCTTAATGTGAAGGCCCTGGATTAAATCCTTGGTGCTACACACACACACACACACACACAAGGCATCTCTGTAGCCTCCTCCTCCCAGTGCCAGGTAGTCAAGTTAATACTATGTGTCCTTGTGTCCTCCCCTAAAGACTCACCCCTGTGAGCACCTCCATCGTACCCTGTGCTTCTTGGCCCTTGAATAAGTTTGGCTTTCTCTTTTTTTCTTTCTGTTTTTTAACTTTATTTTAAAGAGAATAAAACAAAAGATGGCAGAACAGAGCAGATCAGAACAAGACAACATAGGCAACACAGTACTTTACATTAAGACAACCAGATATTAACAGTAGCTATCACAATATCTCTTACTCTGCTATAGTTGAGCATAGTTTCAAATACAATAATATGAAACATAACAAAATAGTATAAAACCATTCAAAGAGTGAAAGAATTACAGTGCATTCTGAACCGAATAACAGAGAATGATCAATGGGTACTATAATATCTCATTTTCTTTTTTTTTTTTTAAGCATTTTTTTTATTTGAAAGAGAATAAAACAAAAGGGGGCAGTACAGAGCAAATCAGAACAGGACAACATAGGCAACACAGTACTTTACATTAAGTCAACTGGACATCAACAGTAGCTAACACCATATCTCTTACTCTGCTATAGTTGAGCATAGTTTCAAATACAATAATATCAAACATATCACAATAGTATAAAGCTATGCATAGAGTGAAAGAATTACAGGGCTTTCTGAACCGAATAACAGAAAATGATCAATGGGTACTATAATATCTCATTTTTGATAAAAAAAGAAAAAAATTTGTTTGAACTATCACACATATTCAAATCCCAATAAGACACAATGTGATAGATAGAACCAATGGTAGTAGAACAAAAAAAAGCATGGTAGGACTTCTAAGAAGGATAATATTAAATCAGCAATAGCTGTCATAATGTTTTGTTTTCTTCAGAACAGCTATTCATATCATCAGTTTGGCTTTTTCATCTTCCGGTGATTCCTCCACAGTGGTTAGATTCCATCACACCACATACACGCAGTTAGGACAATGTGTTGTCCCATAGGATTATGAGTCAAATTTGCCTATACACATGTGCAGATGACTAATCAGCATTTGCATGTATCCCCTCAGTGTAAGACATTACTATGGGGTCCTCAGCTGATTCCCCAACTTTCTATATCATGGCACAACAAACACCTAGTTATCTGTAACCTCAGATTGCTGAGAAGCAGAGGCAAGAAAATCTCGCAAATTTGAGTCCAGCTTGGGCAACTTAGTGACTTAAAGAGACTGTGTCTCAAAATTAAAAATAAAATAGACCTAGGCATACAGCCAGTGAGAAGGCCTTGGGTTCAATCTCCTTCACTAAAACAAAGTAAAACAAAACAAAAGAAATTCTATGAACTGGTGACTTCATGATTGTCCCTCGCTGCCTGGGGCCTCAGACAACACAGTGGAATAGTAGTAACAGCAGTGAAGCAGGGTCAAAGGTAAAATGCCCAGAACTTGGAACAACTGCCTTGCTCTTCCTGACATTCTCTTCTTGTGACAATTCCCTAGAGAGATGAAGTTTGTCCCTAAGCCATGGTTAACTTCCACGGTGTTCTCAAAAGTACCCTTCCCATCTTCTTATTTCCTCATTCTGCACAGAGATGCCATCCCAGTAAAGGTAACCATCCCTGCTACTGAGTCAGTTGATGCAGATCCGTGTCTAGCCACCTATCTGTCTGTCTGTCTGTCTGTCTGTCTGTCTACTTACTGAATGGTTTACCTTCACGTTATTCCAGATGTTTGAGTTGGCTGGAAGTCTGAACTCTGATTTACTGGGAAGCAGGGGGAAGTTACTTAATTCAACATGATTTAAAGTGTCACACAATCTGTCTATATTTGGAAATATCTACCCTGCTGGCATCACACAGAACCAGACACAGCCCAAGGCCTCGTGTTTCCTGTGTAACTCAGCAACCTGCACAAATGTCTCTTTTGCATTTTATCAATGTGTCTTTAATACTCTTGCAATTCTTGAAGCAATCTCAATCTGAATAAGCAGAATCCTGCATGCTGTGGTGTAGAAGGAGCCAACTGGCTCATGCTACCACACACGATTTCAAAATATGCCTGCAGCCCAGTGCAGGATCTTTTATGCTTGTTAAAGACCACCCATTCTTAACTGTTATATCTGACATGTGCTCAAGAACAGACACCGGCTATTTTTTGGCCTTGTTTTTACTTCTGTGTTGATATGACATGGGGTAAGGGCCGTGATTTATAACTCAGTGAAATGCCGTAGCAATGATATAATTTTTTAGTACTCTATCAGCAAAGTATTTGCTACCAAAAGACCCCACAACCCTCCTTGAAGGTTCCAACAGCCTAACAGATGTTGCTAGGCACAACATGAGCTGTGGAAAGAATAACTGTTAAAGAAGATGAGTTCCAGCTATGGGGAAATCCAGCGCTACAGTCTTTAAGTAAAGGAGTCACTATGAGTTCCATCAAGATGTCCTCGGTGAGTGTTCAAATGTGAGGATTCAGACATCCACCTGTACCTTGAGTCTATCCTACATGGGTGGCACTTATACAAGATGGAATAAAGAAGCAAGAAGATCACAATTCTTCCTCAGAATGCATAAAATTCCCCCTAAAGACCACTCATTACCATTCACTGAAGATCTTTTTTGTGATCAGCTTAGTTTTCTTGATAATATGCAGATACATTCATTTTACACCAAAGGTGCAAGCAATTCTGCCAGCTGATTCTGGTTTACACATCTATTATAAGAGAGTTTGTGAACTGTGAATTGTGAATCAGTTCTCGATTGATCTCAGAAAAACCAATCAAATCAATTTTAAAACATGCAAAATTGAGGGATCTTCCAATCAAGGATCCTTCTTTATAAGGACCAACTAGACCCTATTTAACTTTTTACCCAGAGGTACAAGGTCATAAATCATGGAACTGGGTATTTCTGGATGCATTCTTTGAGATTTCCCATGAATTCTACTTCTCAGGTTGACCTCGTTTCTGTCCTCAAAGACTGGCAGTTGAGTTCTTCTGTCTCTGTAAGCTACACTACATTCTTTAAAAAAAAATGTTATCTTTTGTTTGCCTCTATTAGGCTGATGTGGAGTCTTTTTTTTTTTAAACAACCTGGAATCATAAATCATTCAAGACCAATGAGGCCTTGTGCATTCAGGCACCAGTGGAGGTTCAAGAAAGCCACATGTATAAAACTAGGTTTCAGCACCCAGCAGCAGGATAATCAAACTTTTATTAGAGGTGTGAAGCCTTCTTCTTCTCCCTGGGAAGAAGCAAACAATTCACCCAGGCCCCACTGAGCAATGGGATCATCTGAGCCCACATGGTTTGCACAGGGAGGGGAAGCTGGAGCTGTCCCAGCCACCCTGGCCAACTTCAAGCTGCAGGGCCCAGGCAGAGAGCTCCTGCCGCACCCTGGGCGGTCGGGTGGAAATAAACTCTGTCTACCGCCTGGTTCTGGCAGCAGTAGCAGGACCAGCACCAAGGAAAGTTCGGACTCCAGACCCCCCAAAACCAGGAAATTCCAGACTGCAGCCTAAATTGTCGCTGGCCTCCTAGCTGTGCTCCCAGCTCACACGTCATGCAGCCTCAGCCTGGAGCACAGCACTCAGCCAGCTGCCCATGTGGGCTAAATTATGGAGCCTCAGGACTCCCAAGGACAAGTCCCTCCATAACTCTACCACCCTCTGAACCTGGAGCACGAAGGGACCTTCACCCTCTGTTTGCTTTAATACTTGGAAGGAGCAGGCTGTTAATTTTAACTAGGGCATCAGAAACAGAACACTAATGTTTGTTACTGTGGGCCAGACCCTGAACCAAGATTGAATGAAAATTACCTAACCACTCACTCTTCCAACAGCACTTTGGCCAAAGTACTATCATCCCCATTATACAGAGGTTTTCCACAGTTGTATGCTGAGTATTACCCATCATGTTTGGAATTTGATCCCTTTTATTTTTGTCTGCAAAAACCTAGGTCCCTGTCTGATGTTGTCTAACTGATAGAATCAAGAGAACTTGAACTGTTCTCAAGTGCCTTTTCAAAATTATGAAACCAGTTCATGCTACTAGACTTTTCTGTTGCAACAGCCAGGAAATGCTGTCCTATGGGCCAGGGGACTTTCCTGTCTGTTCTGGTCTGGCAAGGTTTGATGTCTTTGGGAGGAATGAGCAGCTCACAAGGACAGAACTTGAAAAGAGAGACCCCAGGATTAAGAATCAGAAACCTAAGTCAGTCCTCAGCCATGTCTGTGTGACTTAGGTTCTAGCACCTGCTTTCTCTCTGTCTCTCACCCACGCATGTGTAAGGGACCCCATAACAGTGTCCTGCCAGAGGCCTGCAGCAGAGGGCCTCGTGAACAAGCAATACCCTACTCAAAGGGGCAGGAGAGGCACTCTGTGTCCCGGCTTCTGCAGGAGCAAGATTTTATCACCAACATTGTTTAGACTTGGAAAAAGAGGAGGCTGTTGGCTGTATTACTGTTTTTAAATTCTGTGCAGACAATACACTACTTATGAATTACAGGAGGGGTTCCCTCCTGACTCCTCACTTCTGCATTCCCTTAGATGATGAATTGACCAGTAAAAATACAAAGCTGCTTTCTAGAATGGGTTTTATAGACTATGAACAACACAGCTATCACTTACACATCCTGAAACTGAGGCCCCTTACAGAAAAGTGGCTTGCCCAAGATGGTACATGGAAGACAGTCAGTGTCAAGGCTAAAGTCAGTGCTTCTCAGCATAAAGTTACAGAGACACAGTATAAATGTAAAGTAGTGTTGTACCTATATCCTATGGGTCATCATATGATCCCAAACACAGCCGAAGGATTCAGTCTCTTTAGACTCTGTGCCTTTTGTGGTGTTTACTGTAATGGGGGGAATATAACTTTTGGACTCGACAGATTTGCGCTCACTCCTCAAGTGCTACCAATCTCACCATAGAGAAAAGACAAAATAGGAGCACTCAATTCGCACTGTAATGTTAATTAGATAATGTATTGTAGAAATGACTGCCCCAGACCCTGACACAAGAAGTGTCACAGAGCAGAGTACGATGAGTCCACAGATTAGTGGAACAAGGAAGTCGTGGCCCAGAAAAGCAGAAGGAGAAACACCATGTTGTCTTTTCTGTGAACTTTTCCTAGCTGATGCAGGGTCCTCCAGGCTAACCCTTAATCAGTAACTTAAACAGGTGATTTACTTGGGAATTACATGTTTAGAGGAGAAGATATTTGGGGGGAAAGAATAAGAGAGTGGCATCGATAGACCTGTGTTTATAGCTCATTCCTGCCATTTGTTAAGTAAGTGATCCGGAACCAGTCTCTTCACCTCTGAGATGATGTTTTCCATTTCACAAGGTGGGAACAATATTCTGTGCTTCTCATGACTGAGCAAGGGCTGTACAGAAAACTAGACAGAAAGTATCCATCATGGTGCTTAGCTCAAACTGAATACAGAGCAATTGCTATTTCTTCTGGACTCAAATTTCTTGAGCCTCATGTAATTTAGCATAGCCCTTTGTGACATCAAGATTTTATTGGTTCAGTTGATTCAAAAGTGGTCAGGAGACCACTACTTTCATTTTTAACAAAAAAAGAAAGTTGGATTCATAATAACTTTCATTGAGAATACACTGAAGTGTGAGCTGAATTTCTTGAAAAGTCTTTATGATCTCGGATCCATAACTCAGTTCCATCATTTGTTTGATGCAAAGTGGTTTGAAAAGCCAATGAAGCAAAAGGAAAACCCTGAACATCTCTTCCATTGGAAACATCTTTAAGCCCTAAAACATATTTAGTTTTACAGAACACAGATAGAGGAACACAATTCAATAAAACAAATATAAATTCTCATGACAAATAATAAATTCATCCCCCAAAAGTAAACCATCATCTATCACTATAGACATGAGCATGATATACCAAAATTGATTAAAAGTACTAAGTAGCTAATAAAAAAATCATTTATATTATTTATTACAATTAAATAATACTTTATCATAGACAATAAGAGTTCTCTATTAGAGGATTTAGAGCTAAAATATCATCTAACTGTATCATGGGTGAGAAATGAGGCTCTCAGAAGGTGATTGGCTCATGAGAGCTTGAACATCATCAAATGGATTAATCAATCCATTGATTATATCACAGTTTGATTGTATTTTGGAGAAGTGATGGAAACAGGAGATAGGGTCTAGTGGAAGGGAGTGGATCTGAGGGTGCAGCCCTGGTTTCCAGCCCTTCCCCTTTGGATCTTTCCCTCTCTGCTTCCTGACTGCCATGAGGTGAGCAGCTTTGGTCATGACACCCTCCCACCGTGATGGTCCTGCATCACCACAGGTCCAAACGCAATAGAGTGAGCTAACTATGGACTGGAACTACAGAAATTCTAAGCCAAGATAAATCTTTTCTCCTTTAAATTCATTTTCTTGGGTATTTTGTCACAATGAAGGAAAACTGACTCACACAAAGGGTACACACATACACTCAGATGTGTGTGTGTGTGTGTGTGTGTATTCACATACATATATATATTCACATACATATATAGTTCAAAGTTCCAATACATTATCCACGTTTTCTACAACTTTCATTATAATCAGAAAATAAATTAATGCTTATTTTCTTTACTAAGATCACACACGCATAAATATAGATTTGATAAAAAGCAAGTAAATGTTAGTTTATTTTCTGATTATGATAAAAATTGTGGAAAATGTGGAAACATAGTACATCAGTTAAGGTCCAAACAGGAGACATAGCACATAACAATCTTTTTTTATTAAATTTTTTATTTAAAGAGAAGAAGAAAGAAAAAAAACCAAACAAAACAGAAAGAGGGTAGCAAAAATACAGAATTCTGAAGGGGAAAGAAAAAAAAAAGAACAACAACCACAACAACAAAAAAACAAAAACAAAAATCCTAAGAAATCACCACTTGATAAGTGTGTCATCATACTGTCATCATTGGAAATAGTTGTTCAAGTTACAAAGTTAAAACACACAAAGTACACATTCAAACAATGAGCCTGTTAATGGTTCTGCTCAACATTCTAACAAAAACAGTAATATGGACATCTATCTTACACACTAAACACACATGCAGTTATATCCTTTAGAGCACTTTCTTTTCCTCTCTTTTTTACAGTAGCAATTACACATTTTGGTTTTCATTACTCCTACAGTTCTTATTACTTTTTACACTAGAGAAACAATGTGATATTTATAAACATGACTCTTATTTATTTCACTAATGAGGATAGTCTCAAGTTGTCCCCATTTCCCGCACATAACAATCTTAACAGGAAAAGTTTAACAAGAGGAATGATGAGTGTAATGAGGGATTATCCACTAAGGGCTAAAACACTCCCAACACCCAGGAGAGGAGTCTAGGAGGCAGCGATGGCTTTAGGGCTGAGATAGAACCAACTCAACACTCCCATTCTCAGTCAGGTTCTACCTCCGCTAAACAGGCTCCTAAATGGTTAGTAAATTCGCTGAGATGAACATTCTTGGATCTTGGGAAGGGCCCTCATGGGTTAGCGTCACATTTCCTCGTTCCCTCTGGCAGTGTGACTGAAATCCTCTGGAGGTCACCAGGTGCCACACTGTCTACTTCCTGAGGGAGAAAAGCCCTCACACCGGAACAAGGGTGAAAAACTTTCCCCAGTCAGTGTCTCTCTGCGCCCTCTACTGGCCAAGTGTAGCACTGCGTAAACTTGCAAAGAAAAGTTATTAGAAGGTAAGAAGGGTGCGGGTGTAGCAGAGAGACATGAATTAATCATAGCACATACAAGAAAATACAAGAACTAGCCATCACTTACTCATAATATCAACAACCGAGAATAAATTTTATATTTTGATCTCCATATTTTTCTCAAACTTTTACATATTTGGGAAGGAGGAGATGTCTTTGCATATTTATATGAAACTAAGATTATAGTTTATATACTATCCAACTGTATTGACTTTTCGCTTAGTATCATGAATCATGATTCATGTCACCGAAAATTTCTTTTGACATAATTTTATTGGGTGCATAATATTCCACATAGTCTTCCATTATTAAATATTATTTAAATTTGTCTTTACTAGAGATAATACATAAATTTTTTGAACTAGATACCAATGGCATATTTCCTAATTCAAAATTGCAGCATTATTAAAACCTTTTACTATTTCTTTTAATTACTCTTTATAATTTTAAAGCCAACTTACATTTCTTCAAAATATATAAGTAAATTATATCCATCTAACTACATCCTCATCAACAAAGAGCAGCATCATATTTAAGTATATTGTTATATTTTTAGAGATAACTTAATTTTTATGTTTTCATTGCTAGTGCCATTATCAGTTTTTTACATCTTTAAATTGCATTTCTGGATACAGGTATTGGTTTTAGATATGTTTGAAATTTTGGCACACTTATTTTTAATATATAAAAACAGCCATCTGCTGAAATGTCAAAATAATTAATTAAACTATTAAATAGAAATGCATGATAGTATTAACTATGATGAATGCTTTTATCATGCACAATAAGGTAGTTATGCTAATGATGAAAAATAAATTTCTTTTGCATTTTACATTTTCTAAATTTTCCTTATAAATATAAGCTACTTCTAATTATAGGATATCTGTATATTAAAAATATATATTTTGCCAGATTATAGATGTAATTATTTTGCTTAACACTAGAAGTTTACTTGCTAACAAACCAATAACAAAAGAAAAATATACTTTTCATTCAGTAACATTATTGTGGAAGTTGTAACCAATGAAAGAGTCATTAACCAGAAAACAAAGAGGTACATAGAATAGTAATGCAGACTTAAATGAGTATTATCTATTCCTTATATGGTTCCAATAGTAGCATAGAAAGATTTTTGTCTTGTGAAAAGTTCTGATATCTGTATAAGTCATACTACAAAAGCAAATTCAAGAAGGAAGCCTAATAAGAGGAGCATGCTATAGCAAAAAAAAAGAAAATTGCTCCTTGTCTATGCTAAAGTTTACCATATAATAAATAAAACACTGCAAATCTTTGGGAAATGAAGTTACTCCATAAATACTGTGTGACTTAACAGTTAAAAAGACTATTCCTCTCAACTAATACCATATCTCAAACACATCTAAGGGTTTAAAATGTCAATATAAAAAACAAACTACATATTTTATAATTTTCTATAATCTTAAATTATAATCAAAAAAGAATTAGAAAACTATAAAAATTGAACAAACTAAATCTTTGTCTATATCTCAAATGTATATATTTTAAATAGAATGCTATGTCTAATAAAAAATACAGATAAAGCAATATTGTTCATAGACTAGTGTTACATTTACTTGGTCAACAACTCAGATAAATTAAGAAAAGCATTATACCCCAACTGATAGAAAGGCAAAGAGAACATGAACAGGAGGATTATTTGGTAATCATGAACTAGAATCATTAAGAAAAGATTAGAAAATACAGTAAATTAAATAACCAAAGAAAACTCTTCCTGTGGTTTAAAATAAAAATGGAGAAGCTGGACATTGACTGATAGCCATGCTAGATTTCTTTGTGAAAGCCAAAGATTTAAGTTGCTACTTAAATGAGCTTCAGACAATGACACAGTCATCAACCCCCAGATATGTTTTTGTTCAAATGAGAATGGCTGTAAGTCATAATTTCTCTAGTGTGTGTGTGCGTGCGTGAATGTGACGTGTGAAGTTCCACTTAAGCACCCAGACAGATGGAAACCACAGCATGATCTTCCTCTCTTTTGGGGTAGCATCCAACAAAATGGTCTGGCTTTGTTTTGGAAACGTCTTCCCTGAAGATGTACTCCCGAGAGGCGTCTTGTAGACTAAATCTTTGTGTCTGGCTTCCCTGCAAATGTCAGGCTGTGGGAAGAGCAGAGGATGCCTGCAGTCAGGATGAGACCTGGCGGGTCCCAGCTCTGGGACTTAGACTCCTCGGTTATATTTAGGTCTGCTGCTGAGCATGGCTGGTCTTGCTACCTCTGCTATAAGCAAAGATGGAAAGGTGCAATTGATTTACAGATTTGCCTTGTTTTCCCCCCCTCAACATCCACATGTGTTTTGGAATGCCAGAAAGGAAGCCAGAATTGAAGAATCCCAATTCCTTCATTAAATAGCTGGATGACCATGGATAAAAGTTACATAATCTTGTGACTATCAACCTTCACAGCAAGGAAACGAGATTGATACTTGCTCTACTTTTGTCACTCAACTATTGGAGACAATGCAGCTAATTTCGAAGTAAGTGTGCAAGATGGTTGAGACTCAGAGACAAGTCAGACTTTCTGAATTGTAATCTTGTTTCTCCAGCTTGGTATCTTTGAGTAAATATATTTACCTTACCTTTGCTCATTTTTACCATCTGTAAAATGGAAAACAGTGCCCATGGAATTATCAAGAAAACCAAATTACATAACTTATGCTAGTACTGTACTAGTACTGTAACAAGATCTGGAATACTGCTACTATTACCAAGTACTCCAAGTTTACAAAGCCCTACTATTCAAGCCTTCTTTCTTATATTCTCACTTTAATCCTGCCCAATGTGTGCTCACCTCCAGGCTTCTAAGTGACATTCTGTATTTTGTAACTATTTCCACATTTAATGCCATCTGGAAGAATAGATGGATGCTTCCGTAATTCCTATCTACCTGAGGTCCATGACATCATTTATTCAGCAAACAGTTATTGAGTACCTACTGTTTGCCAACCCATGAGCACAATCATGACTTAAAGTAAGTCTCGGTCATTTAAATCCTAGTGCTTAAGTGCTCAAAGAACTGATTTCAAGGCCAGGTGACAAATTTTGTTAAAATGAGCGAAAAAGCAAAGCTCTAAGGGAAATGGAGTGGGATACGATTAGCCCTTCCTACTGAGAAAATTCTATGGGTCCTTTAAGCAAAGTCTAAATGCACCTGGAGGTCTGCTCTAGTCCTGATACAGCCCCGTTCATAAAATTTGTGCTAAACGTGAGACATCTACTATCTAATGGCAGCAGAATTCACTACACCATATTAAATGATCTCGTACTGAATCCCTGCCAGATACCTGCACTAGATTCAGATTCATCACTCTGCTTAGTCTTACTTACTAAGGAATTGATACAAAACATCAACTTCATCTCCTCTCTCTGGAGAGGTGTGTAAGAGGCATGTGGGATTGTAGGTGGAGTGAAATAAACACTCCATGAAAATAACAAAGTGAAATATAGAAAATAAGTGTTTGAATGGTGTAGAATAAACCAAATTCTCATACACTATAATTTCTGCAACTATCAATGAACATAACTTGTAAAACTTTTTGCTCATTGTGTGAACATCCACAGACCCTGACTTAGTGACTCTCTCCCCAGATCCATGCTCGATAGTTTGTGTACATACGTGCACTTAAAGTCATGCACAGGAGTGTGTATAACAGCATGGTTCATAATAACTCCAACTGCAAATTACCTAAATGGACAGTAATTAGTGAATAAATAAATGTTCCATGTTTACACAGTAAGTTACTACACAACTGAACATTCTGTAAATGTGTAAATAATATGGGTCTATCCCAAAACTGGAAAAGGCATACTTATAATGTGTATACCTTTCCAAATATATTTCAATTTAAAATGTTTTTACTAAATGAAAAAATAAATAAACATTGATATGGATAATGCTATGGCAGTAAACCAGCTGAAAGTGAGACCTGAGTCAGACGCATAACTGTACTACTTGTTTATTTATTGGCCTGATTTTGTTAAGGGCCAACCATGCATCAAATACTGACCACCAAAGGAAGTGTACATGGAGGAAGGAGACAATCAGGCCCTCAGCTAAGCATTTTCAGTGAGGAAAAAACAACTGATAGGAAATTAAAGGGCATGAGATGCAGCATACATAAGTGGTACGGAGACATTGGGAAGAAGAGAATTTTAGATAGATGGCCCTATGATGTCTCCCTCTCAGGCTGCTAGGATTAGGTACTTCTGCACAACTTGTGGTATTTGAACTCAAAGGCAGTGGGGGTTTTTTGTTGCTGAGGCAAAATTTTGGCAGTGTTACTCTAAAAACACGTGTCACTTGCAATTACGTGACATGACCTACATGGCATAACACATAGTACCCTGTTGGTATAAACTGATGATCCAGGGCTTGATAGTATAACTGAGTCCTAAGCAGTGTCTTGCAAATTCATGATGAAAATTTTCTACCATTGATTAGTCTGTGTTTTAGAGAATCTTCAGTGGTTTGCTTCTGAAGTGAGTGATATTCCAAAAACACTGTGATAGCATATTTACCAGGTTTCCATCTCAACTTGTTATTTCCAGAATTGTTTTTCTCTCCAATTCCATTGAATTCCTGAACGTGACTACTGTCCCTTTGTTATCAGTATTTTTTCAACAAACTTTACTTTTGAAAGATTCCTTTAAACTTTTTGTAAATTTTAATATTAAAAAAAATTTTGATTTCACAGTTAGTCTAAAAATCCCACTAACTCTGAGATGAGTAAGAGAGCTCATCTGAAGAAAAAGATACATGTATTTTTAAGGAAGAACCAACATTAATATTGAAGGGTTTAACTTTTAATAATATCACTGGTGCTTCTATAAATAAATGTGCAAAATACGTAAAATCATAATCATATTTTTTCATAGCAGAACATGCAGCAAAGACAACTTGAAAATATCTTAGCTTCCCAGGAGCTATTATAGCTAGATTCGATTTCATTCCATCAACACTGGCCCTTGCATCTGTGAAATCTACGTATTTGGGTGTCCAATTCAAACATTAGCACTTCTCAGGAGACTCTCCTGATAACTTCTGGCAAGAGTACCTTCTGCCAGCCAAACTGCTACACCTGTTATTTGCACTTTTCTTGGAAATTTCTAGGTGAAGGCATGTTACTCTAAAAACACGTGTCACTTGCAATTACATGACATGACCTACATGGCATAACACATAGTCTTGTGTGCCTTGGATAAAGACCTAGTTTCAGCCCTGTCTAAATTTTACATCTTCTGCAACAAGGAATCATTCTCAGCACCATTGTCATGGTCACTGTCACTTTTAATGGCAGTAATCAGTGAGCGTCTAAGCTTTGTCAATACAGGTCTGAGCTTGATGCTTTAATAGCCTTTCTCATTTAAGGTGCCCAAAAAGCTTATGAAGAAGCTATCAGGTGAATACATTGTACATTGAGGAACCAAGTAATTTTCTTCAAATTTCCTAACAGTAGAACTGAAGCTCTAAGGAGTCTGGCTCCAGCCTATGTTCGCATCTGCAATATCATTGAATCTCCCACCCAGTGCAGAACCCAGGTCCTATACACCTGTTCAATGAATCATCCCCACACCATGACAATGACTGTGATTTGTGTCCATACAGAAAAACAGGAGGTAAATCCAGTTTCACTAATACTTCGTGGCAAGTTTTAGATTAAAAGTCTATTCCCTGACTGCCAGGGACCTCTTGCTGCACTTGGTCTGTGGAATATGTACCAAGTACCCCAGTACCTCATAAGCATGCCACTCCTGACAAAATGGTTGCACAGGCACCGTCTCATATTATGTCCTCCCAGCTGCTGGTAGGATTTCTCCAGAGGCATGCCATGAGGACAGGTGGGATTCTCGGGTTGGAACGTGTTGGAACACTTTTGCATTTGGCAGCCAAGTGCTTTTTCCATTCTCTTTATTAACTCCCATGGACTTCCATTATAAAGATGAAGATATGCCCATGGGATAAAGCATTTGGCCCCACTACTAGACAAAAGTGACCTGTGGAAGGAAGCAAGTCCCTTTCAATCAGCTGTTTAAAGGAAAAATGATAATGGATGAGATAACCTAAAAGAATGATGGCAATCATCTTTGGAAAACACTGCTATGTACATACAACATTAGGCATGAGAGAAATGTGTATTTTAGGTTGAAAATGGAGGACATAGGTCCATCAAAGGAGTTAAAGGAAATACACACATTCATTTATTCATTTATTTTGTTCACTTCTTTATTCAGCATATATCATGGATATACATTGTATGTACATCCAAGGAGAGAAGGGCAAACCAGCTAGAAAATGCCCAGAAAGAACAAAGGGACTTATGTGGGGAGGACAGAGTTGTATCATGGTCATTATGAATCAGACTGAGTATTTGAAAGACAGCAAAACTTAAACCAGGGAGAGGGAGGAAACTTGTTCTATGGCTTACCTGCTGTTATGGTGAGCAAGACATTTTACCACCGTCCATGTTCAGCTGAAAAGCAGAGAAAAATAATGTCTGACCCAAGATTATTGTTATGGGTATTAAATGAATTCTCAATTGTGACTCACTTAGAAATGTAATATAAATATAGAACTGACATTTGCTATCTGCTTGGGTTTGAAGATAATGAAAAATTACACATAAATATAAATATATGGTGTGTGTGTGTGTGTGTGTGTGTGTGTGACAGGAGTTTATATCATGCCACTCCAAAATCACTCTGACATACTATTTTAAGTTATAAGCAATTTAGGAACAGTAGATATGAGAAAGACACTCTTACTCCCCTTCTTACAATTAGGAGATGAAGTTCCCATGTAAGAACTGTCCCTTTCATACCAGGAGAAAAGAAATATTACTGTTATTAAGGAGGAAGTTGAGGCCAAGAGAATTTTGTATAGCCCTTGTAAGAATGAATTTTACCTTCCTTACCCCTTTTAATTACTTTTCTACAATTATTTTTCTGTGTTCAACCTAGTAAAAATGCATTTAGATTTTGTCAGTTCTCTGCATCTCCATGTCCTTATGAGAGCTCTCGTGTCACATAAATCTTACATTAAAAGCATCCATAAGATTTTTCCTATTAATCTATCATATTAATTCTCTAGCTCAAATAAAGTCCCTAAGAGTAAAAAAGTAAAGTTTGCCTCCTCAATGCATACCACATATAAATGCATACACATACCTAGAGAAATAATGCATATACATTATATATATATATATATATATATATATATATAGCATACATAAATTGCTTTACATAGTGCTTTACACCTAGTAACACTAAAGTGGCTACATGTCCAACATCATGTCAAGTTCTATCTATAAAATTTACGTAACTTTGATTATTGTATTATTTACTGAGGAATGAGAGGAAGGGGATAATTAATTTTTTATACATTTAACAAAATGGATTTTCTGAGCCTCCATCATACATAAGTTATTAGAAATTTCATACTGAAAAGACAGGTATGATCACTGTCATTAAGTATAGTTTTATTTATGAGTATACCCATGCTTAGATGCAGACAATTAAAGGAAAGAAGAACTTGATGGGGAAGTTCATGAGGCCAATAAGGGGTGTATAAAGGTAACAGGAGGAATTCACGGAAGACACAGATAGAACTTGGTGGACAGTATGGCACTTATCATAGACGCAGGGGTTATCAAGAATTGGGTTGAGGAGGATGAGAACAGCCTTCTAGACAGAAAGATTAAACAAATGCGGTGAAAAGCAAAAAAGTTAAAGGTGGGACTCTTTTTTTTAATTTTTATAAGTACATTAGATGATAACTCTAAATTTTTAAGAAGCAAACAGAGAAAATTTTGCAATAGATACTAAGAGGGAAATAAAAAAGCAGAAAAGTCAGAGAGCCAGAATCATACAAAGAATACAGACAATACAGAGAAGGGTGGATTACACAGGATCCTGTGGTTGTAACCTAAGAAACCAAAGACACTGAACCCAGCAGCAGAGAGAGTTGCAAAGATTTTTTTTCATACACATTTTGGTGGCAATTTAGGCCACGCTTGGAGAAACTTCCTATGTCACACGACTCTTACTGTCCAGCAGAATCGCATTTCCTGAAATTGCTTCACATTCTGCTTGCAACTTCTCACTTTACAGTTTGCCAAGAGCTCTCTCACATCTTGTCCAGGCCTCACCAGCAAGCATCAGGCAGATCCATGGTCATGATCTTCACTTACAGACCAGGAGGAAACGGGTTCAGAGAGGATAAATAATGTGCCTGAGGTCTTGCAGATTTATTGTGTCCTACAACTTACTATTCTCTATTTGACCCTGGCCTTGGAGAACTGTGTCTTCCGATATATATTTTCAGAAATTATGCCCTATAGCAAGGTCTTAGAGGGGTATTTTGGATCCACATAATCCATGACATTTGGAGAGTTAGCTTCTTCAAATCCTTTTGGAAATTAGAAAAGAATGGGCAGAGGAATAAACCAGGGCATTTTCACAGCAACAGAGGTTCAAAGAGGAATAAAATCATTCTCATGTGTCACTGCATCTCACCTTCTCTCTCTCTCTATCCCCTCAAGTCAGACAGCTAGGCTGTGTGCAGGGATTGCTGCATGTAACTTGGGTAACCTTCTCCTCTCCACGGGTACTGTGGCTTCCTCCCAGAAGCCCAATACACATGACATGTTATATTGCTGCTGGCTGCTGAATTAGGATTTTGAGTCCAACCCTTGCCCCCACCCCCATCTTTCAGTCAAACCTTTCCAATTCTAAAGTCAACAGCTTCCCTAAAGCACTAGGACAAAGGATGTCATAACTCAGCACCAAGCAGAAAGAACCAACAAGGAGGGGGAAATAGAGCAGAATGGAGATGGGGCCTTCTTGGAGGCCAGGCTGAAGGAGAGTCTTGGGGAGAATGAAACAAGGATCTGAGACAGAGATTGTCAGGCTCAGAGACCTCTGCACTGGGTGCCCAAATGACAGCTTTGTCTGAAGTCCCTTGTGTATGCAAAGGAAGTGGAATGCAGAATCTGGACAACCAGAGTGGGGACTAAGAGGGCCAAGAAAAAGTCCCTTTTCAGACAGAGATGATCAAGAAGGACCAGGAACAAGCTCCAACAGGACACTTGGGTGCTATTCTATAAGCCAAAGCCAAAGCATTTGTGAAAGAATGGAAATCACGAAAAGAGGGTGACAGAATTTGCGGGCTGCACAAAATGCAAGTGCAAAGGATACCACAAATCTGGCACCAGCGTCCTTTCAAATGTCATAGCCTGGTGAGCTTGTAAGTTTGCACAGATCAGAATCGATGAACCTGAACTCATGGTTAATAGGAGCCAGAACACAGCTGGGAGAACCCATGGGCTAGGAGGCAGGGCTCTAAAGAAGGACATGGCTGGAGTTACTCAAGGAACCATGAGAGCATTCAGTAGGCCTGGAGAAGCAACCTGAGGCTTCCCCAGGCTCCAATGCAGGGTGTGAGGTTGTACTGTGCTGTCTTGTTTCACAGAAATTTACTTTATGTTTTGACTCAGAATTTCATATTACATATATTTGGGTGGTTGTAACTGAATATTTTAAATTATGTTGTGTGACCCAGTTCAGGTGTCAGATAACTTACAGCATTCATTTTTTAAAATTTAATACATGTATAAAAACATGTGCCTATCACACATGTATACACATAGAGAGTGTAATAAGCATGCAGAAGTACAACCAGCACCCAGATTCAGAAATACAATCTACTAAGACCCTAAATTTCTCAGTAATACTTATATCTTAATTTAAAAAATAATACCTCTAAGTAACTCTGCAACTTCAAGAAATGCATGATTAAAGTTGAGAACAAATAAGAAAATACTGTGCAATAGTGTGATTTCAGTATCTAGCACCCTTTCCACACAGATCTGCACTGCAAAGGGAATTAAAACCTGTCTTCAGTTCTCCTAGATAAACCCAGAGATTCATTTTGATTACACACATTGGATTCGTAACTGTTAGTGACAACTGTTCTGCTGTGCTGTTGCTCAGAATTCACCCGTGCATCTGACCAAATGACGTGGGTCCTAAGCTCAGAAAGGGCAATTTCCACAACCAGCACATATTTCTTTACATAGCCATAGAGTGTTTGGGGTCATTTTTTATATTATAGGACATGGTTACCTTGGAATTCCTTGAAGTTTGCTTCCATTTGAGTCTAGAGACTGCTGAGAATTAGGGTAGAGCAGGGAGGGAATATAAATATCCCCTCTATGCAGTTTTCAGTATTTGGAGGGAGGGATTCTCAAAGGTTATTCAATATCCCCCTCAATCTGCCTTTCCCCTATAATTTAAGGACCTTTCTATATAATTTCTTTATCTTTTTTTTAGGACTAGGAATTGAACTCAGTCTCTTCACACTGATCTATTTCCCTAGGCCTATTTTTGAGATGGTCTCATCTCACAAAGTTTCCCAGGCTGGGCTTGAACTTGCCATGCTCCTCTCAGCCTTCCAGAATGCTGGAATTATAGTTGTGCACCACCACACTGGGTTTGACTATGAATTATTTGAGGGCAGTGACAGTGAAGCTGGATACAGAGTGAGCTGCATTTTTCTACATTGCCACTATCCTAAATAATGGGCAAAGGTGGCAATTTGGAGTCAAAGATTTTGCCCTTCGCGTGGAAGATCTACCCACTACATGAAGGATTTCTGCAAAATCTAACTATTTCCCTCCATCTCTCTACTAAACAGAGCAAACTCAGATGGAAGGAAGATTGGGCTCAGAGTAATCTGAATGTTTTCAACAGGTAGACTATATGCTTCCAAGACTGGTCCCCACATGGTAATACTGCCCACAGCAGCCACAAAACAGGAGCAAAAGCAGGATATTCTTGAGGGTCTCGGTTGATTAATTAACTTTCTTATCACATCCAGCTAAGCTCAAGCAAGACCATTTTCTTCTCCTCGAAAATGCCCCCTCCCTGCAGTGGTCTCTCAAACTCACCATTTTCCATCTTAACACAGCCATGTACTCTGAGAGCAAGAGCTGTATCTGCATCCTCCACTGGAATCAGCACAATGTCAGGCGTCTAGCAAGTACTCAACAAATACCAACTGAATTTAAAGTTCTTAATGAGAGCTATGGCTAAGCTTAATCTGAAACTGTAAGTAAAACTGTGCATGGAAAAGATTACATCATTCTCTCTTTCCCATCCTCAGAACAAAAAGCATTGACTCTCTAGACTGTCAGATGATGAGAAGTGTTAATAGTGGGTTCTTTGAAGGAGGATCTTAGTCACCTCTGTACTTTACCAGCAGACTTAGTAGATGTGTTTTTGAGACTTATTGGACCCTCCATATAAAAGGCTATTGTTTTAGAGATGCTAACTGGACATTGCTCCCAATAAGTTGCTCCATATTCTACGTAATGACCACCTAATTATTCCAGACTACAGTTCCAGACTAATGAGGGCTGATTCTTGTCCTGAGGTTCTGTCCAAACAAAGAGGAAGAAGTTATGCAAGCTTTTAACTCCTAGAATTTGGTTCATATTTTTAAGTATGTCACTATCAAAGTGGCAACTCTCAGAAGTATAAAGGCAGAAATATTATCTCTTTTAAAAAGTTATATTAATAGTAATAATATCAGTAATAACTACCATTGATAAGCACATTTAAAACATTAAATATTGAGCAGATAGCTAATTATAAATAATCACATTATAGTTTCTCAAGAACACAGTAAAATAAGCATTTCTTATATCTTTACCTTTCAAACGTGGAAACTTGGTTGTGAGTGGGCAAGTAATTTGGCCAATGCCATGGACACAGAGTCAAAATTAAGCCAAGATCTGCCTGACTCCACAAGTAGTACTGAGAGGAGGTCCTCCATGAGGACAGCTGTCCTGGGAAGAAGAACATTTGTCTCCACCTTGGTGAAACTTACCTTAGTTCCATGTGTTGATATGTGCAAAGTTGGCTAGGATCATACTTAGCACCCTCAATTGGCTTTAGGCAATACAGGTGAGTCTAGCCAAGGTGCTGATGGGTAGCCTTTAAAGCAATGGGACAAGTCAGTGATGTCCCACCTATAGCTTCTAACTAGTATGCATGATTTAGGCCAAGAATCACTGCACTGTCAGCTGAGACTGAGGGTCAAGAAGGAAAAATCTATATTCTCCCCCATATTCTGTGGCCATTGGTTGCTAACCAATTTCTGGGGAAAAGGTAGCTTCCCAGACATTCCAGACATTTCCAGAAGAGACAGACCCTCATCCCAGAGTCACTGTCTAAAGGATTCAGCTGTGAGTACTGACCATTAGCACTGCAGAGACATGGATGCACCAGGTCAGTGAAAGGGATCTGAGTAGAACCCCAACACCATTACTTCCAGATGGAGACAGATTTTTTTCGTGAACTTATGAACTGGACCAGATTTAAGAAGTCACCTCTCCTGTGTATAATCCAATATAGAAGGGTTGTTTACACTATGAGCAAATATTTGTTTAATGTGAACTACATTCCTGATAATGGAATGATTACTGGAGATCTAAGCTTGAATACAACCAAATGTGGGACCCTACACTGAAGAAATTTACACTTCAGCTAAGGAGACAGACATTAATTAAATATTTCCACAAGTAAACAGGAATTTACAACTATGCTGCTTACCATGGTCAAGAAAAATAAAACAATACTCTCGAATACAAAGAGAAGAGTTTAATGGATGGAGCTTCCCTAAAAAGGTGATAAGAAGCAGAGATCCCAAACATAAGCTGGAGCTCACTAGGTGTGGGAGCAGGGTGATCTAGAAGAAGGAGAGGCTAACAGTGGGCAGGAAGGGCAACTTACAGTTGGCTCCAGCTCTGGCACAGGCTTGTGTGTGATTAGTCCCAGAGGTGGCCCAAAGAGTAGTATGGCCCTCACAGGTCATGGGGTTTTGAAAAATGAGGAAGCAGAGAGTTATCTTTACTCTTCTCAGAACAGTACTTAGAAAGCAGGCCAGTTCTTCTCTATTTCTACTGTGAGTCTAGAAATTTCTATTTAGAAAACAAAACTACTTTTATGCTAGTCATATTTTCTCAGTTTGGTTACTTTCTGTTTTTCTTTGATGATTAGAAAAGTGCCTTTTGATAAATTCCTGCCTGAATTAGCTGTGCTGAGGTAGAGGAGCGGGAAGTGTGTCCTAAGTCTTAAAGCTAAAAAGAAGGGGGTGGGGTGTATTGCATCTCAGTTATGTGATCCTATGTTTATATGTGGGCATATGTCTATATGTATACATGCATGTGATTGTGTGTCTGGTACTTGTGCGTGCATGTGTGTGGGATATGCGCATGTATCTGTCTGTCTGTCTGCCAGTCTGCTTTGACGATGAGGGCTAGGAGGTCAAGAGTGGAGGTAAAGAAGAGGAATGTACAAGGCAAGTCATGGAGGAAACGGGAGGGGGGAAGTGCTCACGGCTGCTGCTCAGCCCATTATTAAAGAGAAACAACATTCCCAGCAGGAGGCAGAAGGGTAATAAAACCAGTGGCTCCACAATTTATGATGCTAACTGAGATTCCATAGTTTGAAGCAAGACTATCCCCGGAGCATCAAGGTCAACAAGTCAGCAATGCCCTGGCTTCCAAAGAACTCCCCCGTGCCCACCTATTAATCAGCCCATTGCTGAAAATGCACCAATGAGCTCTGCTCTGGAAACATCATTAATAAGCAGTGACAGGCCAAATTGCTAAGAATTCCAGGATAAGGGCAGGAAGGCAAGGAAAAAAATATTTATATACACATATGTGCATGTTTGCTTATGGGGTGTAGCCTATTATGTATACTGAGCCATCTATTATAGAGGTCATATATAAGTGTGTCTATTCATTTTCCATATATTATATATTCTATGAGAAATTTTTAGGCTTTAGAACCTTGCCAGATAGAATTAGAGCAATTGTTCTTCTGCCGAGACTTTGGGAAATTAATGAGGTTTGCACACAAAGCCATGAGAAAATGGAATTTTTTTAAAGTGCTCAGTTTCCAAAAATACATAAGCCACAATTCCAAAGAGAGAGATCAGTTTAGTGGCTAATCTTGAGGCTCATCAGTGGCCCCAGCATATCTTTTAGGTTATTGCAATTCTGAATGGAACTTTAATCAATTTAGCCCAGCCTGGGCACCAAGGGCCTGCAGGCAAAGGACCCTGCAGATCTTCTGAAAACTGTCTGTCTCTTTTGCTCCAAATAAATGGATCATTCTCTGTGCAGCTCCATTCTGGAGTGCAGAGATGAACTTTCTTTTGTGTTCCGAAAAAAAAAAATTAGTAAAAAGGAGGGAAACCATGCCACCAGAAGCCCAAAGGCACGGACTGAGCTTTTTCTTTGTGTGAAGTTTCAACATTGTTTGAGAGTTTGGAGCCCAAATTGGGATTCTTAAGCCCAAAAAATATGTTTCTGTTTTAATGTTCCATCATCAGAAATTTTCCTGGATTCCTCATTCCTGTCAGAGACCACCCTGAAAAAGAATTTTGTGCCACTTTTGTCACTCTGCAAACCCCAGGAGACAAGCCTTTGGCCAATATGGTGACCTCCCATTCTGATGGCTTCCATCATAGTGTACAAGGGGTGGGGAAAGGAGAGAGTCCAGCACTGGGTCCCTGCCTTTGGTCAGATGAGCCAGCTGGTCCAAGAAAAACCGATGCTGGCTTGCTTCCTCCATCTTCTCCAGAATTTGCCTCTAGTTTGGAACAGAAAGGATTTTTGTCAGCAGTCACCCACAAAAGATGTTTTCCTATTGCTTAACAGACTTCACAATCAGAATTGCTATCTGTTTTCCTGGTTTCTTGGCTCCCTAAAACCTGATCTTCTATTTTGGCCTTCCTTGAAGAGAATCTAGAGTTTACAAGGTATTGTACTTCATCTAATACAACAGAAAATGGCTCTAAGGTAGAATTTCAAGGAGGTCTTCTTGTTAACAACTCAGGGGATGGTGTATGTATTATATCTGTGTGTATTATAATGACAAGTGAGGAATTTTAATTGCCTTTTGTTGACCATGTACTGTATACCAGCACTCCATATTAAGTTTTTACATCCACCATACAGTAGCTTTTGATAAAATGGGTACTCAAAGCTGCTTTCCAGAGATATAAGGTCTGAAGGAGTTGAGAATTAGACTAAGATACAGGTTTTCCAAAGTAGCTTCTTTACCCACTCCTGGATCCTATTCCAGGATCATCATATCAGAACTTCTAATAGAGAGAATAAATTCACAAAACTTGGTTGTTCCACAGATGAATAATTGACCCTGTCAACTACTAAGTAGTGCAAGAGACCAGAACCCAAGTAATACAAGGATATTTTTATGTCTTCATATGGAAAGATGTTGTGAAATGTGGTAAAGCCCTCCCTTTGTCTCATGCTTCACAGAAGGTCTTTATCTCCTTCAAGGAATGAACTCAAAATGTACCTACTCTATCACTAGGCTCCTAGTAATAATTCATTCATCTCATTAACCCAAATACATCCTGGGCAGGAAGATGGCAATTGGAGGACCAAAAGAAGCCTCCAGGTAAAAACGAGAATCAGTGCTCAGACTGATATTAAATGTCTTGTCTCAAAAGTCTCTGAAAGGGGTAGGTACTCTGCACACACAAGCAAGCTGAGTGCAGTTTCTGGGGTCAGGATCCCGACTTCGAGACTTTTCAGAGAGTTAAAAGCACCAAATTGTGGAATCGAGGAAGATAGGGAAGATGGCAGCTGCTGTTATTGTCTTGATCTTATTATGGCTAGGAGAGGACACATTGTACTCCTAGTAGGTTCTCAGATAAAAGGTATATGCACTGAATGGAAACTTCTTGTTTTAATAAAAAATACAGATATTCAGACCTTAACAAGATGAAATATAGAAGGTAGAATTCAGCACTAATGTTCAAGGCAGATTTGAGTCCTAAATTTGAGTTCCTCAAAGCAGTTGCAGGACTTTTACCAACTGATTTTGCCATTATGGTTACACTTAATAATTTTTGTTGATCCTTGTTGTACAAATATGAGATTTTCCAAGCTACCTCTAACCAGAAGGTTTGGCTACCAAGGCATCTTTGTTATTTATACTGCTCCTCAGAAACAAGGGAAAAGAAACCTTTATCAGATACTGTACAGGCAATAATGTAGTTTTATCCTCATATTTTATACATTTTAGCTTCATATATAGATTAGTTTTGGAGCCACTTGAAATGTTTCCTAATCTCACAAGTAGAGAGCTGTATGCCGACCCAAGTTAAACACTCTCTGGTCCTGGGAATCATGTTTTACCGTCTTATCCCAAACAAGAAAAGATTCCTCCTGTGGCCCTTAGTATTCTGTGTTTCTTGGTCCATATAATTTTCATTTCCAAACAAACCCTGATCTCTTGACAAGGCCATTCATTCATAAATTAATATCTTCATAATAAAGTGTTCATCTATGTAAGTCCCCCCCCAAAAATGGCAGGATACTCCTATCTCCTTCTCACTTGAAACTAGATGCCCCTAATCCAACTTGGCCTTGGACCACTAGCTAAACCCATGGAGTAGAGTGGGAACCAAGGGATGGTGATTTGGGACAGTGATTGAGAACGCCTTACCCATGCTCCCAGTCCACTTCCCCTCCTGACTTCCCATTTTCTAGTCAATGGGATGATATTCTATGATCTGCTGAGGTTTCTGGGCCAATTGTATGTATGATCCTCCCTGACCAGGCTATAGGTCTCAGGAGCCACCCAGGCGATCTCTGGGTCCTCAGCGGAGGTAATTTAGTAGGTACGATAACTTAGAGGTACAGCAACTTCAGGAAGGGAAAGTTAACTCAGTAGCTGTATGTCAAAAGGCAAGTGGTCGTTCATTAAAAGAAAAAAAAAAAACATTGGTTTCTTCGCCTTTTGAGATAAACGAGCCACCAGTACCTACAGGAGAGAAGACTAAGGAAAAATAACCTCTAAGTACAAACAGGGCACTTCATCTTTCAGCTTTGCCCTTCTACCTGTAGATTTTTCATTGGCCTCTCTGCTCCTTTTATTTCCTAGACTGAAACTTATTTTCCTGTGATGGAGAGTCAAGGCAGCAAGCTTTCAGGGCCATGTATCTATTACTTCACTCTGTCCTTAGAGATAGCACAGCCCTAGGAACCTGTGCATTTTTAGAATCTGATTTCCTTTTTCTTTCAGAGCAGCAGCCTCCTACTCTGTTTAGCTCTGTCTCCCTCAGGCTGGCCATGCCCTGTCTCCTGTGGTAACTTCTGTGCTCAGTTCCCCTTCTCCTTTCCCAAGTCAGCCCCTTCCTGCTTCTCTGGTTTTTGGAGTGGAGCGTCTCATGTCTGCTCCAGCTGTTTATAATTACCTCCCTCTGGCTACTTGAGAGGAGTGACTCAGCTCTCAACCCTATTTTTTTTTTTGTCTGTTTGTTTTTGTTTTGATTTTTTTTTTTTTTTGAGACGGGGTCTCGCCATTTATTTTAGACCGACCTGGGCTCACTATGTAACCCAAGGTGGCCTCAGGCTTGTAGCAATCCTCCTGTCTCAACCTGTTTCTCCTTTTAAATCAAGCCCATCTTGCTTCTTTTGGAACTTTTACAATGTTTCCTAACTGACTTTTCAGCTTTTAATCTTGGTCATTTTGACATTAGATGACTTTTCTAAACTAAACACTCTATCTCTGCTCCAGTGGTGTCGCTCAGCCTTCACAGTCACTCTTAGCTACAAGTCTTGAGTTTTTCTTTGTGGATTCAATACACCCTCCCAGTACCTCATTCCAGCTCAAACCAAAGCAGGGAGCCCAGTGGGACCTTACAGTTAACATGCCTAAGTCAAACTGGCACAGGCTCTATCACCACAATGATTTCACCCATCTTGAGACTTTTTCCCATTTTGGCATCTCTCTGTCCTTGTCTCCTTACCTCACATTTTATCCAGTCTTGTCTTTGCAATTTGGTACATCTTCCATCTTAAAAGTCTGAGATTCCACTATTACAATACCATAGGTAGACAGATGATAGACAGTAGGTACATAGATAGATGATAGATAGGTAGATAGATGATAGATAGATAGATAGATGATAGATAGATAGATAGATAGATAGATAGTGACAGTCTTCCCAGA
Source organism: Dolichotis patagonum (assembly GCA_004027295.1). NCBI lineage: Eukaryota > Metazoa > Chordata > Mammalia > Rodentia > Caviidae > Dolichotis > Dolichotis patagonum. The sequence goes on from PVJX010000960.1 coordinate 76,861, forward strand.
AAATGCTGTGGGTATTAAGAATATAGGACCCAAAAATCAAGAGAACACCCTCAATGGATGCCCACCTTTCATTAATTGTTCTTCCATGTTGTATTTTATCTATCATAGCTAGGAAACATCTTCACTGTTCCCATGCTTATGTCATCTCTTTGTTTCACCACCCTGGATTGTCACAAGTTTTCCCCATTATATAGTGACTACATGACTACATAGATTGAAACAATCCACTGACAAAACGCAGAGCAAATGCTTCTGTCTGGTTAAACCAAAGAATATAGTTATCAAAGTGAATAATGAAGTAATAATATTAAAAAAGCAAGACAGCATCAACATACATACATTTACAAGAAAAGGTGACTTGGTCTCACCTTTCCAATTCATTATGCCTTTGCAAGAAATGCACATAGTCTTAAAGCAAAAAGCACTGGTTTTATAAAATGCCCACGTAATATTTACAAATATTAGTCGACACAGAAAATCTCAATAATTTTCAAACTCAAATAGCAATTAAATGATAAATAATTTGCACTCTTAAGAATCTAACTCTATTTCCTCTTCTTTCTAAGAGCCTTCTCTTGGAGCTCCATGCAAAATGAACAAATTACTGGCCTTGTTGCTTACCTAGAGAGCTTCTATGGTTCCTGCATCTATTCCTTTCTTCTGCTCTATCTTAAAAATTTATAAAACCTTTTTCTGAACCCAAGGTCTCCTGCATGCTAGGCAAGCACTCTAGCACTAATCTATATCCTTGATCCCTAAAAGTTGTAGGAAATTTATTTTATTCATTTGTTTGTTCATTTGATCATTAATATATTAACTCATTCATCCATTTGATAGTCATATTTAATATAAATAACTCTCAAAGGAATTCCTAATCACTACTGTTTAATTTAAAAATCATCTTAGATTCACCTTATGAATGGCTTATAAGTTTGCGATCTTACAACTGAAAAAGTTCCCTCAATTTTAGTCCCAGTATCTCCTTTTCTTCTATGCTCTTGAGTCCCAGCATGCCTCGCAGCTAGTCCTGGGCAAGTGATGACACATCCCCACTACACTGAATAAGAGAAAGAGCAGCAGTATAGTTTCTGGAGATGATTATTTATGGGGCTCCAGTCTACTTGGAAAGCCCACAGAGAAAAATGACAAAGGAACTTGAGTGATGACAAGTTATGTTCAGTTCTCTTTTGCCATTAACTAGCTGTATGTCTCTGAGAACATTAACCTCACGGAGCCTTGGTTTTCTTATTTGTAAACTGATAATTCTTTTTCTACTTCATGGCTTTTGAATGATTCAATAAAATAAATTAATTAAAGTACCTGACACATAAGTGTTCAATGAATGTTTGGCAAACCTGAGATTTCAATCCCCTCTTTGGTTTATGTCAAATGTCAGAAAACTATCATCTATGGGTCAAATTTAGATCATGGCTTGTTTTTATAAATAAAGTCTTACTGAGATGAGATAGCCATGCCATTAATTTCCATATTGTCCATAAATGTTTAAGTGTTATAGCATTAAACTTAAGTAGTTGCTGTAGAGACCAAATGACTGCAATGCCTAAAATACTCACCATTTGGACTTTCACACAAAAAATATTCAATCCCTAGTTTAAACAAATATGGAATATTATATTGCACACAGAACTGTGTCAGGCTCATGGTTTTATCATTACTGACTTTAGGATTCTGAACAAGTTATTTAACTTATCTGTGCCTTATTTTCCATATCCATAAAATAATTTATTGCATTGGTTTGATAAAAGGATTAAATGAGTCAATCTAGTAAATTTTATAGCATGCTGCTAGGCAAACAGTGTTGATTATTATTCTTATTATTAATAATTAGCATTATGAATATTATATAATATGTTTACATATGTTATCCAAACAGTCTCTCCAATGAACTTGGGCTACAAATGATTTTTAAAATCAACTTGAAACCCAAGTACTCTAATTAAAATGCTTTCTGCCACCAAGTGACTCGTGCACAGCTCAGGGCTCCAGGATTTGGTCCCAGCCCATCTACTTCTGTCTGTGACTCCTACCCTTATTCTCTCCTTGTGTAAGTCCTGGTGGTAATCTGGCCTGAAGACTCAGGCTTCTTTATAAGGATTCCCCTGACAGGCTCATGACAAGTAGGACCATGAGTCACAACTGAATCCAAGGCATTTTGTTAGTGAGGAAGCACCGCCTTCATTCTGGCTTTGTAAGGCCACCTTAATCAATGATTTGCATGTACTGCACACCTTCACTGGGCTTTGAAGTTGATGAGACAAAGACACAGGAAAAACATCCTCTCATAGCCCCTGTGTGTTATTGAAGTCAGGCTGAACAGAGCTCACACATGAAGTTCAGAGGCAAAGCTGATTTTTCAGGTGTGGAAAAGGGTTAGGATATATATTTACTAGGACAGACATTTGATGCCTTGAGTGAGACAACCTTCCAAAAACTAGAAACTCAGGTACTGGGTATCCTAAAATTAAAACAGAAAAGCTCTCATGAGACAATCAGGAGTAGGTAGATATGAGTTTATAGCACCAAAAGGATCAAGCATCTAAATGTCACATGTACATCCAGTGCCACCAAACAAGAGAAAGAGGAAAGCCATCCATGGTGATTAAAAGTAAATGTGTGTGTGTACGTGTGTGTGTGTGTGTGTGTGTGTGTGTGTGTGCTTAAGTAGCTATTCTATAGTCATTACAAGATAACATGGAGATATAGCCCCTTAACAGTTGATTGATTTACCAAGAATAAAAGATTCCTAACATTTCTGAAACAGTGACTCCAATTTTGCTTCCATCATATACTGTTTCCCAAAGCAATATAATCTAAGAAAATATTGTTTAAATTTTAGAATCATACTTATACAAAAAGTCTTACAAAGTTATAAATTCAATCACACAGACTTACATACTATATTTATTGGCAAGACCACAGTCTCATGATATCTTCTGACTCACATGATATGCTCACATGCAAAGGACATACATCTTTGGAGAAGCTTCAGTAATTCCTGAATATGCATCAAAGTAGGCTTGATCCCATATGCATCAAAGTAGGCTTGATCAAGAGCCAAGCCACCTGTGGGGAGTGTTATAGAAGCTGCCACCACCTCCTCCCAAATGGATAAAGATATTCATGCTTCTAATCAAGGGCCCCAGCACACACCCAGGTGTGGCAATATTTGGGAGCAACAGTCCTGTCAAGGAAAGCAGGTGACTGTTGTGCTGGTTTGCTTGAGCCAAGAAATTGTCTACCAAATGAGGGCACCTCCTTGAAAAATAATGACCTCAGTCAATAATGCCAAGAACACTCTTGCTCTCAGAGTAAGAGAACTTTCTATCTTAGATAGCCAGTCTGGCCCTGGTGAACTTTTTAAACAGATGACTAAGGTGTTCATTAGGAAAAATAGTCTATTGTCTGCATCTCAAAAATGATTTAGTCTATCTCTGGCTTTACTACCATTCCAGACTCAGAAATGAGTGTGAGGAAACTAAGTTCCCATAGAAGACGTCCCTAGTCCCAGAACAGGATCTGGTATATAATAGGTTGTCAATAAATGTACATAGATTTTCGGATTGATAATGTTCTGCTTAGGGTAAAAGAAAAGTAATTTATGCATTACTTATTGCTACTCCATGGTGTATTACTTCAAGTCTGTTTCTACTATATTCTCTTTGCTAATGAGAAATGAACACATCAAAATATATTATCCTGGAAGATATTTCTTTTTCTGATATTATCTACATTAATTGTCTATTCTATCTTAGAGATGATTAGATTTATGTTTTAATTTTAGCTTGTCTGTCTTTCTATCTGATACACTGGTAGCATGTTTGCATCACACCACACATTTTGAAAACCTTGCCAAGCCTAGAGGTAGGGTTCAATATGCCCAGAAACATACGATGAGCAGCACAGAACGGGACATTTGTCATAGCTACATTTGTCACTCTTTTGAGAAGAGTTCAGATTATCCACAAGCATGAGGCTCATTCACATAGAGATTAATACATGGTGTATCTTTGTACATAAAACATACACTCATGTCATGCTCCTTTGGTTTTTCCAAGTGTAGAGGAAAAAGGATAATGGCAAGATACACAGAGTACGCAGCTTGGGGTGACAGCTTGAGACTAGACTTAACCTCCTCTTAATTCCTTTGCCTCTGCAAACACAGGGACTGGCAGGAAGACAGAGGAGAACATGCAGTCTGGAAGCCAGGATCTTTCTCCTTGTTTTAGACACTATTTACCATTGGCACTTCAAAGATTATCCATATTAGGCTTGAAGTTGAAGGTGAGGTTGGATTAGGCAGCCAACCAGTGGATGGAAACCCTCCTCCCCAAGGAAGATAGATGGTCTGGATCAGCTCTCAGGGTTCAGTAGCAGATGCTTGGGGAGGTGATGTTGGAGGTCACCTTTATAAGGAACAAGCTGTTAGGCATATGACCCACAGCATTGGCCTGCCTGAAAATGGAATACCTGCTTTTCTTCTTTCTTGTAGATGAGCCCACTAGAGTCCTCTAATGCCTGCCATGTGGGGGTAAGTCCACACATGACTGGTCATGCTGCACTGAGGGCCTACTCAGGATGAAGCCTTTAACAGCCTTACAGCATGCCTACCCTAAATATAACATCCTCGAGTACTTTCTGTGAGAGCAGCGCTGTCCGAGACAATTTCATAGGGAACCACCTGTTACTTCTAGTTCTGTACCTCAATCTTCCTGGAAGTTTGTCACACATATACTGTGAGGTCCAGAATGAGGTGCTAAGGCTATGCTAGTGAGCAAAAACCAAGACTGATAGCTCAAAATATAAAAATGGATATTTTCAAATAATCACTTCCATCATGTGATATTCCAAAATAAGCAAAAGGAGTAGAATTCGAGGCAAGTCATAGAAGCAGAGCACAGTGGTCTTGTTTTAAAATATTGAGTCCTTGGCTCAGGGCCTTGGCTGAGCTTTTCCAGTTTGGCTATGAGAGCACAGCTCAGTCTTTTGACCGCTCTGTGCCTTGACTGTAAAACAATGATAACAATTGCTTCTGCACCTTACAGTTGTTATAGGATTAAGTGAGATGGTGTTTGTGAAATACAGAGAATGTACAGCAGAGGCCTGCAGTTAAGGAGCTTGGAGAGCAGCAGCCCATTACTGCTGTTTGCCTGGTGAAGAAAGTGGAGTCCAAGGAGATGATCTGTCTACCCCAAAGTCTCAGACTTTGTGTCCTGGGCTGCTACATCTGCTGTTCCCCAAATCTGGAAATCTACTACATTCACTATTCTTCCTCCTCACTTAGCAAAGGGACATATCAGGGAGTCCCAGCCTCGGGTAGAGCTTGGCTATCAGCACCACAGAAGCAGCCTCACTATCATAACACATCTCTGTTTAAGAAACATAAACCACCCTTTGGCAGCTTCTCAAGTACGTGTCAGAGCCATTAAAGAGCTCCCTTCTGTCATCCCATTTTTTTGCCTTGACTGTAAGACCCAACCTTACATAAAAACACACATGAGCCTACCCAACAGGTTTCCCCAACAGTCACAACAGAGTGGGCAGGCCCCAAGAAGCCCAAGCCTTAGAAGGCCTGCTCTCTTGGCTATCAATGGCCCCTCTGACCTGGACTCTGATGGCCTCCTCATCCCCCTGCAAGAACCTGCTGCTTGGGAGGATCTGATGGCACTAATCCTGCCCACATAGCTGCAGGCTGTCTCAGGCTCCTGGCAGTGGTTTCCCACACCAGCCTGGCAGGCCCTCCTACTTCCCTCTGGCATCTCCCCAGTGGTGGCTGAGAGCCCAGCTTGCTGAAGGAATAGCCTGGTCTGGTGGTGAGTGTCCTAGTCAAACAACTTGGCCCAAGTCTGACAAGTAGCATATGTACTTGTCTAACTTGACAAGAGCCCAGTCAAAGTACTGAGTTCCAAATCTGGGGCTTACCAAAGACTGAAGAGATGTTGAAAATTGGAGGACAGGATCAGAACAACAAGGAAAAAAAGTAAATCAGAACAAGACATGTTATTCTAAGAAGTAATCATACCCAGTTTCCAAGCCGTGAATGTAAATGGCTACCCAGAAAATTATTATCTTACCCAGTGTCATGGTTTATGTTGGTGGCCCCCAAACCTCATGCAATTATGCATTTGTGATTGGTTTATTGTCTAGCACTAGGATTGGTGGTGTGAGTGCTACACTTGCCTAGGGGTGGAGCCAGGATATGATGCAATGGCAAGAAGAAGGCACGTCTCTCTCTCTTGTCCATCTCCGCCTTGCTGTTTGCAACTGCCATGAACTGCAGCCCCGCCATGCCACCCTGCCTTGGAGCCAACTGAGTATGGACTGAAACTTCCAAAAACCGTAAGAAATAAACCTTTCCTTTCCCAACTTTGGACGTCAGGTATTTTGTCTCAGCGACTAGTAAAAAGTAACCAGACACCCAATCATCAATTTCTAATTGGCAGCCTCTATGTACCCCTGGACTGTATTGGGGAATCTTATGTTCACATTTTCCTTACAATTGGAGCTAAGGCCATAACTGGATTGCCCAAGGGCTCCTGAAGACAGCAAAGGTAGTAAGAAAGGAGGTGCCTGGCACAGAGCTAGCAGAACAGCCAGGGAATCCAGAAGGCTATAAGAATGAGCACAAGAAATATAATCAAAATAGCAGCTGATTTTTAGAAAGCTCTGATTCTGCCTAAAGAACTATGAAAGCATTTGATGCACAGTACCACTCAGGAAGACAGATACTGAAATGTTTCACTTCGTTGATGAAAAAATCTAAGTCTAATAATAAAAAAGCAATAGCCTTATCAAAGCCATTCAGATGCAAAATGGCAGATCTGAGATTCAAAACCTGGTAATTCTAGCTCCCAGGCAGACAATGCTAGGAATAGTCAGGGCTAAGGATCTTGCTGCTTCTCATGGTTTTACTAACACCAGAAACTAACTCCTTTGCATTTGTTCCCTTTGCCTGGATGGATAATGACTAGATAGATAAACTTGATGCATCTGCCTTGGGTGGGTTGGAAGTAACTAAGTCCTGGTGGTATTTGAGGTAGCAGAATACGAGTGTGTGAGCTTTGGAGTTAGACATAGGAATGTTTCCCATGTATGCAGCAATGAGTCTGAATAGCCTCAATCACACTCATATTTTTTTATCCACAGACATTTCTATATAAAGGGGTAGTCAGCATCACTTTAATGGGCAGGAAGGGGAGGGGCAGCATTGTGTATGCACTTAAAATGCAATGGTGGGCAAAGTAGTGTACTCTGTGGAGGCAGAAAGCAATTGTATGTTATTCCTGATGTAATTGTAGTATCTCATTCCTTTCATATATATATATATATATATATATATATATATATATACAACTCACAAGTTGTATATATATATATATATATATATATATATATATATACACACTACATATGCTTGTGGATAAGATGTGGCTAAACAAACACAAGTACTTCCATGGAATCAAATGCTAAGTAGTCATTTAAAAGAATGAGGCAGCTCTATTCGTAAGCCTGCAGAAGAGCAAGCAGGACATATAAATAGGATTGGGTGGAGTTGCAGAACAATTCACATTTATGGTAAAGTGCCTTTTAAAAGGTCAAGAGAAGAAACCGCTTTAATCTATGAAAAGTGGTTACTGCCCTTTGGGATTCAGTTTCAAAAAGAAAGGGTGAATGTAGAAGTTGCTGTGGTTACTGGTGTGGGGATATTTTTAATTTTTGTCTGTGTACCTTTGCTTTGCTCAATTTGTTTTAACAATGAGTCTGAACTTCTTTTGTTGTCTAAAAATCAAAATTATTCTTACATCTTAAATAAGCAAATAGAAGAATAAACACCTCAAGTGTCCAGCAGAAAGTTAGCCCCACAAATGCTTAGCCCTTTCCCTCCATTCCCCTGAAGAATATTTATCACTTCTTTGCCTGTCAGTGTCCAGAATAAGACATTTAAAGTTATGCAAAGTCTCACCAGAGTTGGTTTTGTCTGTCAGTGTGTGTGGCCCTGCAAAATCACACCCAGACGTGCCGAGTTTTCTGGCTGCATCTTATAAAGGACAAATAGGCTGAAAGCAAGCCACTGGTTTTCTCCAGCGTGGAAACAAAAACTTAGATTCTTTGACCAATGTGAAATAAAAAGGGTGGGTGGGCTCCTGGGGCATCTGGTTTGAGAATAATCTCCTCTGGGGACCCACCATCACCTTAGTGCCAAAGAATAGTCATTATCATGGGCCTGGTGTCTTACCAAACAGTCATTACTCCAATTTATAAAAACCTAAGACTAGAGTGGGAAACAAAGCAGGATAAAATGGCAAGGCAGAGGAAGCACTGCCAAAGTCAGTTAACAGTCACTCAGCACAGCCTACTCGCTTACAAACTAAACAGCTGCATCTGTGGATCTAATTTACCAGAGCATTGGACAACCTCCATTTTGACCTAACCATCTCCAAGCAGACCTTGAACTTGGTAGGGGTGAGAAACAGATTTTAGGAAGCATCTCCTTTGTCTCTGGAACTTCTCTATGTGTCCATGAGAAGATCTCATGGAACTTTGAAATAATTTAAGAGGTAATTTAGCCTACCTTCTTTTTACAGAGTACAAGATATAGATAGGTATGATATAAACTTGTACTCTGAATAAAGCCTCAGAACAGTTACATTTAAGTCCCATGAGGACTTAATGTTAAAACCAGAAAAAAAAATTACTTTCTTTTTTTTTTTAATACAAAGCTGATCCTTCCCCAACACAACACATCCAACACACCCAAAGACAGAACACTCACACATACACACATATACTTTATTCCTCACTGAAACTATCTATCCAATCAGACTAGATTATAAAGGGAGAGATTTTTCTCCCAATGTTTCTTGCCTTTTGGGAATCCTAAAAGACAAAATGAACAGGGCAGGAATGTTACACCATTACCATGCATCATGCTGATAGTAAATTCTTAGAAAATTCTTAGAAAACAGGATCTTAGCCTTAAAAGATCCTGTATTTGGAGACCCATAAATGTTCGTAATTCTAATCTCCATATACCAATAGTCAAACATTATGCAATACTCTGTGTGTGGATGTGAGCTTGTGAGCCAGACATTGGTAGGAGATGAGCCTGCAATCTCTAGCTTTCCCATAAACTTGACCACCTGGTAGGCAACTCTGGTCAAATAATAGCAGTAAATATTCTCACTTTGTTTCTTAGGTAATGTTGGAACTTAAAAGTTTCCTCATGGCGGGATGACGCATGCTCAAGGCTTTGGAAATACAAACCTTTCTAAAATTATTTGGACAAGATATCATACCTATATCTTGTACTCTGAATAATGACTACCAAGACAACAATATGTAATATATTAATTACGGTAACCCTCCTACTAATCTATTTTGAAATTTTGTTTTATTGTTATTTTTCTCTTTAAAGTAAAAAAAGGAAATAAATAATTTTCTATTTGTTTTGTTTTTTTTGAAGAGAAAGAAATGATATAGAAACATTTGCTATAGTAGAATAACAGCTGCTCTTTGTAGACGGACCATAAAGTCTCCAGCTTGCTACAGTCCCCACCATACACTATTGATTTATATTGAGGTTTTTTCTTGGTTTCTGTTATCCTTTGTGTCTGAAGTAGCTACTTTCCCTTTGACGCAATTATATCATTCATACTGCTGAGCCTATTCCTGTATTATCTATCAGAAGGTGAAATGAAACTCAAAGGGGCTAAGTGACTTGTCCAAAGGTCACCATTAGCAAGAGTCAAACTAGTTCTCAACACATCTGTTTTTCCCCAAGTCAACCATGTTGTACTGACAAACAGATAAAATAACTGATTAATCATAAAGCGAAGAACTGAACAAAAATGAAGGGGAAAAAAGTGACATACAGGAACATGTGACAACTTTTAAAGGAAAAGTTTACTAGTAGGTTGGAAATTAAACTGTAGCATGGACTCTCCCAATGAGGGCCCAGACACAGCATGGTTGAACATATATATTATTTACTCGTGTCCTAGAAAAACAAGTTTAGACTATCCAGACAGAAAGCATTTTTTTATTGACTCATAAAGACAGCCCTGAAAAGAATTTGGGAGTTGGCTAAGAAATAAAATAACTTGTTCAAATTAATAAGTGTTTTCAAAATATTTCTTAGAGGAGGAGACTTTTACCTCACACTCTTAAATCTCACTGAATTAGTAAGGTCTCCAGGTAGACCCAAAATTTCATCTTACGCCAAAATTCCTCCGTGGTGGTATAACTTATCTCTAAATCAGTCCCTGGAACAGACCTGGGCAGTATTTTTTATTAGAGTTCATTTGGGCAGTGTAAGACCCTGTTGCCCACTCTTTTGGCCCTTGTAGAGAACCTAAAATCTCCCCCCAGAGAGTCCCCATGTGTACAGAACTAGAGGAGAGCAGAGAAAACAAGCATTTCTTTTAGCAACTTCACAATCTATTTCTGGGGTTGAACAGAAGCCATTAAAACATTCCCATGACTCTGTGCCAAGCCCCCAAATTACTAATGACAGACACGCTGGCTCAAAAGAAGGCATTGCTGGCAAATCTCCCTCTGGTATCTTGTTAACAGTAGTAACCCTGAGCCTTTCTTGAAAGATCTCAAAGCACAGTGTGAGCCTTAATTGACTCTACCCCCAACTCTGTCCCTGAAAAAGGTAATTATCATTACACTCCTCAGACAGTTTACACAGGGGTTAAACAGATGATGGAGATTGAATGATTTATCCTTGTTTCATATTCTAAACTGAAAGGAACAGTCTAAATAATGTCATAACATGGGGTGAACTCAGCCAGATGACTTGCTGAACCAGAAGAGTAGGAGAAGCAGACAGAACAGGAATCTGGGGAGGCCTGCCACTAAAGAGGCCTCTGAGGAGAGGCTTCAGGCCAAGTATCATGTACTGAGGCACTGAGCTGAGCTTATTGTAGCTTAGCTTATCCATAGCTGCCCAAGCCAGGTCAGAAGAAGGAGAGAATTAGAGCCAGACTTCTGGAAGTGGGAGACCTCAATATCAGCACAAAGTCTAAAATAAGAATCCATCCTCAGTAGCTTAGAGAAAAATAAGGCTTCATTTCATCGGTGGAGCAAGAGTTGGAAGAGAACTGGATCCACAGTAGATGAAGAGTTGGTGCCAGGGGAGGACGTGGACACCAGGTTTGGCATTTGAGGTGGTCATGCAGATCTGGAGTCCAAGCCATTTTGGAGTTGGATATAAGTGCTACCAACTTAGAAGTCCATACTAAACAAAATTATATTTCCAAACGTGGAGTGAGTTCATAATCAGCAGACCTGTACTACGGGAATTATTACTAAAGGATATTCTTCAGTCAGGAGAAACATACCAGATGAGAACAATTGTCTGCATAATAGGAATGAACAGCATTAGAAGCATTTTCTAATATATATTATTACTATACATAAAACACTTTCTTTTTCTAAATTTTTAATTCTTTAAAAGGCTAATATTTTAGAGGAAAAAACAAAACAGAAAAAAGGGTAGAAATAATACAGAATTTCAAAAAAATAACAGAATTTCTAAAAAATAGCAGTAAGAGAAAACTAGTCAAAAATAACAGTAAGAAATCACTAGTTGATAAATTACATATTGTTATCTTAGAAGTAGTTGTTGGTGAGGCTGTGGGGAAAAAGGACCACTTCTCCACTATTGGTGGGAGTGTAGACTGATGCAACCACTGTAAAAGGCTAATATTTTAAGTGCTATGTATTACATATATATAAATAAAATTGAATGAAAAAAGATGGCCTAGATGAATGGAAGTAGAAGTAGTAGGACTTATACATTGTGAAATGTTGTAATATTACTTAAAATTAGGATGAAGTTAAAGACATCTGTTGGACTCCCTCAATCAATGCTAAAATAAAACTTTTTATGTTAAATAATCCAATAGTGTATATAGTCAGACTAAAATAATTAGTAATGCAAAAGAAAGTAGGAAAAAAAGAATAAAACAAATAGCCAGACTGCAGTTTAAGCCTACTATATGTATATTAACATTAAATTTTATTGATCATGACATTCCCATTAAAAGACAGATTGTCTGAGGGGAAAAAAGGAGATACCCAAATATAGGCTAACTATACAAACCCCATTGTAAATACAAAGACAAGAGGATGAAAAGTTATTTACCATGCAGACACTAAGCATAGGCTGGAAGGTCCATATTAATATTATGCAAAGTAAATTTTAGGATAAGCACTGTTATCAGAGATAAAACAAGGTATTCCATAATGAAAAACTGGTGCATACATTCAGAATACATGGCATTTGCAATATGTATATATACCTAATAATAAAGTTTCAATAATGTGAGAAGCAAAATTTGACAGCTCTGAAAAAATAATACAAATCAGTTATAGTCAGATTTCAACACTGTTCAATAATTAGAACAAGCAGTCAAATATATAGATGACTTGAATAACATTATAAAGTAACTAAAGATAAGTGATACTTATGAAATGCTCCACTCAGCTAAATAATATATATTCCTTTTGGGTACAAATGAAAGATTATACAATGTTAGAGTGTGTCATGTGCCATAAAACAAGTTGTAAAAAAAATTCAGAAGACATATATTTTTAAAAGATAGAAATGTTATTTTTTAAAATTTCCAAAATTTGGAAAATGAACAACATAACCTATATAATCCACAGCAAAAAAAAAAAGAAAAATTAGAATATATTTTAACTGGATAATAATATCAGAAAACATTTAAAAATTATGGAATGCAACCAAATAGGGGAGAGGCAAAATATGTGTAAGCATCAAATGACTGTATTAGAAAACATAAAAGGTATAAAATGAATTACCTAAGCTTCCATCTTAAGAATCTATAAAATAAGAACAAGATAAACCCAAGGGGAATGTAAGAATAAATATAAGAGAAAAAGTCAATAAAAGAGAAATCAGAAAAACAATAGAGAAAAATCAGTAAAACCAAAGCAATGTCTTTCAAAAATGCCATTAAAATGACAAATTTGTAAATATCTCAGTCAACTGTGCTAATATTTGAAAATTATTCACTGTATTTAATTATAAATAAAGGACTGAAAACATAATCATGTGAATCATTTATATAAATCCTTACAGATGACAATTTTTTTTTTTTTTTTTTTTGGTACCAGGAATTGAACTCACGACCTCATGCTTGCCAGGCAGGAATTTACACCGCTGAGCTTAACCCCCAGCCATATGACAAAATTTAATATACTTTTTGTGATTAAAAATCCATAAAACTAGGAATAAAAGGAAGTTACCTTGATATTATAAAGATGAAAACTCCACTAATGTACTACATTTGACAAAATATAGAATTCTTATCCCCTAAGTTCTATAAAAAGTAAAGGATATCCATTCTCATGACTTCTATAAAAATATAAAGAATTAAAGTTGCATTTATTTACAGATAACATGACTGTTTAGAAAAGATAGCCTAAAGAATTTATAGTAACATTGTTAAATGGAGTTTTGCTTTGTTTTGAATCAGTACTGGAGATCAAACTCATGACCACATGCTTGCAAGGTAGGCACTTATGCCACTGAGCTAAATCCCCAGTAACATTGTTAGAACTAATGATGAACTTAATAAGTTTGTGGGAAACAAGCTAAATATTTAAGAATGAATTTACATCTATATATCAGGAAAAGATAATTGAAAAGTAAAATTAAAAATATAATACCATTTATATAATCATCTCAAACACAAAAACCTCAGGGAAAATTTAATAAAAATAAGTGAAAAATCTATAAACTCAAAACTACAATGCCGTGCCAAGAGAAATGTTTAAAAATTTGGGTAAGGTGGGAGTTATACCATGTCCATGGATTAGAAGATTCAGCATTACTCATGATAGATCTCCTAAAATTGATTTATGTATTCAATACCATTCCAATCAAAATCATAGCTATTCATATAGAAACTGACAAAACATTAATTTAAAATGAACGAATTTTCTGTAAGTTATACAGCAGTAAAATAGAGTTTTTTGAAATACACAACACCTATAAAAGCAAACTCATAAGTAAGTTAGAATAACTTTTGTGAGAAGAAAAGAAGGGTCAACAATAGCATTGTGTATTTAAGTATTTCCTACAATAAACTGAAATTTAAAATGGAAGTAATGAATTTCTTTGGGTTAACAAAATTGCATTTCCTACCAACAAATAGAAATGAAGATTAAAAAATCTAAGTTAATTACAGCAATGTAGAGATGAAAGTTAATTTTTTGCATACCTTAGTATTTCATGTGTGAGAATTGATACCTAGTCCCTTGTTTATTAGGATATCTAACTGCCCACTTGAGGCATGAGGATCGCTATGTTCTTGGAAGATGTGGTTCCTAGGAAGTTTACTTGTGTGGCTATGCAAAGAATTGGCAGTTGAGGCCAAGACTAAATTCTGATGTAGAATCACAGTGCTAGAAATGACATAAAAGATCACTTATGCCTCTGAACTATACAAGGTTTCTGGTGGAGGACCATTTTAGCCTCTAGCAAAATAGATAAGAGCTCACTGTTTTAAACAAGAGAAGAAGTCAATAAAAGATATATATATATATATATATATATATATATATATATATATATATTGTGTATTTGCATACATAGATTTAAATCACATTACTAAGAGTTTATTGTGTGCCAGGACAGTTTTATGGATGAGGAATATGGTGTGTATTCATGAGGATTCAACCAGGGATTCATATGGACATGAACACAGATCATCCTGAGAGGTGCTAAAGTAAAAGTAAAAATTTGGAGTTAGAAGCCAAGAGTGCAAGTGAACATTTCTAGGGGTGAGGTCTATAAAGACACATGAGAGCTTTTTGGAGGAGTTGGCCCTTGCCTTAGACACTGAAAAGGGAAATGGACTCTCCTGGATGAGTTAAGTGTAAGTGGAGATAAGAGAGATGAAAGACACTAACTTGGGAAAGTCAAGAGTATATTTAGACCTGTTATGGCTGGAATTTATAGAAGATATGAGAGAAACCTGAAATAGGACAGATTATCTAAGACATATATTAGGGGATTTGAACATGTGACACGGATTTTAGGTATAAGTCTGGAGATGATAGAAGCCTTTCATGGTTTGGATAGGACGATGCAGCTACTGTTAGAATAAAGGGCAACCTGAAGAGAAGAGTAGACAGGTAATTAGGGACCTTAATTATTAAAGAATAGTAAGGCCAGATGAGGGCATTTTTTGTAAATAGAATGAAGGGCGTTTCTCTTGGAGCGCTTATACAGGTAATTACCATTAGTGTTAGAAAGATAAACTGCTCAGCACATCTGATTCTTATGGGTAAGGGAGTGTGATTCACAGATCTTACATTTTCAGACATACGTTAAAAGAGTTTTTGTAGTGTTTTAACTTTGCCTGTTGGTTTCTTCACATTTACCCCAAGTCGAAGCCTGACGAAACCTCAGAGACACCTATAGGAGAAGTTAAAAATGTTGCTTGGAGTCACTTCCAGCTTAGGGGACTGGGTGCTTACAGGAAAGCCTCAGGGATAATTGGAAGACATATACATGTCTAATCCCCTGACCTTGCCAGAAAGAGGACTGTCAATGAAATCCACATAGAGGAGGTCAGGGAAAGGACCGCTGCTTCTGGAATATCTTCATTCTGCATGGCTTTCATGTACCTCTTTCCCCACTCAGTATTTTTACCTTGATGCTTCTTTGGTTGTGTGGCTAACTGTGACCACACAGTTAAATTGTGTTTCATTCTTGGAAAAAGAAGTTAACTAATTAACTTAAAACATACGTTACTATAGTGATTAACAAGACAGAGCTCTAAAACTAGCCTGCCCATGAGCTGGCCCACAGTGCTTACTTTGAATAAGGTAGAACAAAGGCAACAACCCCTGTATGTCGGCTCCTGTAGTTTTTATCTGGATTAAAATGGAGATATCACATTTCAGCTTGAATGTGTCCCTTTCACATGCACCATCCAGGCTAGACTCTGCTGTATTTGTCTAGAGAAGATAGATGAGCCTAAAATTACTATTGCTGCCCTCGACCTGTGAACCCTTGTACCCAGAGTGGAACTGTCGGTATTACAGCTACCATGTACATTCTAGGAGCCTGGGCTTTGCTGCAGGTGCCTTTTTTAGAACTGAAGCTCCGTCCTGACCTTCACTTGGCCAGGGCTCTGACACCTGTCTTACCTTACAATCCTCTCCCCGACACTGATGCCATTCCCTAAAGCAGGCAGCCTGCCCAGAGCGTGACCCAGTTTGACTCCCCCTCTAAGTAGACTGTTAGTGTCTTCTTTGACCCCTGGATTACACCTCTTTATATTTCCTTTAGCCCTTTGTTTTAAAAATTGAATCAAGGTCTCACTGATGGTAAGTTTCCCAGCCTGTATGCTAATTTGCAATCTTTCTGCCTCAGCTTCCAAGAATGCTGGGATTATTAAAAATTGATTTTATAGTTTCTGAGTCAAGTGTCAAAATGGGTATTTAGGAAACCTGATTTAGTTTACCTACAAGTTAAGTTATTTTCTGTCAAAATAACTTGGGAAATATATCCATTTCAGTAGGATGATTATTTTCAGAGTCTTTTATCACAATATTTAATAATTAGATGGCATGAAACAACAAAAACAATTTAGTAAGAGTCTCTAACAGTACACATAATTTTCTTTTGATGTCATTTGATTGTGGCTGAAAATACCATGTCAAAGAAAAGTACAGTTTGGATCCACAGTTTAATGGAAGCTAGAGTGCAACAGGATAAGACAGCAAAAGCCTTTGAGGATCCAGAGCACCTATTGTAAGAGAAGTATTTCTTAAATCAGAAGGTTCGCTCAGAGGAACATCTTTGTCTGTGCTTCCAACCATGGCCAAGTTATAACTCTAGTGCTCCTGGCACCATAGTGCTCACCATGCATCTTCCACATTATCTAATGCAAGCTCTGTCGTGTCCTGGCTGCCTCTCTTTCCAAGAAACTACGCTTCTGAATTCTCAGCCTGACCCCATTTAAGGCATGAGATCAGGAATCTTGGAAATCCAAACACCCTGCTTTATAAATGAGGATCTGTGTGGCTCAGGGAGGGGAAATGCATTCCTCAATGTCACACCCTGAGTGTGTGACAGATGCAAGATAAAATCCCAGCCCCCGGGGAGCATGTGTGTTGGAATACAATTATGATTCCAAACGGCTGGGGCTTAACTTCTCTGGCTTTCCTCGCATAAGCCAGAAGGGAATTTCTGAGACCACACATTTAGCAGGTAATTCCTTCTCACAAAAGAGTTAAGTTCTTCATTTAAAAAACCTTTTTCTCTCCTTCTAGCTTTCAGGAGCTGTCAGGGTATTATGACCTGTCAGCAGCCTGTGGTGTCTGAAACAGAGCAAGAGAGAAATCATTGGAATCCTTGAAGCAGTAAAAAGAAAATCAAATGTGTTCCTCCATTTTCTGTGATCTGGCAAACATCAGGTTTAGGTCCCAGGAACTCATAAAATTGTTTCGACTTCCCACATCTTCTGAGTTTTCTGTCAGAACCTATTTATTGAGTTCCTGAGATATTTGGCCTATTCATAAGAAGTCCTCATAGTCACTTGTGGAATGGGGTGATACACCCAACAAACCCATATGAAACTTGACTTGGCAGCTCTGGGCCCCTGAGACATCTGGGATCCTTTGTTATTCTCATCTATGCTTCCAGACAACGCCCCTGGGCATTTCCTTATGTGATCAGTTTTCAAACTGAGGAGTATGTGCTGGATTGCAATCATTTTGAGTTCAGTCTCCTCTATCTGTTGGCATGTGGTTTTCCATAAAGCAAATAAACCCTGTGAATTACTGTGTCCTGTTCTTAATGTGTCTATCAACAAACAAATGGGTAAAGAAAATGTGGTACACATATACAATGGAATATTACTCAGACATAAAAACAATAAAATTTTGTCATGAAAATACTAAATGGACTTGGAGATCATTATATGGAATAAAATAAGACAGAGTCAGAAGGATAAAATGAAAATTCTCTGTAATATGTGGACTCTTCACAAGATGACAAGAAAGTAGAAAGGAAGTTATAACTAGATATGAGGAAGAGATAGAGGGTCTAAGGGAAGGTAACAGGAGGCATAAATACAGATATTTCTTTTTGTTTCTTTCATTTTTTGTTTCTTTTATTTTATGGAAAAAAGTAAAACAAACTTTGATAACAAGATGATAGGAGAATAACAACAGTTAGTCCATTGCATATTATTATCTTTAAAGTAATTATTCAGAGTACAAGATATGGGCATAAAATAATCTCCAACTGATACACACACAAACTTTTCTATGAACTAAGAGTCACTAATAGTAAAACTAGCTTGCTTTTTTTCTATTTTCCCTTCCTTCCTTTCCCCATTTTCCCATTCTAATTTCCTTTTTTCTTTTAAAAGACTTCTTCCCACTTCATGATATCTATTGCACATTTTAGATGTTATTTACTCTTTAAATTTCTCACACCAGGGAGGCAATATGATGTTTACACATGTGAGAATGATTTATTTAGTTAATGAGCATGGTCTCAAGTTGTATCCATTTACCCATAAAAGTCTCCAGTTTATTCTTCGTTATGGCTGAGTAGTACTCCATTGTATCAAAATACCATATCTTTTTTATCCATTCCTTGGTTGATGGTCATTTGGGTTGTTTGCAGGATTTAGTTATTGTAAATAGTGCTTCTATAAACATGGGTGCACATATACCACTGGAATGATGGTATGATGGTTTTAATTCTTCTGGAAAGAAACCCAGAACAGAAATAGCTGGATCAAAAGGGACTTCTAATCCTAGATTTTTGAGGAGTCTCCATATTGATTTCCACAGTGGTTACACCACTCTGCACTCCCGCCAACAGTGCAGAAGGGTTCATTTTTCCCTGAAGCTCAACCAGCATTTGTTATTGGGTGACTTTTTTATGCTAGCCATTCTTTCTGGAGTGAGATGGAATCTCAATGTTGTTTTAATTTCCATCTCTCAAATTACTAGTGATGTTGAATATTTTTTTCATATATTTATTTGCCATTTGTATTTCTTTGTCTGAGAAGTGTGCATTCATTGCAGATGCCCATTTTTGGATTGCATCTTTGAATTTGGGGGGTATCTGATTTTTTTCAATTTTTCATATGAAGTCCTTTGTCTGGGAGACAATTGAAAATTTTTTTCCCCACTCTGCGGGTTTTCTTTTCACTCTGTTGGTGATTTTTTTTTGATGTGCAAAAGCTTTTTAATCAGATGAGATCCCAGTTGTTGATTCTTTAAAGTAATTCCCATGTGATTTGGGTCTTGTTCATGAACTCTCTGTCTACACCTATGTCTTCAAGATTCCTACCTGCTTTTGCTTCCAGTAAATTGAGTAGTTCCAAATGAATTTTAAGAATGTTTTTTCTAGTTTTGTGAAGTATGTTAAAGGTAGTTTAATTGGGATTGCTTTAAATCTGTGTAACAATTTGGGGAATACAGCCATTTCACTATGTTGATTCTTCCTGCTTATGAGCAAGGGATATCTTTCAAATTTCTGATATCCTCTTCAATCTCTTTTTTAAGAATACTGTAATTTTCAATGTATAGATATTTTACCTCTTTTCTTAGCTTGATTCCTAAGTGTTTTGGATGCTATTGTGAAGGGTACAGTTTTCCTCCTTTGTCTCTCAGTGTTGTACATTGTTTATGTACAATAATGGTACTGATTTTTGAGTGTTGACTTTGAAATCTAGATATTTCTTGTATCTCTACTTATATGTTTAATGACTTTTCAGACTTATGAGGCTGTTCAGACTTACTACCCACTACTCAGTCTTATAACCTGTATTTGGAGTAATGACACAGGATTTAAGTGTCCAGTACAACCTTATGGTAACTTCTTCTAAAATGCAGCAATATAACTTTTGATGATTGTACTGTATAGTACAATTCTGTAGTTTTATGTTGTTATATATTACAGCACTTCATGCAAATAAAAGCAAAGTTGTCAAGTTGTAGTTTTCTTTGACAATTTCTTTGTTTTGAATTTTGTAATACACACTATACACAATTCATTTAATTAGGTCATCACAGGAATAAGACTCAGTCATTCAATGAGGAGTGTCTGTATGATCATAATTCAATATAAACATCAGGTCTCCCTCCAATTCATGTGAAACTAGGAAAAGAGTGGGCCAAGTGAGTTTTGGGGGAAAGGATTAATGTTATGTGCATATACAAATCTGCCAATATGAAACAGAGTAACCTGCATACTGATACACTAATAAAAATGTGAGAAAAAATTATGAACAACCAACTTCTGCCTTGCTTTACACATAAAATGCAACCCTCTAATGAGAGTAGTAATGCAAAAGTGCTTTGTATATTGTAAAAATGCAATGAAAATGTTTAACTTTCTTTTTAACACAGAGCAGACAGTGGAGGACAGATGGTGGGTGGGTCCAATACCAGATGTCCAATCTCCTCCTTCATGAGATGGGACCCAGATCACTCTCACTTCATCAAGATATTTTAAGACTCACAAAATAATCATGGAAATAGCAGATTTTATAGTAATTAATTTTTATAAATAATGAAAACAATGACTTATTTTTTTGAAATTTTGTATTATTTCTACTCTTTTGTTTCCTGTTTTGCTTTTTTTTTCTCTAAATAAAAAGAAAAGGCAAGAAAATAATGACAGGGACCTGGAGACTATTTTAATATAAAATCATGTTTTCAAACATCAACTCCAGAACATTCTTTGCTGTTCAGCAGATCTTGGGAGATATAAGACTTTCTTTACTGCTTTTCTGAAATGAAAAGTCAAGGTCCTGCCCTAGACTCAGCAACAGTTTTACAGCCAGTTTTGAAAGTTCTGAAGGGGTTGTGGAAAAGACCAGTAACTAAAACTAATGATCAGCCTATAGTAAGCAGACATCTTAATCTGCAAGATTGGGAGGCTTCAAGTTTGTCTTTCTTTATAGCTAAGTAGTACTCCATTGCATAAAAAGACATCTTTTTTATGCATTCCTCAGTTGATAGGCATTTCTGTTGTTTCCAAGATTTAACCCTTAGAAACTGTGCTGCTATAAACATGGATGCATCGTATATCGCTGTGGTATGATGCTTTTAGTTCTTCTAGAAAAATGCCAAGAAAGAGAATAGCTGTGTCGAATGGGACCTCTAATCCTGGTTTTTTGAGGAATCTCCACACTGATTTCTACGTGTTTGCACCAGTCTGTGTTCCCACCAACAGCAGGAAAAAAAAAAGCGGGGGTTCCTTTTTCCCCACAGCCTCATTTGCATTTGTTATTGGATGATTTTATGGATGCAACTAGAGACCATACTCAAAAGTGAAATAAATCAGACTTGCATTTGTAAACATCATATGTCTCCCTAGTATAAGAAACTAGAAGAGTAAAAAAGATCCAAAAGGTACAACAGATATTGTGAAAGGGAAAGAAATTGATCAAAAGAAAGAACAAACTGGGATGGAGGAAAGGAGAAAAGAAGGAAGGGGGAAAAAATAAATAAATAAATAAATAAATAAATAAATAAATAAATGCTAAGATACTACTAATTCTATTAGTTCATTGAAAGGAACAGTTAGTGTTCATATTATTTGATCAATTTTGTATGCATATATCTGGGAATCTGAGCAAATATTTTGAAGACAACAATGTGCAATATGATAACCATTATTAATTTCCTATCATCTTGATTTGATTTGAAATTCTGCATCATTTTTATTGCTTTGTTTTTCTCTTTAAAAAAGATAGGGAGGTTTACTGCTATGGTATGTAGTCTGCTTTCATCTGTGACATCTTCCCATCAAGGAAACTGTGAACCCACAAAACCTTACACCACTCCCAAAACTCCAAATCTTCTCAAACTTGTCACCTCTAAAACATCAACTGTCCTCAAAGTTGAAACCCTAAAACCAAACTGGAATGATGAGGAGGTCCCTTGCCAAGCCTTCTTGATCAAATTTTCTAGCTCAGCAGGTCCCACTTTCCAGACAATTAACTGGGTGTGCCTCCTTCTTCTGCTTCTTCTGCTGGGCAGGAAGGCTGGGCCCACCCACAGGAACAGGGATTTACCAAACGCCCCAAAGGACCATTCTAACTGCAGCACAGCATAGACACGCAGTCTATGCAGGAGGACAAAAAATCACTTGCCTGGAAAAGTCCTGCATTGATGGGGAAAGGAGGTACTGGGAGTACTAGCCTTCAGGCTTCTTTTATTTTTGTTCTGCAAGAGAAAAAATTGGCAAAAAATATCCAATGAGAGAAGCCCTAAGCCCCAACCAAAGAGATAAATGGGAAGGAGAGATGCTGGAATCAAATGACAGGAAAAGGAGATGAACCTTCCAATTTGGGATCAAGCTACATTCTTGCCCCCCTTGAGAGTATATAGCCTGTCAGCAAAATAGGGGAGGCTCTACAAGAAGGGGCACAGTGGAAAGAAGGTTTCTGAATGTGAGAGATCAGTCTGTCTGGCTGCATTCCTTCCTCTCTTTAGCCAGGTCTGCATCCCAAAATATGCATATATGTATGTCTGTGTATATCCGTCTTTACAGCTAAGACAAGATAAAGGGAGAAAAGCATTCCTGCCACAGGACTGTGCTGGCATCCCCGCATAACATTCATAATAATGACCCCATCACTCATCAAAGATGCTCTGCAGGCCGGGCCTCACCGGGCCTCCACAGTGCTCTGATCCCGCAGCCAGCTCAGCCTGTAATTGCAAACACCCTGCCCCTGGGAAGTGTCAGGTTATGTGAAGACACTTAGGCTTTGCTGGTGTCTGTAAAATGCAAGTTCAAGGGGACTTTTTAACATCAGAAGCAAAAATATGAGAGTCAAGAGACAGGTCCCCTGTGCCCTGTAGAGAGGATCAGAGTAGAGATAAGAAGTGGGAGGCAATTGCTCTGAAGGTGGCAAAAATAATTTGAAGGCAGAAGAACAGACACAAGGTAATTACTGCTCAGACATGGCACAGGCAAAGAGGAGCCTGCTTTTAAGAAAACAAGAAGGGAGCAAATGCAGTTGGGAGGAGAGGGCTTGCTCTTCTGATTAGGGTCAATATGAGAGTCTGCTTCCTGATAGGAGGGTAGGTGGAAACAGGTAATGACCCCAAAGTCTTTTTCATAGTTAATGACTTTGTGAGCCAAATTAGGTGTGGGATGTATTGTAAACTATAGGTTTTAGTTAGGAATAATGCATTAATATTGGATCATCAGATGTACATATGAGTAACAAATGTACTCCAGTAATGCAAGATGTTAATAATGGGAAAATTGTGTGACAGGGGTAAGTGGAAAATGGGAACTGTCTGTACTCACCACCCAGATTTTCTATAAATCTAAAACAACTCTGAAAAATAGCCTTTAAAAAAAAACAGAGGGAGGAAGAAAATGATGTGCATAAGAATGTGGAATTAAATAAGCAGTCCCTCCTCTACTAGACCAAAAGTTTTGTAATCAGAGGAAAGGAAATTGGGTATCGTGCCTTCAAATATGACCTCCAAGTAGAAATCTAGAGGTATCTGGAATTCAACTTGTGTGTGATTCAGTTTCACAAAAATCAAGGAAAATAGCAAAAAAATCCCTTATATCACAACAATGAAAAATAAAAGAATCCTTCCTGCCCGAAGTTTTCTTTTATGTTGTTGTTGCTTGCTTATGTTCATTCCAATCCATTACCTACTTATAGTTTTGTAAAATAAACCAAAAATGAGTTACTGGGGAAGAATGATAATGCACTTGAATATCAAATTCTTGTGAAATTTTATAAATGTTTGCTCCTTGAAGTAGCTGCGTTGGGGGAAAGTGAATGTACCAAAGACCCTGGAATTAACACAGCAGTTCGCAGGCACAAAAATAATGCAGCAAAGGAACAAGTATTTATCAGGAATGTGTCTCAAAAAACAAGGACACCACCTCCTGTTGGAACAATCATGTTATTCTCTAGCCTTACAGCCATGAGAGAAATCATTAAATGCAAAAATTCCACTTTCATACCTGACATCAAGTAGCTTTTCTAATATCTCAAGATGTCCTAGGCATTCTTCTACATCGAGTTCATATCAAACTGGACCCTTCATTAAGGTTGGAGACTTAATGAAGGTCCCAGCTGAGTTGCTCATAGTAAGCTGGGAGGCTGGGATTTAATCCAAGTATTTACCCCAGGAATCAACACCCTCGTCCTCTTAGCATGACCTAGCAGGCGTAGGTAATTAAGCCCAATTTAAAAGCACTGAGTCAAGAGCACTCAACTAATTCTCATTAAGGGGGTCTGAGGTGGTAAGAAGAATCTGGGAATGTCAGTAAAGGAATTTTTCTCCAAAAGAGATGAACATTCTAGGCAGAGGGGTCAGCCTTGAGAAGGCCATGGAAGTATGGGGTACATGGAATATTCAGGAAAATTCAAGACATCCTATGCATTTCACAGTTAAGGAAGAACCCCTAATTCTCTTTTAATAAAGAAATGCCAATAATTATTACAAAAAGTTTCAAAGTTTACATTCTCTAAATATTTTCCATGAAAATGAGATCTTCTTGCCTCAATACAGAATATTCAGGATATACTTTGATTTTGATTTTACGAATTTACCAGAAGCTGGAGTAAATCTATTAAGGAAAGAGAAGCCAAATGTTCTGAGTTTTAATCTTCACATCAAGCTAATGACATGAGATTTTTCTCCCCATTTTACAGGTAAGGAGATTGAGGCTCAGAAACAACAGACTCAATCACCAAGAGCAGTAGAAGTGAGTTTCAAATTGAACTCTATGTGCTACTAAACACCACATTTTTCACAAGTTGTAAGTACATAGAAAATGTATTTGTTTACAGAAGAGCAGAAAGCAGTACACATGTTAATCCTATACTTGTATATACATATGTATTAAAATGAACTATTTCATTAGAATTAACTCTATCGAGT
The DNA here is from genome assembly GCA_004027295.1 of Dolichotis patagonum. Taxonomy (NCBI): domain Eukaryota; kingdom Metazoa; phylum Chordata; class Mammalia; order Rodentia; family Caviidae; genus Dolichotis; species Dolichotis patagonum. The sequence continues at coordinate 101,815 of PVJX010000960.1, forward strand.
GTTTGCTATACTGACACCATTAGGTGCTTTGCATATTCTGTTCACTTAATTTATGAAGTAGCACTGCAAGATAAATGTGCCAGGTTATATTACTATTCTCCACCATTCACTCCTTCTTACACAACTATTGCACATTCCTATGCATGTAACTCCTCATCCTTCTCTGCTAGTGGAATATACTTTCCTGTCCTAATGACAAGCTGGGTCATGTGACTTCCTTGAGCCAATGACATGAGAGCAGACAGGCTGCTTGCCCTGCTTTTGCCTTCTCTCTTGCTCTTTCCTTCTTGTCCAAAAAGAGCAAGGCACATATTGCTGCTGGGTCAAGAAAGGACACAGTGCAGAACCATGGGAGTCACCCTGCAGCTTAACAACAAAATGTTCACTGCAAAGTTCAGCAAAGGTCAGTGCAAAGGTCACTGAAACTCAGCAAGACCCTGGGAGTGTTTGTCACCACCACGCTAATACAGTTGGTATCTTACAAACATTAACTGAAACAAGCAGAGACATCTATGCCTAATCCTTATAGCTTCATTAGTAATGGCATTTCAACTTACCCCCATTCCTATTTTGTTAAGTCAATGGATTTTTAGTTAGTTTCAAAGCCTTTAACATAAATTGTATGAGGCCACTTTCCAATGGGACATTATCTCTAGGTCCCCCACTTGTTTTATGATCCCTAGAACTTTTCCATCCTTGCAAGCCTGATAGTTCTCAGCAGATTTTATCCTGAAGCATCCTTTGTATTGCCTGAATGGTTTATGAAATTAGAATAAACTCTTTGACCGTACCACCTTGTCTGAATCACCATCATCTCTTTTCTAGCTTTCTGTAAAAATGTCTTTGATATTGCCCCCCCAACCCTTCTCTGTGCTGTAGTTTCAGTGACATTTCCTGAGTTAAAATCTCCTAGTAACTTTTCAAAACTCTAAAAATCAAAATTAATCAGCCTAGTTCCTGCCATCTTTTTCTAATTCATCTCATAGTGTTTTATTCCTTGCTTATTAGTTGCCAGACATAATGACCCCTTTTTAGCCTTCAAATGGGCCAGGCCATTTTCTCCCACCTTACAGATGTTCTATTTAGTTTCTTTCCATGGTGAAAACTCTTCCATCTTATCTTTGTGGTCTCAGTTCAAATGGCCAAAATGGTATTCTCTATAGTGTTTCCAAAACACCTGTTCACAGACTTCTTCTGAATCACCCTTGAAATCTGCCATACAGCCTGCTGACATTAGATGTGATTCTTTGACTGATTCTGTGCCCATAAAATGTAAGTGGACATGTTTTACTAGATTGTCCCATCCTCCAGGCTCCATCTCTGCCTGAGATTCTCACCATAGCATCAATTTGTATCTCTATCACGGCTCTATGCTGGTTTTATTTATGACATTTATCACCGTCTTAAATGACTGTCTTAATTTACAATTACCAGCTCTTTTTCTGTCTTCTGTAGAAGAGTCTGAGGTCTCAGAGCAAGGCCTTTGTCAATCGCTGTCGAAGGCATAGCACAGTGCGGATAAGAGAGGATACATGGAACAGATGCTCAAATAATGTTTTTAAAATACGTAAATATGCACAGAGCTTTTATGAAAACAAAACACATTAATGGTTGTGCAGCAGTTGATCTGGTGTCTGATAGAATGTAAAAGCTCCATGAACACACCTAATTGTGAATGTGAAGAACTAAGGCCAAAAGATTTTCTTTGTCACTGCATTATAGATTAGAAAGGAACTTAAATAAGGCTATAGCTTGGAGCAACAGGTGTATAAGAGCTAGTTTCAGACCTGAAAATCACATATGCAGGCAGAATACAGGTACCCTAGGGGGGCAGTTCCTGGCATGGACTCAGGTCCATGAGTAAGAACTTCTCCTCCCAGAAGCAGCATGATGTAAAATTGTTAGCAAGGGTCTGAGGTTCCAGGGCTAGTATTTCACCTGCCTTCTATATCAGCAGCATCTTGTAAGAATTATGGCATTTGTCGCGATGTAGTTGAAGAAGTTAGACTATGTTTCTGATTCTGTCTGAGTTCTACAATGACAAGTTAATAAACCACATCCCTCCCCTCGGTGAAGGAGAGAGGGAGACTGACATGGAAGCCATGCCTTGGAACTAGCAATCATGGAGGACCATCAGGAATCTAGGAATCACCTGAAATTGTATGGAAACACTTTTTATAAGTATACTACAGATGCATTTACCAGGGAGAGGCTTTTCATTTATCCAATTTTTGGCATGTGATTTCAGTTTAAGAGATTTCCAGTTGTTCTCTTCTTTTTTGCCAGATCACATTGGAGCAACATGTTTCTAACTTGTGTTGGAGCCTTAGGATTGAGCAAGCCTAACTGCTGATTCTTGGCAATAAACAGAACACCATCGTTCAGAAGGTTCCGTTACTTCCCAAATGCATCCCAGTTTGTCACTTGTCTCCACCTCCATCGCCAAACCTTCAGTGAGGCCACCATCGTCACTCTCACCAGCACAAATGTCACAGGCTTCAAGGAGGTCTCTTAAGAGCGCTTTCCCTGCTGTGATCCAATTTTCATAGAGCATCCTGAGTGACATTTTTAATAAAAATGATATCAGCACTGTACTGAAAATTTTCCAGTGGTTTTATATTGCCCCCAGTATCATCTGAGTTCCTTGGTGTGATTCAGGAAGACCCTAACCTCACACTTTCCACCTTGCTCCAGTGTCGCCTGCCCCCTTGCTGCCCAGAATCCACACAGGTTGTATTTACTCTGCTTCTTCACTCACTTTTGGCTCAGCTCCCTTTAGCCCTCAGGTCCACTCTTGCTCTTCTATCTTCTGGTATGCTCTCCTGCCCTCTTCTCATGGTGGGCTCTTTGCCATTACTCAAATACACTTCACCCTGAAAGATCCTCCACAGATAGACCTCTCCTGACCATCTCATTTTGGTAGGTTCCCATTCTGATCACATTTATTTTTGTGTATTGTAAATTCAGACTCACTTGTCACAGTAGCTATTTTAGAATGCATTTGCTACGCGCTTGCCTTTTGGTCAGTTTTCCTCACTAGATGATAAGTTCCACTAGAGCATAGGCATTGACTTTCCTCTTCATGGTCTTATGCCCTGATGCTGCGGCACAGTAGAGTAACTGATGAAATGAATAAAGTCTGTTATGCATCCATGCATAAAAATAAATTCATAAATAAAGAGGAAGGAAAGAAGGAAGAAGAAAAGAAGGAAGTAACGGAAGAAGGAAGGAAGGAAATAGTCTATATAAGCAATCTTCATATCCTATCCTCATGCACAGAGAAAATGTCACTCCCCAGATATACTAGGCTGTCAGGTCTGCTGCGATGATACTGGTGATCACTGAGAATAAGAGAGTGCATTAAGGGCATCTAGAGATGGCTTATTGGAGAATATGGCTCCCAGTGTAAACCATCTTGTCTCCAGGGCTACATGTATATAGGCAAGTTTAATTCAAGGCATCCTCTGCAGCCCAAACCAGGAGGAAGGAGGCAGGAAAGAGAGAAGGATTTTCAAACTGAAGACAACACACTAAGGGTTTACAAGAAACCTTAAGAAAGCTTTCAGGACATTTTCCTTGGTCAAACTGAGAGTGGTTTTAGAAGACTAAGATAAGCGTTGGTGAGAGATGATGGTGGTCTGATATTCAACTAGGAATCAGCACAAGCAGCACACAGATGCGTGACACAGAACACTGTCTGACTGCCTTCCTTTAGCCCACCGGAAAAGTCTCCTCACCTTCCAATGCAAACCATGTTCTGATCTGCGCCTTCTTTCCTTGCTTTCTCCCTGTCCTGGTTCAAATCTAAGAACTTTTCTATGTCCTATTCCTGCTCCTACCAGTAAATTTGAAGGGCACACTTGTACCAGCTCACAGACTGCCTTATCTATTATTAGCTTGATATATTGCCTTGTTTGATTCTCCCTATTGAGATACCCTTTAGGAGGATTCTCAGCCCAAACTCTGCCCCTTGAAGTCATCCATCTTTGCCCTATGGTTTAAAATCTTGGGCTCAGCTCTGACAGGAGGAGATTTGGAACCAGCTCCTATTACCTGTTAAAACCTGGTACTTAAGGCAGCTGGTATTTTCCACTGAGTAAAACCATGAGCTCTTAACTCATGGATCATGCTCTATTCAAACCTTAGCAACTTTATTTCAGAGCAACACCAGCCAAAATGACTTCTCTTCTCTTAACCTCAATTTTCCCATCAATTAAATGGGTATCAAATAATCATCTCCTCATTCAACTACTTAAAAAGATTAAATGAGATAATGCCATTCTCTTAGAATTTTCAAAATTCCCAAGCTGATATGCACCTTATACAACTACATCAATATGCCCAAGGCCAGTTAGTTTGTCTTTACAATTTTAGCCAAAGTTGCAGAATTCTGCTTTCCTTGCCTGTGTCTGTGTCTGTGTCTGTGTGTGAGACACACAAGATCAGAAACACTGAGAAATTATGCCCAGGAACAGGCTTCAACCAGTGGCACCTGATGGAAACCTGTCGCCACCCCTCACTCCTCAGGTGGGACATCGCTGAAGCATGTGCATTTTAGACCATTCCAGAGCTTTCCCACAGGAGTTAAATTCCAACGATTCACTATGCTAGGTGGCTAACACCACACTCACAATTATGTTCTATCTTCAAGTCCTTGTATCATTCTCCTGCTTGCTTGTCTGGGTTACATTTCTCAAACTATTTGCACTAGAATCTTCATGTAGGGTTCTGCTCCTGGGAGAACAATCTCCAAGACAAATTCTCAGCATAGTGCAGATTCTTTGTAAACCCTCAGTGTTGGATTTAGCTGTTATTGTTCCAGAAGAAACTTGCTCCTTATCTCAGTGGCGAAGACCTCACTGCACACCACCCAAACACCACCAACTACGGGAACGTACTGCTTATCCAAAGGAACAATCAGCCTCACCTGTCAGCACATCCCAGTCCTACCTGCATGGCTGCCAAACATGCTGCTTCTTCGTCCTCAGAGCCTGCGGGGAGACCTGTAAAGTACTTCTGCCTAGCATTACCTTGAAGCCTCTGGGGAAGCCAACTGCACGGACAGTGAGGTGGGCAGCCTCTCTGCCCGACCACAGCAGGGCCAGCCAGAACAAGTCCGATCAGTCGTGTCTCTGTTGCTGCTGATACTGATGAAAGGCAAACCATGGCAGTTTGCCCAAAACTTGGACAAGCCTGAGCTACTCCCATGAACCTGTCTGCACATCTCTCTGTGTCTTGCCTATGGAGTATTCTTGGAAGTCACTCCCTGTAACTTTATTCAAGAGGTTATCATCACCAAAGCCTCTTCAGTTTGGTAGGCAAAATGCAAAGTCTGAGCCCAGCAAAGCCTTCCTGGATGCCCCCTTTTATTCCCGTGGCAAAGCCTAAGGTTGATTCAGTACTGAGGACCTGCAGACCCAGGTTCTGTGAAATCATGTAAGACTAGGAAAATTCTAATCTCAGGTCTTACAGATTCCCTTAGTGTTAGTAAAATAGTCATAAAATTTGTTAGCCAACTGATGGTTTCTGGCTACCATAAATACTTCTAACTCTGAGGACAAAATTTCTTCAGACAATCAAGAAAAAGATTTATGGGCTGGAGATTTAGCTCAGTGGCATAAGCGCCTGCCTGGCAAGTGCTAGGTAATGAGTTTGACCCCCAGTACCAAAACAGCATGCTTCAACTTCAGTTTACTCATCTGTAAAATGGAGTCTTGGTTGATGCTTGCCTAGTAAATGTTTTATGAACAATAAATGATTCCTTTGCACTTGCTATACTGTAAGCGCTCAAACACCAGCGATCACTTTTGCTGTTTTACTTAATGGAAGAACATACGGGTTAAATACATCTGCTGAAAATCCCCTTGTTAATCATTGTACTAACTGTTTCTTGTAATTAGATGAATAACAGATATTTATGAAAAGGATGAGCCCAACTTTCAGCTAAAAATAATTTGTCTACATCACTGCAGACTTTATTAGTTCCTTAAAAGGTGCTAAGACAGGTTTGGTAAGTGCGCTTGTGGTGGGAGGGGAGGTGTCTAGGTCTAGCCCTGACCTCATGTTTAGTTTACATTCTCACCCATGCATAAGCTTACAAACGGACTGACGTAGGGATTACAGACAGAACAGGGACGATGTACATGCACACACTTCCAGGGTGTGCAGCAAGCGGATGACCCAAAGTGGTAACTGACACTCCCATTAGTTGGCTTCTCTGTTCCTTTCTAAGCCTAAATGCTTTTATTTTCTCATCCATAGATCGATCCGGCTGGCAGGTAAGTGTCTGTCTACCACGTCAGAACAGCAAGACCCTCTCCGGGCAAAGGACCTCAGGCCCTCCTGAGGGTCCTCAGGTTCAGCCGTGCTGAGCAGGTGTCTGAGAAGTGGGCCAGACCACACAGGAGCATCGAGCCGTCAGCGTACAAAATCAGATCTGATCGGGCCTGTGGAAGATAAATGAGCTGGAGTCCCCCCAGCCCAAGATTTGGTCATCCCTTTATGAGCTCTGAAGGGCCTATTAGCAGCTCTGATGAGTGCTGGGGGAGATGAAGTCTGCCTCCAACAACGTTAGCCAGCAGAATCAAATCACTCCCAATCCCCCTAGGGGGAAGGAGACCGCTGGCTTCCAGACACAGCGGCTTCTCCTCTGCATTGCCCAGAAGGTTTATATGCACACTCCACTGGGGAAAAGGGGATAAAAAGCAGTAAGTGTTTCCCCCACCCCAGTAGAATGAACTAAGAATCTCTTCACATAATAGCTTCTCCTCAGGCAATTCACTGGCCCTCTTAGGCACATGTGCTCTCACTTCCCTCTCTCAAGAATCCAAGCTTGGGAGGCACTGTAACCACCCAGAGAGGACAGCTGAGCCAGAGCCTTTTCTGAGTTCCAGCCTCACTCCCTCCCAGCCTAGCAACCTCAGTGTGCAGAGCAGAGCTCCTTCAAACACCACGTTAGCTGGTGGGAGTCACAGGGCCACAGAACCTTAATTCCTCTCTTGGTGGCTGAATGATCATGGGCAAGGATCCTAAGAGTCACAGTTCTGTCCAGTGGGGCAGTGGACTAGTCCTGGGTTGTGTGTTGGGAGGATTCAATGGAATCATATCCATTCAGCTGGTGAGAAGTCCCCAAAGTGCCTCCCTCTCTGCCCTTCATCCAGGGCACCAAGCAGGCAGCCACACTGGGACTGAGAAGGGAGAGGGGCAAACAGCAACGTCAAGGCTTTTACCACCTTAAAGAGATGAAAGGAAGGCCAACTAAATCTAGGGCAAAATTTGGGCACAATAAAACACCCTCCTGAAGAGAAGAAAGGAAAACAGCAGGTTAATTCATACCTGTCCGTACCGTACCTCTCTCTCTCTTACATGGAGTAGATCAAAGAAGGCTTAGGTATGAATCCTGATTTACCAGCTGTGTGACCTTGGTCTGCTCACTTACATTCTCTGAGCCTCAGATCTACATGTGCAAAACAGAACAACAGTATTATTTATGTGGAAAGGCTGTTTCAAGGCAAGTGTGCAAAAGTCACAGAAAGAATAACTGATGCCAGTTTCCACTCAGTGTGGTCCTCCCTTCTGTCTCCACTCTGTGAGGAAGTGGGGGTGCCCTACCTGCCTTGCCCCACCTTCCTCCCAGCTCGGGGTGGCTGCTCCTTTGAAACTTTGTTTTGTTTTCCGCACAGCACCTGTCTTGTGCTTAGCCCTCCTCCATGCCTCTGTTGTTTAGACAGCTGCCATAATCATCCTCCCACTGTGCACTGTGGTTGTTTATCTGCTGGAATCCTTCACTGGATTGCAAGATCTCTGAAGTCAGGGGGCATCGATTATTGATAAGATAATGACTTATTGAGTAGTGTGAAGTACTTGCTTTTTAAATAATTTGAGAGATTACTATGCAACAAATACCATGACTGGAAGTAGGTGGATAGAGAGTCGGACAGAACCTGTGCCTCTTGGAACTTAAATGCAAGGGAGATGGAAAAAAAAGCCAAAACAAGAATGTCAGTATCAGTGCACAATCAGAAAACAAAAGTTTGAAATGTGTCTTCCCGAGGGTAGAAACTCACAGGCTGAGATAAGAGAAATTGAGGGAAGTCACTTTAGATAGGAAAAGAATACTTAAAAGTCCTCTGTTTACTGGGTGTGGTGGCACAAACCTGTAATCTGAAGACTCAGGAGGCTGAGGGAAGGGAATTGCTAATTTGAGAATAGTGTGAGCTGTGAAGTGAGTTCCTATCTAAAAAAATAAAAAACAAAAACAAAAGCAAAATCTCCCAAAGCCTCTATTCCAGGGGATATCACACAAGGCACAGAGGAAGACATAAAGAACAAAGAGGAAGTCTTTTCTAAAAGCTGAGGGCAGAGAATTTCTTCAGGAAGCAGAGTAGGACATGCAAAGATCCTGGGGCAGGTGGGAGCATGATGTTTCCTAGAGCTGAAAGGAGATTATTATACCTGGAGTGGATGAATAGTAGGGAGACTGGTTATGGTGATCTTGGTGAAGGGGCCAAAAAGCAGGTCATAGGGCTCAATAGGAAAAAGTCAGGTGTTTTGATTAAGGGTCACTAAGCTATGGTTCACAGGCCAGGCTCACTTGCTGCCTGCTTTTTATAAATAATGTCTTGTAACACAGCTACACCTATTGGTAAACCTCACAGACCATGCAGCCTAGATTACATAGCATCTGGACTTTACTGAAAACTGTGTGGTCCCTGAGTTGCAGTAGATACCCAGAAGCCAGTTTGAAGAGTTTTTACTAAGAATTGGTATGCTCTGATCAAATACTCAGAACCTTGCCTGGCACATACCAGCTCCCCAAATGTGTTTGTCAAATGAATGAGTGGATACTTAGATGGATAACGCTTCATTATCCATCATCATACAATATTATCCCTTCTGTTAGCACAAATAATCGGGGGCTTTATGGGCCTGAGTGGGAGCCTCCCATCCATCCAGGGAGACTGCATTTTTCACAGTGCTAACAGCTGACGGATACTTAGAAAATTGAATGTTTTATGCAGCTTCAGATTGGAAATAGCAGTGTGGTTTTCACCACAGGGAACCCTCTTAATGTAAATCCAACCCAATTACACACATGTAGGCAGGCGCTGAATTTGCAGCAAGACTGAGTTTTGCCCAGCAGTCAATGAAGCACAGCTTGGGAGAGAGAAGGAAAGGAAGTTAGGGAGGGTGTGGAAGCTGCAGGAGGCACCCTAACCCCGGGGGCCCCTTCTTCTTCCTGTGAGTCATGTGTGGAGGGTGCTGGGTGGCTTACAGAGCCTGAAAGAAAAAGGATGAAGTGACTTATGCAAATGCAGGGCAGGATGCCTTGTGCCATTGCAAAATCATGAATAGGGGAAATTGCTGGAAAATCAAACTTTTTCTTTGGTCTATAGGAGATGACCAAAGCCTCCAAGACTGGGACATTTTTTCCCTTTAATTAATTGTAATGAGCCTTGTGAGGCACATGCAAGAAGAAAAGTGTAGAACAATGAACAAGAAAGATGGGTCACAAGACTTTGGTAAATTAAATGTCTGCCCTGCTCTGGGGTCAGGGTCACGTGTGATTGTCAGCCATGCAGCTGTGCTGTGAGGGTGGTGGCCTTCTGAGCACCTGTGGGGGACAGATCCATTCAACACTTTCCTTCACTCCTCCCAAAGTATAGACATTAGGGCCCTTGTCACCACTTGCTAGGCATGTAAGGATCCGCTATGGTTTTAGGAGCTCGACTTTATTTACCAGGGCTAGCGTAATAAACTGCCACAAACTGAGTGCTGTAGAACAACACAAATTTATTTTCTCAAGGTTGTAAAGGTTAGAAGTCCAAAACCAAGGTGCAGGCAGGGCCATGCTCGCTTGCTCTCTCTCTCTCTCTCTCTCTCTCTCTCTCTCTCAAACCTCTAAGGGAAGAACTTTCCTTATCTTTTACTATCTACTGGTGGGGACCAGCAATCCAGTCCTTGGTGTTCCCTGACTTAGATCTACACCACATGGATGTAGCCTTTGGGGGCCTTTGGAAGAGCTTAGATGATGCTCAGAATCTAAGCTCCAAACTGCTCCTCTCTCATCAAAGTTAGAGTACTCTGCCAGTAATAATAATAGCACCTACGCAATCCACATTTCTGGAGTGATGGCTTATTTTCTACCTTGGGAAAGGCCTCCTCTGCGCAAGAAATACCTGATCAATAATTTCTACTGTAGCAAATAAAAACTAGATTGAGGCCCACAGCAGTGGAAGTTGGGAGTTCCTCTGGCCCTTCAAACCTTTGGCAAGCAGTGTGGTCACTACCTGACCTCTCTAATGCTGTACAGGCAGGTAGCTCCCTGATAGGCCTATAACTTAATTTTAAATGGAAACCTTCACTCAGCCTAAGGGAAAAGAAAAAGCCATCTGCATTAGCATGTCTCAGACTATAATGTGCACATGGATCAGCTGGTCTGAGTCAGTATGTCTGGGATGGGGTCTGCAAGTCTGCCTTTTCAACAAGGTCCTAGGTGAAGCTAATGATGTTTGTCCCCTACTCACAATCTGGGCATTAAAGATCCACATGAGTCGCTCATTTTTCTAATTGCCGGTTCAGAAGCATGTGTGTTCCAGCCAAGAGAAGAGCAATTATTATGATCATTTCACTTAGAAAATATAGGAAATTATCCAGGACAAGTACAGATGCACTGCTGGACCCCCACGACACTCTAAAGCTACCTACATCTGGAAGAAAAAGAGCAAGCTTATAAATGTTTATGTTTTCCTAAACCGGTATTCATGTCAACCAAGCTTCTGCCCTACATATATCTCTATTAAGTTTAGGGTTCTAGAAGAAGTAAAGACTTTGTAATTTTACAATAGATTTGATTATGACAGGAAGTGGAAGAAAGGCTTTAGTTTTCCCTCACTGGTGCTAAGTCCCAAGTTATCCTTGTGAAGACTCCATATGGAGTCAAACACAAATAAGTTTGTACCCTGGCTCTTCCCAAGTCTCAGCTTGCTCATACTGTGTTAAAACAGGGGGTGGTGCTGGCTACTTCACAGAGTTAATAGGAGAATCCATCTAAAGGCAAATTCTCTGCTGTTGGTCCTGGGGTACCCAGAGAGCCACTGACTGCTCACTTCCTGGATGAGCCAACTTCCTCCCCACTGAGCCCAGTTACTGGTCACCTCGCCTATGACAGCAGGGCAGGGCGTGGCAGGGCTGGCACAAAAGAATGACTAACTTCTGAATAAACTGTGGGGATGCTAGGAAGAGGACATCCACCCACTCCGTAAGTACCAGTCACTTTATGAGAAGAGGTGGAGGGGCAGTGGCCACCAGGAATATGTTTCATGCACCAGAAGCATCTAGAAGTATCAATTCCTTCCAAACCTGCACACGGCACAGGTGCTGCAGAAGATTCAGCTCTGGAACATGGCTGAGAATCCCCGTTTTCGTTCCTTCCTGGTGCCAACACTTAGAATCTTACTTCTAATTCTTAACCAGTTCTAACTGGCTGGGTATCTAGAGTAAACTATTTACCTCACTCTACTTCAGTTTTCTCAGTTGTAAACATCAAAAATTATAGTAGGAGGAAAAGGAATTCACATACTGTATGAACTGAAGTGTTTGGCTTATAGTAAGCACTAAATAAATAGTAACAGCTACTAATTTTTAAAATTTTATTATCATTGGCTGTTCTTCCCACCAATAGAGCTTGCTTCCTATCCCCCTAACATCTTTTTATACTCTATCTATACAGAATCCAACAATGTTTGACACTATAATTTTCTAGTTTTCTTCTTTTCTTCAGTATATATAATCAGGATTTCAGGATTTTCAAGTGAATTAGTAGCTAGAGAAAAGTTTCCTTGAAGCCTGAAATAGGTTAATTTGGGGTAGAGTGACGAGCAAGACTGATATCAAACGTGAAATTGGATAGGAAGGGTGTACGTCCCAGGAATGTGGTGTTGATGAAGATTGAGGTCCTACTTGGGCTCAATGATGCAAAACAAATGCTGTGATTGACTGGTTATGTCTGACACGGCTGCACAGGAAACTGGTAACAAGGCCGACAGGCTCCTTGTTTTGCTCTCCGCAGTGTGGGAGACAGAACACAGGCCTTGTAGTCAAAAGCTGCATTACAATCTTGATTCTGCCTCTTAATGGGTTATGTGACCTTTAACAAATCATGTAATATCCTGAGTCTTGATCCCCTCATTTCTGTGAACAGTGGTTGCTCTAAGCATTCTATGAGAATAAAGCAACAACCTAGTTTTACGCTTGCAATAAGGACTGATAGCATCAATACTCTCCCTCTCTCTTTCTTGCTCCTTCTCCTCTTTTTCTCTCTCCTTAGTTCTTTGTTCCTTTTTTCTTCCTTACTGTTGACTGGTTTTCTCATTCTTTCTGCCCTTGCTTTCCCACCAGCCTATCCCCACACAATTTCCATGTGCCTAGGAATGTTTCGGACCTTTCCTCATAGCACATGCCTTGGCCCTCAGTTCTGAACCCATAAAATGAGGGAATTACATCACATGGAGGCAGCATTCCTTCAGCAATCTTATACCCAAAAGGTAAGTTTAGTAGAGCTGATTCAATGCCTCTGCTATCTAGTCTGGAAAAGAGATAAGCCATTCAATTGCTACCACTGATGAACACCTTCCATAAGCCTGTTTTGGTCAAGGGGGACACAGAAATGAAAACAACCTTCTTGTGCTGGGTATGCAAGCAACTGTAAACACCTTAATAGATGATGGCAAAAGTCTTAGAAGAGATTACTGCTGATCTAGGCCCTAACATTTATATCAGCGGAGCAGGGCATTGGCCATCCCAACTACAAAATCTTCACATCTCAGATGTACACGCACTCTAAACTATTAATTCCTCTTGAAGCCTCTTCTTCCTATTCGTGCATCCATCCTGCTCCTCACTCCATTTCCTGAAATGCCCTCTGTGTCCCCAGCCTATAGTCTAGCTTTATACCTCTCATCCCTGGTCACCTCTCCCAACGTAAGTTGCTTAACCTGGGTGCCACAGTCTCTGGTCTAACAATCGTATAATTCACCAACTCAGTCCAGTGAATTTTAAAGAATAATGTGAAAGAAACATGTAGGTCAGAATTATTTGGGGGTATATAATAAATTGAATGTTGAGAGTCTTCCCCTAATTCACTGAAAAGGAGTGGGACAGAGAAGACAAAGGATGACACATGCAAAGGTCCTCGTGGACTATACTGTATACTCAAGAGAAAGGATAACAGACTTTATTTGGTGACTCTAGTCAATGACAGAGTTTACTGAGTTTACTGAGCACATTCTACAAACTGGGCACATGCAAGAGGTGTTCACATATGTCACTCTTTTTCAAGTGATTGAGTCATTAATTGGTACACGGGTATGAGCCAGCCAAAACATTCTTACATTTAATTCTCCCAGAAACTGGATAAAACACTTGCATTCCATAAAAAAATGAACTCTAGAAGCCATTTCATCTCAATATTTAGGCTTGGTAAGTACTACAAATAACTCCGGAGCATGTTTATCTTATATCTCAAAGACATTATGCACACCCATCCAATGTAGGCTAAGAGCAGAAAAGAAGGGAATTTACTGACAGTACCGTGGAATGGGCAGGCATAAAAGGATGTGAACATTGTTCCCTGAATTCGTTTAAGCCTGTGGGTCTGTGTTTTTCACAAGTGAAATGGAAAATAGCAGGAAACTTTCTTAGCATCCCTCTGCCACTCCATATAATGTGTAAGCTGTATGATTTCTGGTATAGGGTTTTACACAGGAGATACTTTTTTTTTTTTTGTACCGGGGATCAAACTCGTGACCTCACACTTGCCAGGGCAGGCACTTAAGAGACCAAGCTAAACCCCCAGTTCAAGATACTTAAATTTAAAACAAAGCTCTTCCACTGTTTATATGTGAAATTTTGCTTGAGAAAGGTGAGACATGAATGACATAAGATCTACTCCTAAGAGTTTCAAGGACATTCAGAGCAATAACACATGCAACACACCCAACATACGCTGATGTTTTCATAGGAAGTACCATGAGGATGAACAGTTCCACTTAGCTGCATTTCTGCCTTTACTCAGAGAATTTCTGTGCTGAACGTCATTTGCTCATTTGCAGAATCTGATCATCTCCTTCCTCTTCTATGTTTTCCCCTCCAAGCTCAGACTTTCTCAGCAGAAATTTGAAAAGCCAGACAAGAGACCCTCATCACTTTGGGATCAGCATGAATTGAGAGAAATCTCAGAGGAGTACCCAGCACCACGTTAAGTGGGCTTTGAAAACTGGAGATGAAATAAGGTATGATGGGGAGTCAGCTCTCACTAACTGGCTCCCCTTAGCCTGGTGTTATAGAAATTTTAGTACTGAACTTCACAATCACAGACAAAAGGACTAGTAAGGAGTAAGTGGTTTGGGAGAATTTTGATTGTTTCCCCTTGGGATGGGAAGGTGTGGTTGAGCTGGATGTGAAGCTGAGAGATCTGCCAGGAGGAAAGAAAGAGCTCCTGACACATGCAAAGAAAGCATACACTCTTTTGTATAACCCCCTTCATAAATGTGTGTGCTCACACACACACATGCACACACACACTCATCAAACGAGTGGACTTAATCCTTATCCCAGAGACTTTGTCCATATCATTTACCATTCGATCCAGTCAAAGATTATTCCTTGAGTCAATGAATAAGTTTAAAGAAACATAAGGATGCTCAGCCCTGGTTTCAAAAGGATCCCCCCTCAGTTATGGAATTTCATACCTTATGAAGTAAAAAGGAAGAGTAGCAACCCCTTTCCTTTAAGTGTCAAAAACTCCACTGAAGAGACTTATGTACACTCTTTCACTTAATAGCCTCCTTGCCGCTCTATGAGGTATATATCCTCCATTCATTTTACTCAGAGGAACTTGATTCAGGAAGGTTACGTGACTCGCCCCAGATCACACCAGAAGAAGCTGCAGAGCTGTTACTAATACATGGTGATCTGACTCTAATGATGGTACTCGTTCTCCACCACCATCACTACCACCTCAATGCTCTGTAGAGTCCTGTGAATATCTTACCAGTCAGGGGATTTATTGTTGCTTTTCTCATCTATGTATATCTTGGAAGGAATTAAAAGGATTTTCATTTTTCTTTCTACTGCTGGACAATTTTCACCTACTTGTAGCCTAGACCTGTTCTATCCAGCAGTAATATAATCCCAACCAGATGTGCCAGTTCAAATTATCTAATGATCACATGAAAACAAAACTGGAAACAGAAACAAGTGAAATAGGTTTTAGTAATATGTTTCATTTAACCCACAATATTCAAAATATTGTCATTTCAGCATATGACCAATTCAGAAATATATCAGTGAAATAACTATTATATACTGAGTCTAACATTCTTTAGTTCATTCTTCACACTTGTGGCATGTTTCAAATTGGACAGCCACATTTGCAGTGCTCAACAGGCACATGGGCCCAGTGGCTACCACTGGACACAGATTTTACATAAGATAAAAGACCTATCAGTGTGGACCAAGGACACTACAGTGCTGCCTGTGGAGTTCTGGCCTTAACTTCAGGCTGTCTGCAAGACATAATTCTGGAGTAAGATCAGAAAGACTCCAGAGATGCTAGGATGTAGGTTCACCTATTTCCCACCAAAGTCTCTAATTATCCAGCGGTCCATAATTCTCACAGAGTTCCTCCCCTGAGAGGTCTCAGTTTGCCCCTATGTGCTTTCCCTGTGTTTCCCACTTCAGACAAAGTAGATTGCATAAAGCAGATACTGCAGATCCCCCGCAAGGCGCCCTGATTGCCTGAGAATCCTGCACCAAAACCATAAACAAGAATTCCTCTTCTTACCCCAGCACGAACAGGCCTCGCTCTCCCTGCTGTGGCTCCCTGACAGCTGTCCTCTGAATTGGAAGCTTCCACTTACTTCAGCCTTAAGCCTGGCTGGGTCCTCCTCTTTTGAGTGTCCACAGCTGGATGTGGCAACCTGCCAGACTAAGTCAAGTTTGGCACAATGAGTCTGAAATGCATCTGTCTATTTACCAGAGAAAGGAAGCACCTAAGGCCTGTTTACTGAGATACCATCCATTCTCACCAAGCACTTGGCAGCTATCAGACTAACAACAGAAACTGCGCAGTGTTTTCTAACCATTTACTACAGACCAGGCCTGAGGAAAGCCCTTGACACAGATTATCTCATTTAATACATTCTCCATACAGCAGCCTACTCAAGCATTTAGAAACATAAAATTGGTGGTATATCGCTTTACTTAAAACTCTTCAGTGAATTCCCACAGTGCTGAAAATAAAGCCCCCATCCTTAGCTGGCCTCGAAAGCCCTTCGGGCCCCTGCATGCTCTGCATTCCTGTCTGATCTACTGCCTTTCTCCTTGCTGCTCTCCAACACCCACCCCCTCTCACTGTCACTCCCTCTTGATGAGGGGACTCAGCAAGGGTGGATATGAGACTGTGCTCCCTAGGCGATGGTGGCAGAAGTTCATGAGCTGTCTCTGCTACTGAGTGGCTGTCCTCACCTCTCTGGTTGTCATCCAGAGTAAAAAACTCAAAGCAGCCACTTACTATTCACTGTGACTTTACACACATGCACATGCCTGCACACACACACACACACACACACACACACACACACACACCTAGAACTACTTTTTCAGCTTTTAAGCCTTTTCAACATTACTTATCTTATACCTTTCCAGAAATTCCCAGTGGATCCTCCCAGGTTAGATGCTCCTTATGCATGAGCATATAATCAACTTTCTGGTCTAGAAGTGGCTACTCCTCTAGAGCAAGGGCAATCACAATCCACTCTTCCTGGAAGAAACACAATGATGCTCATGCTCAAATGCACAGTTAATGCTTCTTTTACAGTTAATGCTTCTTTTTGAACTATCTCATAGGATAGCTAAATAATCCATAGCACATTAAGGTGCCCATGTAATAGATGGGAAAACTGATACTCAGAAATCTGAAACAAAATTTTCAAGATCTTAGAGGCAAATGCAATAGACTTATGTTCTAAAAATTGCACCAGCCCTTGAAAGGGAGGTTGGATCTGGACTGGAGATGCTCTGTGATAAGTGAGGCTGCAAACCTGAGATCAGTCCCCCGAAGCTGAAGGTTTGTCTCCCAGCCTCAGCCAAATATGAGACAGTGGGTGCAATCTTGCCTCTCGGCACCACTATGCTGCCTAGTGGGGTTCTCAACTCTTTCTTCTGAGTTCAGTGCCCCCAGTTTCCTATCAAAGACCCCCCCAAAGCTCACAAGACATCCACCAACTGTTGCCCTCCCTTTTCAGGACATATTTAGTCTGGGACATTCCTATCACATTTGCCCGGTGCCACTGTTCACACTGCATCATCTTTTACTCACACTACAGTTCCAGCCCTTCCTTGGTCTCTCTGCCTTCAGCCTCACTGTTTCTAGTCTATCCTGGATGGACACACCCAAGACTCTGAGACCCCAGATTCCTTCTCCTCCTCTGGGCGGACTCAAAACCCTAAATCCTTGCCTGCATTTACTCCATCACAAATAGATTTATTTTTCCATTCAGCTTCTGGTCACCTACACGGTGTTACCTGGGAGCTGGTGGAAATAAAGAGATCTCTGGGCTCTGTTCCAGGATGTTTGTTTGTATATATTTATTTTCAATGCACAGATATAGGGAAATCATTTCCATCGTCAAGTAAATTAGCACATCCATCACCTCACATTTACCGCATGGGCGCGTGCACGTGTGTGTGTGTGTGTGTGTGTGTGTAAATCAAAAATCTTAAAATCTCTCAGGAAACTCCTTGCATAAAATACAATGTTGTCAGTTATAGAATACTTGTGCTACACATTTATTCTCTAGGCAAATTTACTCTGCATAACTGAAATTATACCCTGTGACCTCCAACTCTTCATTCCCCAATACTCAAACCGCTACAGCCACCGTCTTATGGTCTCCAAGTATTTTGTTATTTACTTTGTTGTTTTACAATTCCACGTGTGAAAGAGGTCATGTAGTTTCTATATCTGGCTTATTTCACATAGGCTCATCAACGGTGCCATAAATGGCAGGACCATCTTCTTTAGGGATGAATATGACTCTATTGTCTATAACATATCAAATTTATTCATCTGCTGACCTATAATTATCTCATTTCCATGTCTTGATTATTGTGAATAATGCTGCAAAGAACATGGGCATGTGGATATCTTTATGGGACACTGACTTAATTTTATTGGGCATAAGCTCAGAAAGGTGATGATATTTATGATTCATAAATATTTTAGTCCTATTGGAAACTTCCGTATTGTTTTCTACAATGACTATAACAACATACATTCCCACCAGCCGCATAGAAGTGATTCTTTCTTTCCATACCTTTGTTAATGTTTGTTTTCTTTTATCCTTTTGATAATAGGTAGCATAAGATTTGTAAGGTGACAGTTCATTTCGGTCCCCTTTGTAGTCCCCTGATAATTCAGGATGTCACCTTCTTGATAGTCTCTCTAGGCAGCTCACACTTGCGTGGAGTTGGAGAGCCCCTGCCATGTGATGAAATGTGATGTGAGGGCTAAGGCCAGCATCTGCAGGCCTCACTTTCCCCAAATGCCTTGAAATGCCAGGGACTTTCTTCATCTGCAGGTCTATGTTTTTCCCTAGATCAACTCCCTTATCATCTCTTCTAAGAAGCCATCCCTGATTCCAAAGTTGAACTTTTCAGCTTTGTGTACTCAACTGTGATTTGCTTATCACTGTGGTATAATATATCTCAACATTCTCACTGACCCTGGAGATCTGGACCCATTTGGGCAGGATCTTCTACTTAGAATGGATGAGAGATCAAGAAGAAAGGTGAGCAATAACCTGAAAAGAAGGTCATTCATTGTACATGTTTATTTTCCTTTAATAGTTTCAGTTCTTCCTTCCAATCCATGAGGTCAGTGTTGTCATTCAGATTTTACAGGTGAGGACACTGATGCTTGCATAAACATGATGTAGAGACCTCACTTCTGATAAATGGCAGTATTGGAGCTCAACGTCAGGTTCCTTTGACTGCAGAGACATTGTGAAGGCATCACTCAGAAAGCTAGAGACAATAGTGATAAAATGTACTAGATCTTGATTCTTCCACTGGATACAGTCTCTGAGTTTTCCTGTTGGCTTATGGTCCATGCGTAACTCAGAGGCAAGCCCTCCATTCAGGGTGACCCTGGTATGAACCACAGTTTCATCACAAGTTTAGGATCCATTCTCCACTTCGATTTACAGACTTGCTCTATACTCCCAAAGAAATGCAGTCAGGAATGACCCTTTGCCAGGCATCCATCAGAAATCTATGAGCAATCTGTCTTTATTACAGGAAAGGAAGGTTAGCCAGAGAGGCGGAGCAGGAGGTGGAGAGGAAAAATTAATTAGATGTCAGGCTTCAATTGTTGAGTTACTAATCTAATCAGTGACAACTTAGCCTTGTGGATGTATGATGTGGCTTTCCAAAAATTAGAATATCCTTTTTTTTTAAAGGGCTGTTGGAAAGGAGATAATTACCCCCAATACAATCTGTGCTTATTCTCAGAGGGTTTTTTTCCTCCTTCTTCTTTTTCTTCTTTAAACACGACAACAATTCCTGCACGTGTTCAGTGAAGCTGAAAATGCTATTTTGATAATGGGCCCACAGAATGTTTAACAGGCCTGAGTGACAATGTGAGACTTTCTTAAGGAAAGAGGAGGCAATGAAAAGCTATTATAGGAATCATTAATGCAAACTGGGAGGTCTGTGAGAGACATCACTACACTTCTCAGTTATGCTGTTTTCTTAATAAGGCTCTTTGGAGATCAGATCCAAAGTGTGAACTCTCCAAAACCCACAACCCTTATTCCTGTCCTCCCTCAACCTGTCTTTTCCAGTTGCCATGATCAAGCTGTTATTACTCAACCCCCTCCTTTCAGTTAATGAAGATCCACTGAGTACCCACCATGGGACAATTTCTTTATTATGTGATAACAGTGATCACTATTTAAAATAGTCTTTGGCCCTAAGGACAGCAGAAAAAAGTGGGGGAAAAGGAAGGTTAGCTCAGTGCTCTGAGGGAGCAAAATAGCAACCACTCAAGTTCTTGCTCTTGATGAACCCAAACTTTCCAATGTGAGAAATGGAGCTTCCTCCCCACACTCATCCCTGAACTGGGGCCAGAAGTATGGAATACAGTCTGACTATGTGATCACATACTCATCCCTGGAAATGACAGGAAGTCAACCTCTGGAAAATTCATTGATCAAAAATAAGAGAGGTTCTCCAAGGAAGTAGGAGAAAGAGTCTTTTTCCAAGACCTGGGAGAATAGTAGCTGAATAAACTAAAATAGCAGCCGTCTGCTAAGCAGGTAATCGCTTACAACCTCCACAAAGGTCATGTCTTCCTCATGCTCTCCGGATAGAACCATGTTCCTGGAACTCCCCCTGGCGAGTTACTCCCGGGAAAGTCTGTCTCAGTAAACCTGCTTCCTGAATCAAAGTCCCAGTTCTCCTCAGATTTAAGGAGAAATTACAACTCGAAGATTCAGGGACTTGATTCTTTTAGGGGAAGAAGAGGCAAGGTTGCTTTGTCATTCTTTCTGGTTTCCTAGGATAATAAAAAGGAAAGACAAAATTGAGTATCTGAAGAAGCTTTCAAACTGCATTAACATTAACAATTTGGGAAGAAATCATGTATATAAGGTTCTAGAAGACTTAAGAAAGAAATTACTAATTTTATTAAGATACAAGTAAGGAATCATTCAAGTTTACAGAGAAAAGATCATATTATGAGCTAGGATGTAATCCTAATAGAAAAAAATTATTTTAAAAATGACCTAGCTTCATACTTCTTTGTAATATGCTCTAGTGTATTCAAAAAACTTTCATATGCATGCATAACCTCATTTAGTATCCCAATGTGAACCAAGAAATGTGCCTGGTTGTTGCTTGATGAAGTAAAAATTTGTAGTCTCAACAAATAAAGTAAATGCCAAACTAGTTTTGAGGGATGGAAATTGAAGCTATAACCAAGGGATCTGCTAGTGTTTCTTGTAATTTTAAGAATTATAATGAGGTGGCCCATCTGTTTTGTTTAATCAGCTGAAGTTAGAATTCCTCAGACAGAGGAAACCATCCTTGAGTGGTTAAACATCAGTAAGTCCCTTGCAACACCAGACAGCTTCTTAAGGCAATGATGTTGTGCTTCTTGAGGAAAGAGAGGAATGTGTCAACTTTGCTCTCAACAGTGACAAGGGAAGAGTAACAAGAGAAGAAAGATGGAAAAAGAAGAGCTTAGAGGAGGAAAGATGAGGGAGTTCAGTGGATCCAAGTCTGTTCAAACTCCAAGATGACTTGGAGAATGGGACTAATCTTATTCCTCTAAATTTGTTTATGTTCCTGTGATAGAAACTCCTCCTCCAAGCTGAGTTTGATCAAAGCATGTGTGTGGGTTTTTCTTGTGGTTGTTTTGGCTTGTATGTCAGTTGATTTTATTTGGTAAAAAGAAATAAAGAGACTATGTCAGACATCTCAACCAATGTGGTTCAGAATGAAGATTGCATGTTAGAGAGCAGGAAGCCACGAGTCAGAGAGATTATAAAAATTCAAGAAGATGTTGGAAACGGCTGTGGAAGTGTTGATTTGAAGTCAGCTCATCCCAGTCTCAAAGGACTGGGAGGCCCTGCCTGACTTCTGGGTTATAAAAATAAAACATGAACAAACTGGGGAAATAAGAATAAATTGCTATTAGTTCAAGATCTTTTCTGTTATAATAGAAAATATCTTTTGACAAATCTGAATTTTTTAAAATGTTTTTATTTCAGACATCGTGTTTCCTAGTACATTTAAATTTATGCATATATCTTGAAATATCTTCCTTTCTCAGAAATGATTTTTTGATCTCATAATATCTATTTATCAGTGGGCATTCTGAAGGAGCATTTGTCTAAAATTTACAGTAATACCCCTGACCACTTAGCACATGTCCTTAAACTTTAAAAAATTGGAGAAAATCGAGGTGATTTCTCCACAGGTGGAGATAGAGAAAAGGAAGATTTTAAAGGAGGCTATGAAGACAGTTGGGCTTTGATTTCAGGGCAGTGGTGTGCCAACCCAGCCCCTGAGTTCTATGTAGGCAGCAACCCTAAATATTCTACTTATTCTTACATTCCCAGAACTCACAAAAATGACTGGCAAAACACAAACCCTCAGCCAATATTTGTCAAGTAAATAAACAAATGAATAAATTCATCAGAGCTCTCTGAATTGAGTATTATGACTCATACAGATGAAGAAACTGAACCACAAAGAGATAAAGCCTAATTCTCTAAGTCACAGAATTCTAGGTCCAGAACAGCAAAATTCAAGAGAGGTTGCCTGCACAATCTGCGTCATTTTCAGTTACATGCATTACTTTTTCTTCCTACTTAAAGAGTTGTACTTCCTATTCTCTCATCCTCCAACTTGTTATTTGCAGTGACAGTATCTTCAGTCCATTGCAACACTCAAAGTACTGGTTCTCTACTATAAGGAAGCATTAGAATGACACATGGATTTTGTGCTCAGTCCCCAGAAATATTGATTACACAGGCCTAGGTTAAAAACTGGCAATCTATATGCCAAATGTTGGACCTTTAAATGACTGATCCTTTCATGAAAGGATCATTTTGGAGGTCTACTCAGATTCCTGAAGGTTCTCTTTTGCTGTTTTTGTGTGTCCTTTGACATATATGATACATTTTTCAGAGGATCCCCCTTCTACATTTCATCCACATGCACAGAAAGCTGGAAGTTCCTGGGAAATTATGTTTCTCAGGAAATCTTTAACCACTGACTAATGATCAAAATTATATGAAAACCCTATTCCCTTCCTTTGGATCAGGACACCTCTGAGGTTTGATTTATATTCCCTGCGGGATCAGATTAAATTCAGTTTTTGAAGATCTTTGCATGACATCCTGGTTTGGCATCCCACATTTCTCTGTTGGCTTTCCCTCACCTTCACCAGTTTCCTTTCAAAGATATCTGCAAACGATTCCTCTTATCAAGGTCTGCTTCTGAATAGTCTAACCTAAAACATATTCCCTGGATTCAGTTTTTGATTGTTTATTACTGGTCCTACCCAATACTGTTCTTATAGGAAGTTGTATATGAATTATTCAACCCCAAATCAACACAATTTGGGCTTAAAAGTATTTTTTTCTGCATTCTGGAGACCATGCAGATGTTGAGTTGAACATCTTTAAAAAATTGGAGGAAGCTGGAGGACAAAGAATGTGTATCTCTCTCTACAATGATAACATCCTATGAACCAGCCTCAGGGTTGGAAGAATCAGGTCTGCATTGCTTTTGGAGGCTGAGGTAGGCCCGAGCCCATTTCCTTCCATAATATCTCCTTATTTTCTCTGGCCAACGTGAAACCAGACCCATATGCATCATCTACACTAGGTCTATCCTGTTTCCCCTCTTGTCTCTTATAGGACACATGTATATTCCCTTCCCTAAAGACTCATGATTTTTGAGCCAACCAGCCATTAGCCTGCCGCCCTGGTAAGTGAGTGTGGTCTGACAAGCCGCGGCCACCCCAGGGAGGGGAAATAAGAAGCAAGAGCGTTTCCTGAGATCCTCACCACATTGGAATTTAGGGCGCTGAGTCAACCAGCAAACAGCCTGCTGCCTACCGGGGCGCGGGCTTAGAATCAAACATACCACATATCCCTGCCCCCCCCCCCCGTTAACAATTGGGATCCAAGGATCTGGGTATCTCTTAGGAGGTGACCATATTTGGTACAGCAAGTGGGGAGAGTTTGCTTCTACTATCTCTGAAGGCAGATATTTTTACCGCCGTTTTGCTTTGTCCTGATTAACAATGATGCTCTATTCAATACTCTGTGGTGATGTGTTCTATAATGTTGTGTATTTCTTTGATTTTGCTGTACCTAGTAGAAGAACAACTATTGTGAAGACAACGAGATATACAATGTTGCCTATTACTGTTGTCCTGGTGACCTGCTGTGATGTTCTGTGCCAATTTCACCGCACTGTCTCAATTGGCTTTATTCCATCCTGTTTTGTTGTAACTTTTTGCAGCCTCACTGTGTGTTCACTTTGTATGCCTTAATTTTGTAACATGAACAGCTATTTCTAGGAGGACAGTATGTGGTTTGTCAACTAGTGATTTCTTTTTTTTTTTTTTTTTTTTGAGGTTCTGTATTGTTTCTACCCTTTTTTCTGTATAGCTTTTTTTTCTCTTTAAATAAAAGTAAAAAAAAATTTTAAAAAGACTCATGATTTTATCTCATCTTATTTTCTAAAAAAACTTCAAAAAAAGAATAGAGAGAAGAAAAGAAAATCTGCTTCTTCATGGGGAACTGCATGACTGTGTGACACATCTCCTTGTTGTGAAATCCAAACTACTGTCATAAAACATCTAAAAAAGGGAAGAAAGGGACAAGGTGGCCGAAGAGGAAGCATTCACTATGTACTTGCATTTCTATGGAAACAAAGTTAGTGGACACCGCCTTTGTGTACTGTGGTCAGAGGGACACGAAGTCAGGTGCCTAGCAGCTGGCAAGAGGCTGCTGCTGCTGCAGTTTGCAAAGGACAGGATCGTACAAGCAAACAAACTCCAAAGGCCTCCAAGCCTCCCATTGATAGGGACCAGAAACACAGGTTTTTCTCTCCCCATGTCCAGCTAGACCTGTGTCAATTGCTACCCATGTCTATTTGCAAATGGGTTCTAAAGCTGTCTTAGAGAACACGAGAGACATACATCAGAGAGAGAGAGAGGACAAATGTACCACTCCAAAACCAGTGGCTGAAAGGGAAGAGTGACATTTCATGTGTATTAAAAAGGACAGGTAGAGTTGACTCATACAATGCAAGGATGATTGTGAATTAGCCAGATTAGCAGAAAAAGAAAAAATGATCACTTTGAGAACTCGTAAAAGAATTTGGTAAAAATCAATAGTCGTTCCAAATTAAGAAACAAACAAACCTTATCAAAGTAAAAATACAAAGCCAGGACTCAGAAGGCTGAGGCAGGAGGATCACTGCAAGTTAAATCTGGGCTACATAGTGAGCTCAAGGCCAGCCTGAACTCTTACCATCTTAAAAATACTATCTTTTAAAAAAAGTAGAATGTTGACTATGATAATGCTATAGGAGCGTCAAATTGTCAACCTTTCTTTTGAGAAGGGATACCTGTAATTGTCAAGGCCATACAGATGGGTATGTCCAAGCTCTTTAGAACTAACATTTTACACCATGTGCCCAGATGCCAGCTATGGTGTTACAAAACTTAATATTTGCCCTGCCGGACCTGCTGGGTTTCAGTTTGGTCTAATTCTTTTTTATCTCCCTATTCTTCCCTTTGGAATAGAAGTATTTTCCTGTGCCACTGTTTCTTGGGTACAGGAACATTTCAAAAGCAATGTAATATGCTTTTGAGTTTTTTTTTAAACAGAAGTTTACAGTTAAGAATTTTCCCTGAGACTTACAAGAGACATAGAGTTGGATTTTTGAAAAATGTTGAAATTGTTGAGACTTTTGGTAAGGGATCTTTGCATTGTTGAGACTTTTGGTAAGGGATCTTTGCCAGACAGTTGTATGTTAGGTGTAATTACAAACTTCCTATGTATTTTGGGGGGCAATTAGTATAATTTAAAGGTATTGTGTAGCAAATTGGCAAGGGGAGCGATATGCTGATGAGGGTAGGGTATCAACATGAGTGGCTTTGGGATCCACCCCAAGGATTGGTGGAATACACTCCAGCTGTGCATGGGTGGGTCATGAATGTGTATCCTTGTGGTCTACATATGCTCTCTCAATCCTGCCACTCCAGTGCTCTTCCCTGCCCTGCTTCCCAGCCACCATGAGCTAAACAGCTTTGCTTGTCCATGACCTTTCTTTATGTCTCCACCTTGGAGCCAGCCCATCATGGATTCTAACTGGGAGCAACTAAAACCTTTCTTCTTTAAGTTGTCAGTGTCGAATATTGTGTTTCAGTAATGAGAAAGTTGACTAACATGTAAATGAAATAGACATCTTTAAAAATGAGATATTTAACAAAATAAGACAATGTTTAATATACATAAATGCTGAATGCCAAGTGTGGACATTTGTACCGTGCTCAGTCAGTTTAATGCTCATAAACAAACGCTGTGGAAGTTTATCCTCACTAAGCCTGTCTTTTAATGAATGTTCACCAGCTTAAATATCGCACCGTTTCTCTTATATGAGAAACTCAAACTATAAATAAAGAGAAAAATAAAATACATATAATAAGAAGTCGGTGATAGATCTTTCTCAAATGACAAGGCAACTGAGAAATGAAAAGAAAGGAGATTTAAAAAAGGAAAACATCTTGTGGGCATGTGCCAACACCACCCAAGAATGTAAATATTGTGCACTCTAAATATGTACTAATAATAAGTAAATGCCAGAGAGAGAGAAAGTTTATGGCCAAATTCAGAATACACTGATCTGGAACAGTATACCATAAATAAATTGTAACTTTAGTATAAAAATTAAAAGACAAAAGTATTAAAAATAAGTAAAACTACAATAATTTGTTAATGGATACATGACATATAAATATGTATATTAGGGCATAAATAATATACAATTTGTGGGAGAATTAAAATGTAAATACTTTAGTGTATGGCTGAGGTTAAAATGTTCAAATAGATTGTTAAAACCATAAAGTATTTTATATAACTCTCATGTTAACCACAAAGAAAAAATGTGCAGTAGGTGTGCAAAAGATCAGAAAAGAAAGGAATCTAAGTGTATCACCTAAAATTCAACAAGTCACAAAAAAAGGCAATAGGACACAAAGAATGGAGCAAGGGAACTGCAAAGCAACAAAAATAGTAAGCGAAACTACTTCTTGAATATTTACTTTAAATGCAAACATTAAATTCTCCAGTTGAAAGATGTAAGTTGAGAGAAAAACAAGATTCAATAGTATTCTGCCTTCAAAATATGTGCATGCTCTGAAAGAAACAATATGGAGAAATGACACTTCATATAAATCATAAAGCGAGCACGATTTGCTGTATGTATATCATGCAAATAAACCTTGAATCAAATACTCTCATGAAAGACTAAGAAGGTTATTATTTGATAATAAAAAGGTGCTAATCTTCAAGATGAGAAAATTATAAGCATGCATCCAAAATCAGAGCATCTTAAATATATAAAGGAAGTATTGGAGCAATGGAGAAATATATAACAATACTGTAGTAGTATAATACTATAATATCCCACTGTCAACAATGGGCAGATTATCCAGAAACAAAGCCATTAGGGAAACTGAGGTCCAAGTTGACCTAACAGATACACACAAATATTATATCAAGTAGCAGCATAATGCATATTATTCCAAGTGTACATGGAAAAATTTCCAGGATAGATGAATTCTCCAGGTCATAAAACAACTCAAGAACCTTAAAAAATTAAAATCAGATCAATTATTTTTTTGTCACAAGTTATAAAACTAAACAACAATAACAGGAAGAAAATGGAAGATTTATAATTATATGGAAACTAAACACACTCCTGGACAATCAATAAGTCAATGAAGAAATGAAAAGGGAACAAAAACTACCTGGAGACAAGTGAAAACATAAGCACTACATACATAATATGTGAAATATAATGAAGTTCTGTGGGGGAAGTTTATAGTGATAAACTCATCCATTAAGAAAAACTAAAGATCTCAAATAAAAAATCTAACTTTACATCTCAGGTCACTAGGA
This sequence comes from Dolichotis patagonum, assembly GCA_004027295.1. Classification (NCBI taxonomy): domain Eukaryota; kingdom Metazoa; phylum Chordata; class Mammalia; order Rodentia; family Caviidae; genus Dolichotis; species Dolichotis patagonum. Next base: position 129,585 of record PVJX010000960.1, read on the forward strand.
AAAAGAGGAAACTAAGATCAAAGGCAGCAGAAGAGAAAAAATAATGAATGCCAAGACAGAAATCAATGAAATAGAGACTAAAAAAAATAGAAAAATCAGTGAAGCTAACAGTTAATTTTTTTGAGAATATAAACAAAATTGGCATGCCTCTAACTTGTCTAAGAAAAATGAAAAAAATAAATAAATAGAAGTAGAAATGAAAACAGACATTAAAACTGATACCAGGAATACTAAAAGAAGAAGGAGGAGGAGGAGAAGGAATCACTATGAGCAAGTTATACATCAAAAAGTTAGATAATCTAGAAATAATGGATAAGTTTCTAGAAACACACAGTCTACTAAGACTTAATCATGAAAAATAGGAAATGTTAGCATATCAATAATGCAAAAGGAGACTGAAATAATAATCAGCCTCTCTCCTACAAAAGAAAAAAGTTCAGGACCACAGAGTTTCTCTGGTAAATTCAACGAATCATTTTTTAAAATTTAAAACCAATCATCCTCAAACTTCTACCAAAAGTAAAGATAATTATTAAAAAGAATAACATATTCTTAATAATAATTTTTAAATAATTCTACAAGCTAGAATTAATCAGATACAACAGCCAGGCAAGAATACCACAAGAAAGGAAAATTGCAGACTGATGTCCTTGATGAACATAGATACAAAAATCTTCAACAAAATATTTGCAGACCAAATTCAACAACACATTAAAAGCAACACACCACGAACACACTGTAGCATTTATCTCTAAGATTCAAGAATGGATCAACATTTACACATCATTAACAGAATAAAACATGAAATTATATAATAATTTTAATAGCTGAAGAAAAAGCATTTAACAAGATTTAATACTTAACAAGTTAAATATAGATGGACTATACATAAACAAAATAAAGACCATATGAAACTAACATCAACCTCAATGGTGAAAAACTGAAAGATTTTCTTCTAAGGTGAGGAAAAAGGAAAGATATCTGTTCTCATCACTTCTGTTTCACAAAATGCTATATGTCTTGGTCAATGCAATTAGGCAAGAGAAAGAAATACAAAGAATCCAAATTGGAAAGGAAGAAATTAAATTGCCCCCCTTTGACATGATCTAATATGAAGAAAACCATGAATACTTCACCAAAAACTGTTATATTTAATAAAACACTCCATAAAATTGCTATAACAGCATCATAAAAAATTTGGTATATTTACTTATAATAAACTACCTAAAATGAGAAATAAAGAACACAATCCCACTCACAATAGCATTAAAAAATAATTAGAATAAATTAAACTAAAGACAAAGATCTACACACTGAAAACTATAAGTCATTGAAGACACAAATTACTGGAAAGATAACCTGAATTCATGGAATGAAGGAATTACTATTGTTGAGATAATCATACTACATGAAGTCTTACTATACATTTACAGATTCAATACAATCTATGCCAAAACTCTAATGATGTTTTTCCACATAAATATGAAAAACAGTGCTCAATTTACCCTGAGCACCAAAAATACCCCAAATAACCAAAGCAAATTTGAGTAAAAGGAAAAATATCTGGAAATACCATGTTATCTGATTTCAAAACATTCAATAAAGTCATAATAATCAAAACTGTATGGTACCAGGATAAACAAAAAGACTTAAAATTCAATAGAACAAAATTGAGAGCCTCCAAATAAACCCACATATTTACATTCAACTGATTTTTAACAACTGTGCTAGCACAGAAGGAGTAAAGGACACTCTCCTCAATAAATATTGTTGTTAACATTAGGCATCTACATGTAGATGAATGAAATCAGATCCTTATCTAACATGATATGCAAAAAGTCAACTCAACATAAACCAAAAATTGAAGCATAAGACTTGAACCTATAACAATCAGAAGGAAATAGGAAAATACCTCTTTGGGGTTTTTTTTGTTTATTTGTTTGTTTTTATTTTATTTTAAAGAGAGACAGAAAAATAAACAAACAAGCCATCAGAAAACAACAAAAGTAAGATATAAACAACAACAACAACAGACAATAGCAATATAGGATCTCAAAACTAGATGATTCAAATTTCACAATGGTTGTAAAATTGCATATTGTTATCTTCAGAATAATTGCTCTGATTACCAGATACAGGCACCCAAGGTTGATCAAATTATATAATTTCCATTTGAGTAGTTTCTTTCCTTTTTACTATATCAGTTATACCTTTTGGATCTTATTTACTCTTTCAGTGTCTTACATTAGCAAGACAAGATGGTGCTTAGACATGCAAGTCTGATTTATTTCATTTATGTGTATGGTTTTTCATTGTATCCATTTACCTACAAAAGTCTTGAGTTTATCATTCTTTATGACTGATTAATATTTCAATATATAAAAATACCACATTTTTTATCCATTTCTCAGTTGAAGGGCATTTGGGTTGTTTCCAAGATTTAACTATCACGAATTGTGCAGCTATAAACATGGGTGCACATATCTTGCTGTTGTATCATGTTTTCAATTCTTCTGGGAAAATACCCAGAAGGAGAATAACTGGGTTGAATGAACCTCTAATCCTAGTTTTTGAGGAACATCTACACTGATTTCCACAGTGGTTGCACCACTCTATACTCCCAGCAGCAGTGCATAAGGGTTTCTTTTTTTCCCCCAGTCAGTTCAGTAATGTTATTGGCTGATTTCTTGCTGAGAGCCATTCTTTCAGTAGTGAGGTGGAATCTCAGTGTTGTTTTAATTTGCATTTCTTGAATGACTAATGATGTTGAACATTTTTCATATGTTTTCCATTTGTGTTTCTTCATCTGAGAAGTGTATGTTCATCTCAGATGTCCATTTTCAGATTGGATCTTCGAATTTGGGGGATTTGTTTTTTTTTTAATTCTTTGTATGTTCTAGATAGAAGTCTTTTGACTGAGGGACAGTTGTCTAAAATTTTTTCCCACTCTGAGTTTTCTTTTTACTCTATTGGTGATTTCTTTTGATGTGCAAAAGCTTTTTAATAAGATGATGTCCTGCTCATTGACTCTTCAAAGTATTTCCCATTCAATTTGGGTTTTGCATGAACTCTCTGCTTACACCTATGTCTTCAAGAAAATGGAAAGGCATCCCTTATTCATGGATAGAGAGAAAAAAAATTGTGAAAATGGGCATTCTCCCAAAATTGTTATACAGATTCAATAAAATTCCACTCAAAATACCATTAACATACCTCAAAGATCTAGAGAAATCATACCTAAACTTCATCTGAAACCATAAGAGACCTAGACTAGCAAAGACAATCCTGGGCAACAAACGCAAAGCAGGAGACATCACAATCTATGACCTGAAATTATACTACAAAGCAACTGTGATAAAATCAGCAGAGTACTGGCAAAAAAATAGACCTGAAAATCAATGGAATAGATTAGAGGAAACAGCACAAATACAAACGTACTTAGCTACCTTATCTTTGACAAAGAGGTCAAACATGTTCACTAGAAAAAAGACAGCCTCTTTAATAAATGGTGTTGAAAAAAACTGGCTTTCCATATGCCAGAAACTAAAACTAGACCCTTGTCTATCACCATACACTACACTAGAGTCAAAGTGGATCAAAGATCTAAATATTAAAACAGAAACACTAAGTCTGCTGGAAGACAAAGCAGATAAAAATGTTTCTTGACATTGGCTTGGGAGGCTGGGGATTTAGTTCAGCAGCATTAATGCCTGCCTTGCAGGCAGGCAGTCGTGAGTTCAATCCCTGGTACTGATTAAAAAAAAAAAACCAGACATTGGTTTGGGAAAGACTTTTTAATTTGATGTGAAAACACAGGCATTGAAAATACACCAATGGAATTGTGGAAGCTAAAAGTTTTCTGTATAACAAAGAAAATGCAATCAACAAAAAGAAGAGACCACCTAAAGAATAAAAAAAAAATTTGCAAATCACAAATTTAATAGGTTATTAATATCCATATAATAAACTCAACAGCACAGAAACAACTTGTTTTAAATGGAAAAAGCATTTGAATCAACATTTTTCAAAGAAGACAAAATACAACATATACCTGAAAATTTTTCGGCATCATAAATCAGCAGAGAAATGAAATTTAAAACCATGTTGAGGTATCACCTCACACCTGTTGGGATCAAAGAGACAAAAATAACACATGTTGGCAAGGATGCAGAGAAAAGGGAAACCTTTACATTTCTATTGGAGTATGTAAATTTATGTACCCATTATGAAATATACCCCGAGGTTCTTCAAAAAGTTAAAAACAGAACTACCACAGGATCCATATGGGTATGTATTCAAAACAAATGAAATCAATATGTTGATGAGATCTCTGCGCTCCTAGGTTCACTGTGGCATTATTCACAAGAGTCATGATACATGATCAACTTCAATGTGTACCAATGAATAAATAGATAAAGTAAATGTCAAACACACACACACATGCATTCACATGTGCACACACTCAGAATCATGCCTCCTTATCTATGAGTTCTGTTTCATAGATTCAGTGAACTAGGAATCAAAAATACAACAAAGGCATAAAATCAGCATGGTACTGGCAAAAAAATAATCCTGAGGATCAGTGAAATAGATTAGAAGATACAGACATAACAACAAGCACACTCAGTCACCTTTTCTTTGACAAAGGGGCCAAACATACTCACTGGAATTAAGATAGCTGCTTTAATAAGTGGTGCTGGAAAAACTGGCTCTCTACATACCAAAGTCTTAAACTAGACACATCTGTAACCATGCACTAAATGAAAGTCAAAATGAATCAAAGATCTAAATATTAAAACAAAAACACTGCAAGAGAAAGCAAGTGGAAATATTGAAGACACAGATGTAGACAGAAAGTTCATGAACAAAACCCAAATTGAAGGGGAAATACTTCAAAGAGTCAATGACCAGGACGTCATCTTATTAAAAAACTTTTGCATTTCAAAAGAAATCATCAACGGAGTGAAAAGAAAACTCACAGAGCAGGAAATAATTTTAGCCAGTTGTCCCTCAGACAAAGGACTTCTATCTAAAAAAAAAAAAAAAGGAAACTCACCACATTCAAAGACCCAATCCAAAAATGGGCATCTGAGATGAATATACACTTCTTAGATGAAGAAATACAAATGGCAAATAAATATATGAAAAAAATGTCAACATCATTTGTCATTTGAGAAATGTAAATTAAAGCAACACTGAATTCTATCAGCAAAAAATCAGCCAATAACAAATACTGAACTGTGGGGGAAAAGAAACCCTTCTGCACTTCTGTTGGGAGTGCAGAGTGGTGCAACCACTGTGGAAATCAGTGTGTAGACTTCTCCAAAACTAGGATTAGAAGTCCCATTGAACCCAGCTGTTCTCCTGCTGGGTATTTTCCTAAAAGAACTGAAACGATCATACCAAAGTGATATATGTGTAGCTGTGTTTATAGCTACACAATTTGTAAAAGCCAGATCTTGGAAACAACCCAAATGCCCATCAACCAATTAATAGATTAAAAATGCAACATTTTTATACATTGGAATGAGATTCAACTACAAAAAAGGATAAACTTAAGACTTTTACAGGTAAATGGATGCAACTTGAGGCTATACTCATCAGTGAAATAAATCAGACTCACAAGTGAATATCATATTGTTTCCCTGGTATAAGAAGTGGAAAGAGTAAATAAGATCTGAAATGTAGAATAGATATTGTGAAAAGGGAAGAAATTCTTCCAAAGGAAAGAGAAACTAGGATGGGGAAAGAAGAAAAGAAGATATGATAGTTAAGATAGTTATACTAATAATTGCTATTAGTTAATTGAAAAGAAAGGCTTGTGCCTATATCTTTGATCAATTTTTATGACTATATCTTGTAATATGAGCAACTATGATGAAGATAACAATCCACAATGTTAACCAGTTACTCTCCTGTTATCTTATTTTGAAATTTGTGTCATTGTTGTTATTATTTTTGCTCTTTAAAATAAAAAAATTTCAGGAAAAATAATTACATCAGTACTGAACATGGACAAAAATTTTCCCTTGTCATCAATTCTTAAACAGTATAGCATGTCATCAATACAGAGAGCATTGACTTGGCATTGCATAGTACAGTTAATCCAGAGATAGTTTAAAATTTAAAGAGGAATATGAAGAAGTCAGATGCAAATACTACACCATTTTATGTGAAAGACTGGAACATCCTTAGATTTTGGCTTTCTTGAAAGATCTTGGAACCAATCCCCCTTGAATATAGACAGCTGCAAGTGTTCGTGTACACACACACACACACATACACACACACAAACACACACACACACACACACACACACACACATACACACACTCCAAACTGGAATATGATTCAGATTTTAAACAGAAGGAAATCCTGTCACTTGAAGCAACATGGATAAAACTTTAGGATGTTAAGCAAAATGAAATAAACCATGCATGGAACTGTAAATACTTAATGATCTTACTGATATGTGAAATCTATAGTCCACTCATAGAAATAGATTTTAGAGCAAGAGGGTAGAAATGGGAGATGTTTGTCAGAGGATCCAAAGTTTTAGTTAGTAGGATGACTAAACTTTTGAGATCTATTGGATAGCATGTAATAATGTGCTACATTCTTGAAAGATGATATGAAAGTAGATCTTAAATGATCTACTGACAAAACCCTGATAAGTATCTGACATCAGGTCCATTAATTATTCTGGTGTAATCACTTTGTAATGTGTACATACAGCAAAACATCACCTTGTGTATCACTCATGTGAATAATTTTGGTGACTATACATCAATACATCAATAAAGTTGGAATTTTTAACCATTATCCTAAAATTAGTTAAATAAAATTTATAGATCCTACACCTAATCTCCTCAACAAAATTTCAAGACAATTATTATCTCCGTAGTTGAATTAAAGGAAGCTGAGAATGGTAGAAAACTTTACCCAGCATCCCATATTTTATGGCCAAATTCAAACCTAGATTTGTCAGGCACTTCCTGTTTCTCTCTCATGATTTAGATTTTACTTTTCTAGCCAATTGTCTCAAATTATTTATACAAAGAACACACTTCCATAGACATCGGAGGCCATCATCGCTGGACCTAAACTGGGTACTTGGTCCAAAGAAAATGAAGATACTTTTTCCACCTAAACTTAGTTACCTAAAACTACATGGATAGAGCTAAAAAATACTTGCAGAACCTTCTATGTACCAGACACTTTACCTACAAAAGCTAGATGCATGTACACAATAACCCAGATCAAGAAGTCCTTTCGTTATCTCTGTTCTGTCACTCAGCAACCTGAGCCTAAGAGAAGTGATTTGCCTAACGTCACACACTTGGTAAAGGGCAGAGCCAAAATTCACACCTGAAGCTATGTGAAGCAAAGCCAAGTTCTGTTCGGATTCTAATTTCCAGGGTGAATGCATTCAAAATTACCCTCTACCTCCACCTCTAAATTTTGCAATATGCAAATTCTTCAGACCTCCCTACAGAGATTCTGATTCACAAGGACTTGGCAAAGCGATGAAACTGGAACTTAATAAACTAGTGACTGTTGGGTTCATTAAGTGTGAGACACTGACACCTTGAGAGTTCCACTCTGTGGGTTAGGATTTAGTTACAGAGAAACATCGCCAGACAAGAATGAGATAAGAGTCCATTTTGCTTTTCTCTGGAAATAATACCCTTTTGGATTCCCTGACCATATATGGCCAGAGTATGTAATTTGGGGACCAGAAACAATTGTACATTTTTTGTTGTTAATTAAGTTTATTGGTGCATTTTAAATATACATAACGATCACATTCATCATAAGGACTTTGTTTCTATACATGGAATATCTTAGTTTCTCTTATTTTTTTCATTCCCCTACCCTCCTTTCAATCCCTCTTCCCTCCTTTTTTCCCTTCTTTTTTCTTCCTTTCCTTTTTTTCTTTTCTTGGTTTTTGTTCTGTTGCCTACTTACCTTCTTGCTAGCTACTTCTAGAATTGAGCATTTTCTTCCTATTTCATACCTAGTATGCATTCTTGACTTGCTTTAAATTTTTGGCTTCTCACATAAGCAAAACAGTGCAACATTTAAGTGGTTTTTTTCCATTTATTTCACTTAAAAGTATGGTCTCAAGGCGCACCTACTTACCTCTACATGTCTCAAGTTTATCATTCTTTATGATTGGGTAGTACTCAATAATTTTGAAAAACTACATCTTCTTTATCCATTCATCAGTTGATGGGCATTTGGGCTGTTTCCAAGATTTAACTATTACAAACTGTGCTGCTATGAACATAGATGTGCATATATTCTGTGCTATAATGTTTTTAATTCTTTCAGGAAAATATCGAAAGGGGAAATAGCTGTGTCAAATGTAAATGCTAGTTTTAACCTTTTGAGAAATCTCCACACTGATTTCCACAGTGGCTGCACCAGTCTACACTCTCACCAACAGTGTAGAAGGGTTCCTTTTTCCTCATAGCCTCGCCAGCATTTGTTATTGGTTGATTTCTTGATAATATACATTCTTTCTGGAGTGAGATGGAATCTCAGCATTGTTTTAATTTGCAACTCTCAAATGACTTGTAGTGTTAAACATTTTTTTGTGTATTTATTTACCATTTCTACTTCTTCATCTGAGAAGTATGTGTTTATTTCAGATATCCATTTTTAGATTGGGTCTTTAAATTTGGAGGGTCTGATTTTTTTTAGGTCTCTATGTATTCTAGATATTAGTCCTTTGTCTGAAGAACAGTTGGCAAAAATTTTTCTTACAATGTGGGTGATCCCTTTAGTCTGTTTAATGATTTCTTTTGATGTACAAAAGCTTTTAAATAAGATTATATCCCAGTTGTTGTTTCTTGGCAGTATTTCCCTTAGGACTGGGGCTTGTTCATAAACCTACATCTATGTCATCAAGAGTTCTATGTATTTTCTCTTCCATAAGATTTAGTGTTTCTGTTTTAATATTTAAGCATTTGAACCATTTTGATTTTGGTTTAGTGCAAGATGAGAGGAGATATGAGTCTAATTTTTATCTAAGCATGTAGAAAACCAGTTTTTACAGCATCATTTATTAAAGATCTATCTTGCTTTCAGTATTTGGCCCTTTTCAAAAGGTGACTAGACATTTTTGGAGTTTTCCATATTTTCTAAACTGTTCCACTGATCCTGGGGTCTGGTTATTTTGGAATTTTTTGTTTGTTTTCTGTTTTTTGCCAGTGCCAAGCTGTTTTTATCACAGTAGCTTCATAATATGATTTAGTCAGGAATTCTGATGTCTACTGATTTGACTTTGCTGCGCAGAATTGTTTGTGCTATTTTAGATCTCCTCTGCTTACAAATAAATTTTAGAATTGTTTTCTCTAATTCTGTGAGGTATGCTACTGGTATTTTGATTGGGATTACATTAAATATGTATAACAATTTTAGGAGTATAGTCATTTTCTCTATGTTGGTTCTTCCTATCCAAGAGCAATGGAGCTATTACTATTTCCTACTATCCTGTTCAATGTCCTTTTTCAGAGAATTACAGTTTTCAATGTAAAGATCTTTTACTTTTTTAGAGTCATTCATATCTTATTTTTTTAGTGTTGCTATCAAAGGTATGTTTCCCTAAGTTCTCTCTCATTAAGTTTTTCTGTTTGTGTACAGAAATACTACTGATTTTTGAGTGTTGACTTTGTATCAAGCCACATGACTGAGTTTAGTTATTAAATCTATAAGTCTATTTGTGGAATTTTGCAAGTCTTCTGTGTAAAGTATCATGTCATATGCAAATAATGATAATTTAAATTCTTCCTATCCTCTCCTTATTCCTTTTATTTTTGTGTTGTCTAATTGCTATGGGTAATGTTTCCAGAACTGTATTGAATACAAGTGGTGATAGTGGACAGCCTTGTCTTACTCCTGATTTTAGAGTAAAATGTTTCAGTTTTTAAGCATTTAGTGTGATATTAGCTGTTGGTTTGTCATTAATTACTTCTATCAGATTGAGATAAAGACCACCTATTCTAATTTTCTTTATAGTTTTTATCATGAATGAATGTTGGATTTCATCAAATGGTTTTTCTATTGAGATGATCATGTGATTTTGTCTTTCTGTTGACATGGTGAATGCAGTGCTGGATCAACATATGCAAATCAATAAATGTAATATGCCATAACAGTGGTGTATTTCTATTATAGCATGACTCTCTCTTGGAAGATGGTCATTCCAGCAACTGCAGCCACCAATCTGTGCCCACCTAATAAGTATCATATTACTTTTCCTACTTAGCTGTAAAACCAGTGAGATAGCTTAACAGGCAACCAACGTAGAGAATTTAGGATAGGGAGAGGAAGGAAATAATTTTTTCCTAAGTCAGGTGAGTTGCCAGCCTGTATCAAATGTGTTCCATTTATTTGGCAAGTTCATCCCACAAATAATCTTATCTGTTCTCTCCCACTGAAGAATTCCTGATATGAACTGTCGCATATCCACATCCTTCCTGTAATCCACCTCCTGCATGAAACAGAGATTTCTTCTGGAAGCAACGCCTGTCTGACCATCTCAACTTCCAGGTTGGCATTAAACTAGTGGAATCTTGTAAATTGTAACCTGCCCAAAGGGATGCTGCCATGTCATGCATTTCACTGTGTCTACTGTTTCCAGTAAAACAAGCTCATAGTGTGTACTGCCTTCCCTGGCATGTCCGGAAGCAGGAAGGAGGTGCCTTCCTGCCAGCCTCTACAGCTTTACTCTCTTCCTTTCTCTGGAAAAGTTCAAATCACTAAAGCAGCAACGTGCTTTTAAAAGGACCAGAAATATTCTATGGAAGGAAAAGACTAAAGAAAATAAGATGCATGTTGGTGCAGAAAACAGTCTGCATGCAGGGCCGTTAAAACCTTATGATTATACTGTATATCTGCAGAAAAGCTTATATCTTGTTGAACTATTGCTTTCTAAACACTCATATTTCCTGTGCAGCACAATTTATCTGGAGCTAAGCAGAAAGGAAGGGCCCAAATTCTAAAAGATATTGGATTTCATACTCCATCATCAAAAGACATTCCCGATGAGAAACTGACTCTCTTCCGTAAGTTACTGTTTACCCAAAAAGGCTTTTCACACAAAGAATTAAGATTGACAACAAACACCAGGTACCTTTGGAAACAAGAGGCTGTTTCTACAGTGAGAGTGTGGTACTTATTCATGCAGTCTCTAAGGCAACAAATATTTATTAAACATCCAAAGCAAAGCAAGGTCAACATCCCTCAGCACAGTTAGGACTATGATGAAGATGCAGAATTGCTGTTGGAACACACTGCAGGGATCTAATCATGCCCAACTGTGAGGAATCAGGGACAGCTTCCCCTGGAGGATAACACCTAAGCTGAGATCCAAAAGATGAGAACGAGCATGTTCAGAGACTGAGTAACTGGAGCGGAGAAACTGGAAGAATTTCAGGGTAACAGCAAGGTAACAACTGCTGGATTATTGAAAGGTATTATCCACTTTGCAAAGTAAACTCTATGTCAGACTGAACACAATGGGAGGTCAACAAGATATTTTTAAAGAGGATAACATGGAAAAACATAAAAACTAGAGATTGGGAATGGTTCTGCAGTGTGGAGAATTGATGGGAACAGTGATTCCAATCCAAGGAGCCTACTTAAAATGCCTTGCAGTGACCCAAGAAGAAGGGAATGAAGAGCACATGGGGCCAATAGAATGAACAGCACTAGGTGGATTGTGACTTATTTGGGATATATGATTTTTTAAACTCACTTACTTCCAAGATGGTATGGCTGAATAGTGCCCCCCAAAGATCTAAATCCCTGGAATCTATGAATATGTTATTTTGTAGAGCAAAGAGAACTCAAACATGTAGTTCAGTTAAGAAGCTGGAGATGAGAGTATCCTGGTTTATCCAGGTTGACCAGTGCAATCACAATTGCCCTTGTAAGGGAAAGAGGAGAATGTTGAAGAGAGGGAGACCTGAAGATGAAGGAAAGGGCCAGGAGATAGCAATTGGAAAAGGCAATGGACCTTTCTTCTCAAGAGTCTCAGAGAGAACACAGCTTTGCCAACACATTTTGGATTTCTGACCTCCAGAACTGAAAGAGGAAAGATGGCTCATTTTTATTGTCCCACTAGGTTCTTGATTATTTGTTACAATGACATTAGAAACTAATTCAAATGGGGAAGCTAAGTCTTGGCCTTAACAAATATTGAATAATATGCATTTAATTAATACACGAATGATTTAGAGAAGTACCATGGATGCTCAAAAGAAACAAGTTACTAAGCCATCAGACTTACACTGCAAGTTTAAGGTGGTCCATAACTGATGACAGTTGTTGGCTCAAGATGTGAAGCTCGGGACAGGAACAGAAGGGGGATTTCACGTTCACTGTAGCTTGTTATGCAATTTGAAATTTTTACCATGCCCACATATTACCTTTTTAAGAAGTGTTAATGACCCTTGTCTTCAAATCTGAGGGATAAGACAGATGCATGGATCAAAATGGAAAAGAAAGTAATCATTAATCTAATTGTCACACTCTAAAAGTACTGTAATAACTCAATATTTTTTATATGCTCAAATAATTAACTTTAAACTCCAGCGCCCATCTGCTCAAACTACTGTCTCCCCGTGATTTTTCTCTTCCTTGTTAAATGTTTCAACTCTAAAAAGAATTTATATCTATACAACACTTCCTTCATGAAATTTTGGAAAGATTAATCTAGGGAAGAATATTAAATTTTCTTTTTTAACCTCCAGACCTCTGACCTCTTCTTACAGCTTCAAAGCCAGAAGCAATGCATCTCTCTATCTGACTCTGGCTCTTTTACCTCCTTCTTTTTCTTATGAGGATATTTGTGATGAGATTAGGACAATCTAGATAATCCAGTATCTTTGCCTCATCTCTACCCCAAGCAAGATAGTAAGTGGTTTATTCCTATGGGGTAGTGTGACTTCAGGGGTGGGACATAACCTTTATACATCAGAACTGGATTTGAATCCTATCCACCATAGAGAGTTACCAAAAAAAAAAAAAAACACTATTTAGACTTCTCAAGACTCAGCTTCTTCATCTGTGAAATAGGCATCATGACGTAGCATGGAAATTTCGTTTTTAAAAAGAATTCAGTCAGATACTGTGTTTTTAAAAATGGTGCTAATATCTGCTAATTAGTTTTCAAAAAATGTTAGTTCAGTTTCCCCTCTACGTCTTCCATTTTCTTCCCTTTTAGACAGGCTCCAAAGCCCCATCTAATGCCTTATCCTTTTTGTGCTATTCAACATATATGACTCATCTTTTCTCCTCCCACTTTCTTTTTCTCGTTCCACAGTTTACTGTATGAAGTATGTATTTACAAGAAATAAGAAAACATAGAATTCATATTAGCATTGTAAAATGAAGTGACAGTCTTTTGATCATTTCCAGGCACCGTATGAATACAAAACTCCAATGTGCTTCACCTAAGTATGTTTCAAATGGCATGCATGGTGTTGTTTGTTATTTGTGTTAGCAACTGTAACACATGCTCCCTAACTCTGTTTTCCAACTCAAGGTTGAGTTTCACACTCATAGATTCACAGGTATATCTGCTTAGCTAAAATGGCTCTCTTGTACGGTTCTGCTTGGAGCAGTAGGACAATGGGGTCTGAACTGGCCTCAGTGGAGGTATGGTTGACCAGAAAGCAACCATTAAAGATATAATGTCTGCAGGGGGTGGTAGAAGCATAGAGGGAAATCCTAACCAAACAAACATAATGTCCAGTAACATCCCATTTTCTAAAGCAAGTCACATGGCCAATCGCAATGTGAAGGGGTGAGAAAATATGTTTTATTACCATGAGGCCATAGCAAGGAGATATTTAGATATTACAACTGAGATGAGCAAAGTATCAGGAACAATAATTTAGCCTACTGCAATATCACTCTACTTGGAGTAGAAAGAAATGACTTTCCACTTTTACTCATTCCGTTTCTACAAATGGAATTCACATACGCAATGAAGATTGTGACCTGTCTTTGTGACCAGGGATTTAATTCAGTAATCTGAAAAACAGCTTCTGATTAACATTAACTCCCTCAACTTGTTAATAGACTGGGCCACATGGGTATATATTTACTGGTGAAAGTGTCTAAAATATCCACCAGATTGTCAGTAAGAATTTAAGATTCATTTTTCTAGGTAGATACATACAAGCCAAGAGCAATTCTCCAGCACTATTACAAGACAAATTCATTGTGCTTAGTGCTGAACTTGGTGTCTTCAAGGGCCCAAACCAGTATGTACCATAGTCCTCCTCCGTGAGCACTTCAATTCATATTTGGCTAAGCATCACATTCCCAGTCCAGTCTTCCCTGATCACTTGAATTGATACAACTCTACCCATCTCCAGTTGCTTCCCTATCACCTCATCTATATTATTTTCTAGGCTTTAAAATAATCTATGTAGTAATTACTTGGTTTCTGTCCCCTAACATTAGAATATAAGCTCCTGTCATTATTTGTCTTGTCCTCAGTTTCTACTTAGTGCGTGACACACAATGGAAGCCTAGCAAACATGCTTAATTTATGACATAAATGAACAAATGTAAGTTTCACTGGAAAATGCCAGATATAGCTGACTACCTGTTGTAGAGTTCATGGGTCTCTGAGAACACTGCCCGCAGAGTGTTTGTGGAGAGCTTTGTACCAGTGCGTTAAAATATGCACACGTAGCTGATGGGATATGGGAGAACTAAAGTAGTTTACCCATCTGTGTTTTGTTCCTCATTTAACTGATGAGTGATTGGCTTCTGGGAAAAAAAGGGATTTCTTCACCCACATGGTGATGAACACAGCCACAGGCAGCTTGCAATCATGGTGAGAAATAATCTACATATCACCCACCCTCAGTGAGAGCCTGACAGTGTGGGGGCCCTGCATCGGGTGGGCACTCAGCCAAAGCCACATATGCTGCAACCTGTCAACACTGCAAACAGGTCCAGGCAGCAGAGGGATTTGCTGCAGGCTGGGCTGCACTCAACATGCTGGGGGTTGGGGGGCAGAAAGGCCACTCAGGTCTCTGCTTTCCACTGAGGACAAGAGAGACTTCTGTAAAACTGTGCCTCTGGAGACTGCCACATGTCTTCGGACACTTAGGACTTGTAGGTACGTGATTCCACTTGAGTCAGTTGCTTAACCTCTCTAAGCCTCTGTTTTATTTTATTTTCTAAAATGCCAGAAATTTATTTGATGTTCAGTTAAATACAATTTATATAGAAAGATTGAGATTGTTGTTTTTACTTTGGTGCCTCTGGTGAATCTCACAGAGGCACTAACCACAAAGGGTTAAGCCTCTGTTTTAAAATGGGTGGATAATACTTTCATCATTATGAGGATTAAACAGGATAACACATGTAAAACATCAGTATAGTGTTTGGCACTGAATTAGCCTTCAACAAATCTGTCACTGATATTTCCATCATTACTCTTTCCATACTCTATAGTTAAGAATTGCTTAAATGCATCTTTATCTACTCATACATTCTTCTCCAGTCGTATATCAATCCAGTCAGTCAGAAAGATTTTGATGTCAGTTATTAGGGTTGATATAAGATCTCTGCATTTCCACAAATATTGGAGTAATTTAGCCTACCTAGCAAGTGCTAAAAGAAGCATCCTTGTTATTCAGACCCCACTGATTTTATTTAATATATTTGTAAGAATAATCATGTGGTTTCTAAACTGTACTAGAATTATCTGACATTTTACTGTTATCTTTTCTACCAGTACTGCCTTTATTCAAGAACTATGGGCGAAATCCTCCTAGAGAACTTCGTGTATGGAAAAATAAATGGCTCCTATCCTCAAAGAAACTAGTAGCTAATAAAGAGGAAGCTCTAGAAACAGAATATTAATATATTAGCAGAAAATGGTATAAAGGGAAGATATTTTGATAAAATTAATCACAATTTCAAAGTTTGTTTTTCAATAATAAATCATCTGAGGACTTTCATCGGGTTTGTCTTATTATGATATCAGCACATTTAATATCTAGCCACAGTTTCCCTCATTAGGTTGTGTGTGCACACACACACATAAATACACACATAAACACACACACATGTGTATATGCACACAAACACACACAGTTACTTACATAAAAATCCATCTCCTAAAATTTTCTTCTCAATCAGAGGTAATTTTTCCCCCTAATATACTTTGGCAGAGTTTGGAGACATTTATAGTTGTCACAACTTCAAGTGAAGGTGTTACTGGCATGTAACTAGGCATAGAGGCCAGGGGTGCTGCTAAACATCTCACAATATATTTCACGCTATCATCCATGGAAAACAGCTTTCCAGCCCAGAATGTCAATAGTTCCAAGATTAAGAAACCCTGTCCCACTCTCACAGATGGCCATACACACTCATGGCATGGCGAGACCCGTGGACTACCTTTGTACCCATTTAGTACCATAAACTTCTCATGGGTGTCCAGGCACCAGGCCTCAATCTTCTCACAGAGACTTTCATCTGTCAACAATTCTGAAACATATGTCTTGAACACCCTTTTAAGAAGCTAACACTTTCATATCCATTCTCTCATTTAGGGAGTATTGCAAAATCCCATTTTACTAATGAGGAAGCTGAGGTTCAGAAAAGGCAAGTCATTTGCCAAAGTAACAATGCTAGAGTTGCAGAGTCAGTGTTCAAGAACAAATTCCATTGAATTGTGCTCATCTGTCTTTCCTCTGACCACCAACACTTCATCTCCTTTGGAGTAGTTTTGTCTTAAATGAGTTTCCTCCCTCCAGAGAGCCCCGCCCCACTGTGCTACATGTCAGCGCTGGAAAGAGCCCTCCTGTTTATTTGGCTCCCCTATATGAAGACACAGAGAATGCCACCCAAGAGTTAGAAATGCTTCTGCTACTAGAGCAGAAATTCTGTCTCTGTTTGTCTGTATTTCTTCTTTGTCTTTGTGTTTCCACAGTTTATCTTTTCATCCGATACCATTATCCATTATCCTGAGAAAAGCTATCTATCTGTCTCCTAGATTCAGAATGTCCCAGCTGATTGTCACTAACATAGTCCCTCACACAAAGCACAACTCTCCAACAGTCCCTTTCCAGAGGAGTTTCCTTGGTTTGCAACAAGAAATCAACACTGTGACTTAAATGACATCAAACGTCTGCCTACCACAGGGAGCCATTAGTGCTCTAAGTAACACTGAACAGTCTTTAACTCCTTTCTGCCTGCCATTGCAAGTTACATAGTACATAACAAGTGCACAGTTAACCTTCTGGGTTAATATAGAAAATGAGAAGCAACGAGGAAATAGGTTCATATATATGAATATTATATGGGAGTATTGTTATTGTGAGGGTACTTGCATTTTGACCAATGAAATTTTTGTTCAGTTCATCAATTTATTCAATAATTACTGGGTTTCTCTGAAGCTTCAAGAAGCCCTGTGGTAGATGTTAAAGACATAAGTGTGAGTAAGAACAGGCAAGGTCTGAGTGCTCATAGTCTCCTAACAACCTGCATTTTGGCAAAGTCCTTTTTAATGCAGAATTATGAAACAGAATAAGGATTCTGTAGAAACAGCAGAAGGCTCTAAAATTGTTCATCAGAGGAGCCTTCCTGTATCTGACTAGGGATGGCCAGGGAAATCTCGAAGGAGAGGGCTTGAGGTGCTCAAACAAACAAAAAAATATAATATGACAGCATTCATGATCTGAGTAATTCATAAGAATGGCACTTCAAATAGAGGGGTCCTCCTGGGATGCCACATACCACTCCTGTGATCAGTGATACACGTTGCCCTAAAAGCAGAGTGGGTCAGAATTTCTAGTCCATTGGAAACCTTAGCTTGGAGTAGTGACCTTCACACTGTGAGCTTACTCTTCAAAGGAACTTAAAGTTTGGAGCCCCCTAGCAGAGTATATCATTTCTAGTATACTAAAACATTGAAATTGCTAAACAAAACCTTGAAGTACCCTCTAAAACTAGTCAATAATCACAGCAGTTTTATCCTCCATCATCCACTTAAAATGTGAACAAGTAATTCTGTAACCATCAGATTGCTTAAATTCATGTAACATATTTTGATATTTAAAAATGTTTTATTGATCACATTTATCTGATAGAAAAATATGTAAATAGACTTTTAAATTTTTACTTGTAACTCCTAGCACTGTATAGTTCCAACTATTAAAAATAATTTATTCTATATGGAAGCATTATTATTGTTTTTACTAAACCATGGATTAAAGCAGGTAGCTAAAATACACATTTTGATAAGTATTCATTTAAGTAGAAATAACCCAGTCATATTGGAAGTATGTCTCTTAATGAGATGGATCCATGAGGTTGTTTATACTTCTAAGTGTGGTTCTGACAATTCCATGAAAAAAGAGGTTTCAGTGTTGAGTCTATTACTTTTTATTTGTTCTTATTTTACAGACAAATGCTTAGAAAATTTGTTCACAAAACTAAGTAAACACACCTGATGCTTTTTTTCTTAACCATTGTAACTGAAGATAATTACTGCAATTGAGTTAGGTAACAAATAATTATATAGTGATTTAATATTTAAAAATAATTTTCAGGCTGGGGCTATAGCTGAGTGGCAGAGCATTTGCCTGGAAAGCATGAGGTCCTGAGTTCAAATCCTGGTAGTCAAATAATAACAATAATAATAATTTTTGAAGTTTTGAAAAGTCCCTTTGTTTGCTGCCCTGTAAGTTTTTCATGTTAGTTAAATGTGCAATCATAAAACTCCCAATGATAATATTTTAGTATCTTATGCTTTTCATGGGAAATGAGAGATTATAAAATGAAAAAGTATAATTCAAAAGCGCTTATCTGTTAGCCTAATTTTAGAAAAAAATTCAGATAAAAGTTAATGGTCTGAAATCAAATTTCTTTACATAGTACTTGGAAAATACTTTTAAATATTCATAGTATTTATGCTTCACTTTATAGACCACCGGCTTTGAGGATCAGATCACTCTTCTATCAATCCCAAAGACTGGCAAAGTTTCAGTTTCAGTTTGATATTCTGATATCCCAATGCAAAAGAGGACCTTGCTGAAACCTCTCTGCATTTCTTAGGCTGAAGCACTTCCTTCTGGATTCTTCAGATGATGCCCACTTCAGGGCTTCTACTGTTGGAAATTAAATGCAAGAAAGGGAATCTTCAGGGCAGAGTGAGAATTGGATTGTACAACTTTACCTTGGAAGTCAAGAAATTCTTTGCTGAAATGGTGTTATTTGACGTGTGGTATAAAAGTTGAATAGAAATAAACTGGGTCATGACAGGAGGCGGGATGATAGATAGATAGATAGATAGATAGATAATAGATAGATAGATAGATAGATAGATCAATAGAGACAGAGAAAGGGAAAAAGAGAAGAGCTTGAGGGTATTCCCAAGAAAGAGCAGGTAACACAAGAATAGAATGTTAAAAGCTTCTAGAGAAAAGAAACAAATCACCTATAAGAGAATGCCCATCAGAATCATAGAAGACTTCTCAATACAAACCCTTAACAAATAGTCAAGGACAGCTTAACATATTTCAAGTTCTAAAAGAAAGCAACCTCCAACCCAGATTGATGTACACCACAAAACTATCTTTCAAAAACCGATGGGGAAATAAGATACTTCCATGAAAAAGAGCACTTGAAGAAATTCATGACCAACAAACCAGCAAATTCCAAAAAGTTCTGAAGGTTATGCTAGAAAAAGACAATTCAGGAATCTCAATATAATGAATCTACCAGGCAACTCCCGCAATTGAATAAAAGGGAAATAAAGAGAACCAACAACAGGAAAATAATATAACAAGGATAAGTCAATACCCATCAGTTACAACCATTAATATGACCAGTCTCAATTCACTGATGAAAAGAAACAGATTAGCAGAATGGATCAAGAAATGAGATTCAACAATATGCTCCATACACAAAACACATTTAACTCAAAATGATGCAAAGGGAGCCCGCTGCCTGATTTTTGAGGTGGAATTTATATGGTTACTTCTGTATTTTATAAAGCTACTCTCAAAATTGCTGATGACCAGAAAGAAGCAGAATCCAGATGAGAGGTGAACTAATCAACCAGAGTACAGGACTACCACCTGCTCTATTCTATACATCAGGCCTTGTTTTAATCAACCTAAGAGAATTAATTCAGTTTGTAGCCCCTTTACACTGAGATATAACCCCTGACACATCCATCTCTTAGAGTTTTTGAGTCATTTCTCCTAAACCCTATGGATGAATCCTGTGCCAACTAGGGCTTCACAGAGCCCCAAGGGAGTACCATGTCCAGCAGAGCCAGCTGGAGTGAGCCTTGCTACCCTTTCTTTTCAGTATTCAGAACTGTGACTTCTTCCCACTGAGTCACACAGCTCACTCCCTCTTCTTCTGACCACTGGCTTCTGCATAGTATCAAAACAGACCACTTTTTAAGTTTTTTTTTTAAACTACCAAACATTTAAACTTAAGATCTTGCATATCTGTGAGGACCTTCACCTCTATGTCTTTTTCTCTATCCATGACTTTGTATGTACATATGTGCCAAATATTAGTGTGCATTTGCTTGCTTCACAAGAGATGAAACTGGTTATGCCCCCATTACACCCAGACAAGGTTTACAGGTTTGTAAGAAGCCCACAACTTCTACCACATCCTCACCTACCCCAATCCAGGCTCTGGGCTCCCACTTCAGCTGAACACTTTAGTTTGAAACAACATTACCTTGTAGTTTGTTAGCCCATTCATTGTGCATCTGTGCATACAAGTCTTTTAAATTCCCATCTAATTAGACAGAAATGCAAAATGTATAAATATCCATAGTAATACTTTTCAGAAGATGAAATAAATTACATTATAGCAACAGTTTAAAATTGAATGAGTTGGTCACACTTCTAAAAATTACTAATATTCAAAAACTGAATATCAGACTCCTATTTCATTATTTGGTCCATTTCTTAACATACATCCTTCCTTGTTCTTTTTTAATCAAATTATTAGTCTCCTCTATTCTTTAATAGCATTGGTGACTGATGATATTTGGATTTCTTCTTGTCTCCAAAAAGTTTTCCAGGGCTGGGGATTTAGCTCAGTGGCCTAAGCGCCTGCCTGGCAAGCCTGAAGTCATAAGTTCAATCCCTGATACCACCAAAAATAAAAGTTTTCTTGATTTTCTTTCCTAACCAGATTGCTGGCATGAGTTATTAACATAGTAACATTTGCACCTTGTTGCACATGATATGATCATATGACTTAATATGATACATTTTATAATATAGCACAATATAATCTTGGTGAGTTAATCCTAATAAATCCATAATGAATGATAGCTACAAGAAAATATGTACATTAATATGAATTATTGCAAAATGCATAATTTACAAAAAATTCCATTTGAATAAGAATATGATGTGATGTATATCAGATTCATGGAATATAGTTAAGTTGTAAGTGATAAAATGATACATTGTACAATAAGTCTGGAATGCCCTGCATTATGAATAAGTAAAGGGGTGTAGCTCATCTGTTTCCTGCAAAATTTCTCTATATATTGTGGCTCTTTTTACCCTTCTCATCAAATATACAATAAAGCATTGCCTAAGAATGTATAGTGTAACTCAGGGGGTGAGTTTATGGACTTGAAATATTCATTAATGTTCATGATCTCCATGCACGTGCATTGAGCTGGTATTGGCTTTTTTAAACTTCATAACCATGTAGAAAAGCTTTCCAATAGTTTTGCTGTTCTGATTTCCTAGAAGTTGCAACTTGCTTACATCCAGTCCAAGTTATAGGTAAATGATTCAGGATAACCCTTCTCCATTTTTTTCACAAGTTTGTGACCAATTAAGATAAAGAGATCAAGAATTGAAGTACAGAAGTAAAACCCTCATTTAAACATCTGAAGAAAACTACTCTAGTTTCTAAATGAATTGACTTGCAAGTTACAGTAAAACGAGACAAAGAACACTCAGAAATTGCTGAGCATGCACATCTGGAACCCTCACTCCAGAACGTCTTGTAATACATGCAGTGTGTTTCTGAGAGAGAGAGAGAGAGAGAGAGAGAGAGAGAGAGAGAGAGAGAGAGATCCCCTAAGCCACTGCTATCTGCCATCCTCTAATACTGCAGCTGCATTCATTTTAGGTCTTCTCTAGTCTGCTCAGAAAAGCATTGAGCAAAAGCATCTGGGTAAGGAATATTTACTGTGACTACTTGGTTCCTGGTCTTGGGTCAGAGAGAGAAACTATCATCACTGGCCCACACTGATATCCAGGAATGATAGCATTCATCCCAACTGGTTTCTAAAGTCTTTTCTGGGAAGCTGGACCATTTCACTAATTTATCTCCATCTTTGGCTATATTTGGCAGGTCATCTGTGGCCCTCATGCTTGAAAGTGGTAAGAGTACGAAAACATAAACAGTCCCTGAGGACCTTGAGCCTTCTTACTGCCCAAAGAAGACTGCTGAGACTTGGACCTGCACTTTGCATTCTTTGGATATAGGTTTCCTGTCCCTCTACTTCTGTCTGTGAACTGATATACAACACACTATTTGGTGAAACAGATCTTTCTTCAAGAATAGGATCCATCATTTCACAGAAGATCCTAAAATTGTTCAGATACAATGATCACCAATAAGGCCACCTAGATGAGTAGAAAAATCCCTGCTCTTGAACTGCTTCCAGTCTATGAGGAGAAAAAGGGAAATGAGGAAATATTGTATGATATACTGTGATAAGAACCTTTCTAAAAGAAAAAAGAACCTTTCCAAAACAGATATTCAGAAGAGATATAGATTGAAAGTATGTAAATGGTTTTTGCAGTATAAATAGATGTTTAAGTCAAGTCTGGGTATGATTCTATTCTAAGGAACAAAACTTGTGTAAAGCTAAATTGATAACAAACATTTATTTCCTACTTATGCAGAATTCAATTTGAATGTTCCTAGCCAGACAGCTCTGCTAGGTGGCTCTTCTTTATACAGACTTAGCACCCAGAGTTATACAAATTTAGTGTTTTCCGATTCCCTAACTCAGAATTCTTTTTCTGAATTTTCAATAGATCTTCTTCACAATTAGTGATGGCACAGAACTGAGAAGATCTCTCAAGAAGTTTGAGAGGCCAGCCAAGAACTTTCTATCACCATCCTCCATATTACATTAACCAGAAATTGTCACCAGTCTACTGAACTACAAAGAATATTGAGGATTACCTAGGTTCTCCGAGGAGTAAGAGTGTGGGTTTTATAAATTCATAGTATTGATTTGTTACTATGGGATTTACCAAGGAGTAATGGAAAAGCATTTCATGGGAAGAGGATAGGAATCTAACTTTGGAAATATAACCTGGGTGGCGCCTTCTTGCTGAAAGCATCAGGCAGAACAGAGCTTTTCAGGAAGAATGCATCTGGAATCAGCCAGGAAAACCAAAATAGAGTTAAGATTTTGTGAAAAAGAGTTGCAAAGAGTGAAGTGGAATGCAGAATGGAAATGGGAATGGGTACTGCCTGAGATATCCCATTGGGGCCAATTCTTTCTTAAAGCTTGTACATACTAAGCCTCCATCCCATGAAAAAGGGAAGCTCCAATGAGTAATACTCAGACCAACTAAAGAACATGAGCTGCTGTTTCCTTTTATTTGCTTGTTTCCAGACAGACCCCAGTACCAGAGACCTAAAGACTGACGGTGAGTCCATAACTTAATCCTTTGATCTCCAAACTGCCTGCTTGGAAGGACTAACAAGCATGGTACATGACTAAAGTGCAATGGTAAGTTTTGTGCAAATCCTAGATATTGGGTTCAGATAAAGACACTTTTTAGACCAGTAAATGTACCATCTGAGCTAAGACCAGAGGCTTTCTGAGAATTCCTTAGAAGAAAATGTAGACCATGGTCAGCAAACCTGTTTTTTGCACTCTTGTCTTCTTACCCATCTTTGTAGGCTTTGAGATCAAGCATGCCTACTGACTCTAACTCTCAAAAAATCTGTTCAAAAACATACCTTTTTATTTAAATAATTACTGATTTATTTTGATATTATAAGCATATTACAAAAAATCATGCAATATGCAAAATATTTTATAAATATTCCAAATCTCATCACTCAAAAATTGAACAATGAACAAATATTTTCCTAGATCTTTCTTTATGTATAAAGATAAATAGAAGGAAGGAAGAAAAGAAAGAGAAAAAGGAAGGAATGGAAGAGGGAAGGAAGAAATGAAGGGAGGGAAATACTAAGGGAAGGAAGGACAGAGAGAAAGAGAGACAGGATAATATATTACTATATTACCTTGAAATCATTTAGGTATTGCTTTAGTATTTTTATACTTAAAAAGGCAATAATATTTATTTGCAATTCAAAAAATAAAGCCTCAAGGAAACTGTCTTCAATGGATCTCTCATATTAATAAAAATGTTTTCACCTAAAATTCTTTTAAACTGCTCACTGGAGCCACTATGCCATCATCATTTTTCAATCTTTTTGAATTTATTCATTGATCAAATATTTATTGAGAGCCTACCATGTGCCAAGCACAAGTTAGGGCAGAGAATAAGAGTAATACTAACACTGTCTTCATTATTGTGAAACTTATGTGCATAAGAGTGCTTCTTGAACGATCATTCAACATTCAGGGGGTCTGGTTTCATAGTTATAGTATGAAGTCCAAAAAACTGTATTTTCACAGCTCTTGGGGTTATTTTGATACACATTGAAGTATGAGAACTATTTTGAAGTAGGGCTTTGGCTTTAGAAAGGCAGGTAAATCCTTATCCAGGAAAAAAAAAACATGGCAACTTCTTAGGATTTGACCAGCTCAGGAATCCAAGTGAAATATAGGCAATGATATAAGCAAATGGAGCTAGAACTGACCTGCTATGGTTTATCCCCCAAAGGCTCGTGTATTAAAAGTTGGTTGCCAGTCTGTGGAGCTACTTGAAAGTGGAGCTTTTAAAAAGTGGGGCCAAGTAGGAGGAAGTCAGGTTCCTAGAACCTTAGCCCCCTCCTCATTTCAAGCTGCTACCATGATACTGTTCAAGGCAATGGAGCCATAGGACCATGGATATAAACTTCAGAAAGAGTAAACTAAAATTAACCTTTTTTCATTCAGAAGGTTATTCCCGTTATTTTCTTACAGTAAAAGAACAGTACAACATGACCATTATGGGTAGTCCTATGGTATAATTATATGTCTACACTGATTTATGAGCAGATCCAAGTTACAACTAAAACAGTGATAACATTTCCTTCACACAAAACAGCATCATTTCAGACGCTGGCCATGTTTAGTGTAGGCTGCATCTTTTGGGTAATCTAATGGATATAGTTTCAATAATTGGTTCCTCTGTAGAAGCTCTGGTCCTCACATGGAGCAGTGCTTCCTGGCTCCGGAAGGGAAGACATGTGTCACTTAATCTCCAGGATGAACTCCTCATTCTGTCTTCCTGGCATGTACTTGACATGCTTATTATTAGAGAAGCCTGGGGCCCCCATGTCACTGAGGATGGCTGTGGTACTTTTCAGGGCAGCCCTGGTCTTTGTCTTGAGCATGACTTCTCGGCTCCAGCATAGAACCCTCAATCTACCAGCACAGCTCCTTCACCCTGATAGCGTAGACTTCCTAGCTTCTACCACTGACCTTTGGGCTTCCTAGCACAGATCCATAAAAGAGACTGGTGTGAGTCCTTCTTGTGGGCTCTAGACCTCCAGTTGGACTTGTCGGAGGCACTGTCATGAGCTCTGAGTCTTCATCTGGACTCAGGTAGGACATTGCTGTGGGATCCAGGCCTTTGGCCGAATATCCTATGTCTTTAGTGTTGTGGATAGACTTCCTGCATTTCCTTGTGTTAACTCTGGGTGACCATCATAAAATAATATTATAAATTCCATTTCCTGATTTTAATTGTTCTCCTCACAACCCCTGACTACAACAACCATTCTGAAGAAAGTTGTAGGTGAGAATACTCCGTGATTTCCACATTTAAATAGCATTGCTTAACACAGTAACAAGAGAGCCAGTCGGAGTCCACTTGTGGAATTCGGGCATTATATAAAGTGAATGAATAAAGTGCTTGCAGAATATATTCAGATAGCATCTTCAGTTTTCAATCACCTTCCAGGTTCTTAAGGATATATTCCTAAAGATTATCTACACTACTTCACAAAATCCTAAAGCTACAGAGGACTGCATAAACCTCGATTAGATAATAGTATTCATTATTTGAGTAAGTAAATAAGTGCTGAGAAAATGAAATTTAAAAACTAGAATTAGTTTTAAAATCTGAAATGCTGAGTAATTACCACAAACCCAGTTCATCTTTTCCATATTAATCTATAATCTTTGTGTATTTTGCTAGAGAGTGTCTCATGTTTTACTGACATCAGTTTAGACAGAAGAAAATTTATTATTTGGGAAAATAAGCATTGCTTTCCACAGTGGATGTAATTGATAGCCTGACCATAAAAAGAGAAATGGGTATTTTTTAGGGAGGCTGAGGGACATACTGGGAATCAAACTTAGGACCCTGAATTTGCCCGGCAAATGCTGTGCCACTGAGCTATATCCCCAGCTCTTAAAATCTGTTTGTTTGTTCATTTGTTTGTTTTTCTAGTGGTGCTAGAGATCAAACTCAGAGCCATGTGCCTGCAAAGTAAGAGCTCTATCACTGAGTCACATCCCCAGTCCTGGAAAATGACTAAAAAGTCAAATTTGAATTCTAAAATCAAAGATGGCTAATGAAAGAGATAAGTAGACAGGAATACCCAAGTAACTTTGAGAACCTCACACACTACAATGATTAACATCATACTAATGACCTCAAATGACCAATAAAGTTTTGTTCTAAATTCATATATTCTAATTTAAATGACTGGAAAGTGTGTAATACAATTACATTTCCTTCATGGTTATTTTTTAAAATTTGATCTTTGAAGAGACTGGCTTTGATCATGGGTAAGTTCACTTGGCCAGATAGTCTCTTTCCCCAAAGGATAGAGTTGCCAAAATAAACAAACAAAATAACAAAATAGCCACTTACATTTTAATTTCATAAATCACTAATCACTTTTGGGCATAAACCAATCACATGAAAAATTTAGGATATACTTTTATCCCAGGCAATATTTGGGACACAACCCCTCCTGCCCCAAACAGTGTTGTTTATTTGAAATTTAAATTTAATTGGGTACCTTATAATTTATCTGGCAACCTTGCCAATGACTCAGAAGAAACCCAGTAATGCAACTTGGAGTTGGCACATTTTGGAATTGTTACACTTAAGAAATCCTGGCTGACTGAGTCAGCTCTGCAGAGCTTTTCAGAAGACATCTATGAATTTGAGGGTGAAATAACCTCCTAATGCAAGCCACTGTTTTCCCTCTGAAAGTCTTGAGTCAGGGAGGTGGATGATGAAGATACATTTACATGCGATATGCAAATAAAATAAGAAGCTCCGCTGAGTAGATTTTAAGGAGTACATTAATTTGCAGGGCCTCTCTCAAAATCAGCTCCACTCAGTTGAGCTCTGTAGTGAGGACTTGGGAACTTAGCAAAGGAAGCTGCAGGATGCAGCATTGTCTCACTCATTAAACACACCACTGAATGTTGTCAAGAATGTTTGTACTGTTTGTGTCCCTTTGTCCTGGTATGCCTGAGAGTCTTGTCCAACTCTCCCAGGCTTAGTAATCTGCTTCTTTATCTGTAAGCCTCCATCTTAACCTTAATACCATGGTTCTGTAACTGTCTGTTAGTCTGTATAGTTCTTTCACTAAAATATCTAAGGTATGCCTATGTATCTCCTAAGTTTTCATTCTGAGTGGTAGAGCATTGCCTGGCATGCAGTTCACACATATAGAAAAGACCATGAATGAACAGAAGAATGAATGAATGGATAGATAGATGTTGCAGCTGAAAAATAGGAAGATATGCCTATGGAGATGCAAAAAGTTATCTAACAGTTTCAGTAGTCAATTTAGTCTTATTCACTAATGCTAAAAAAGACAACTTATTCATAATAGGAGAAAAAGGAAAGCATAGTGATTAACCCAGTATAATCCGGCTGACCAGGAAAAATAGATGAACCACTTGTTCATCGCACAGATATGCTTCAAAAATGTTATACTGAGTAACAGAAGGCATATAAAAGAGTATATAGTACATGATTCCAAGTTTGCAAAGATGCAGACGGACAAAACTGAGATTAAAAAAAAAACCTTAAGAATAAAATCTGTCTGGAAGGTGCAAAAGGAGGACTGACTAGAAAAGGGCAAAAAAGAGCATTCTTTTAAAATTTTCTTTCTTTTACAGGTTTTATTTTTATTACTGCATGTTTGTAACACATAATGATTACATTCGTTGTGGGGAGTTGGTGCATGAATGTTGATACTGTCCTATATTGATAGTGATTGGGTAAGCTTTTGTTAAAACTAAATACACACCTGAGATACGTGTTTCATTGTAAGTATACTTCACTAGAAGAAAAATGTAAACAAATATTAAATTCTGGCTCCATGCAGAGATATTTAGGGAAAGTGTAATGTTGGCTTCGGTTTTGGATGCTTTGAAATGCATCCAAAAGATGAAATAGATTGATAGCTGGGTAGAGAGATACACAGATACAAGATAAATCAGGTATAGTAAAACGCTAATAACAGAATCCAAGTGGTGGATAACATAAGTGTTCCCCACAAAATCCTTCCAACTGCTACGGTATGTTTGAAGTTCTGTAGTGCAATATTGAGTTGGAAAAGAACTCTTGGTTCACCTAACTGATAGAGGGCTTCACCCTACTGAGAGCTCTGAGAGCCCCAGAGGATGACTGAGAACCTTTCTTAGGATGAGCAAATGCATCTGAGGCTTTCTGAGAGAACCAGTCCATCTCTAGTCAGATCTCCAAAAGCCAATGGCCAAATTGCACATAAAGGGAGAGAATTCTATCCAGGGTATTTTTATATCATCCCTGCTGTTCCAGTGCTTTCCATCTTGAAAACACTGCCCATTTATTTAAAAGTAAGAGCATTCCAGCCCCAGGCTTGAGGTCCTTGCCTCACACCTACTGGTCTCTGTCAGTTAATGTCTGCCCAAGGAAAGCCCTGTCAGTGCTGATACCCGGTTGATTAGAGATGACAGACTCCATGGTTCGTGTCAGGCTCAGCTGCTCTCTCCAGCAAAAGTGTGTGCCTGAAGATCACTCTCCCTGACACAATTCTGCAGCTGCCGAAGGAGAGGATTTACACGGGTGAAATTTAGGCCCAAGGGGAACTCGAGCATCAGGCCCACGATTAGAAGTGACATGTGACCTGGGATTAAAAAGCTGGCTGCCAGAGAGAGGAGTGAGCTGATGCCTTTGAGTAGTTCTGATTCAAGAAAACTGCCTTTGTAATTCCATCTGTGAAAGGCCTAGAAAGTTTTCCATTAAATCAGTTAAAATACTAAAATATATATATATATATATATATATATATATATATATATATATATATATATATATATACTGGAGATAAAGAATCCTGTTCCAAAACAAAAAATGTCACAGGGGAAGCCCAAGAGCTCAATCAGTTTCTGCTAGAAATGTCTGGGACCCATGGCCTTCAAGTTAGGGACAGATTTAGACTCTGAGGGTGGGTTGTATGTTCCTCATCATCTGTGTATGCAAACAGACCCTAGATAAGAAGATGAGAGGTCAGTAAAGTCAATTAAAGGATAGAGTGGGGTCACAGGCTAAAACTATGTCCTCTGAGATTCCTGTACTGAAATCTCACCCCCAGTATCTCAGAATGTAACCATGTTTGAAAAGAAGGTAACTGAGTTACGAGCCTGTTAAGATGAGGCCCTAGTCCAATATTACTGGCATCCTTGTAAAAATGAGACAGATGCCAAGGGGGAAGACAATCATGTGCTGCTACACA
Organism: Dolichotis patagonum; assembly: GCA_004027295.1. Lineage (NCBI taxonomy): Eukaryota > Metazoa > Chordata > Mammalia > Rodentia > Caviidae > Dolichotis > Dolichotis patagonum. The sequence continues at coordinate 159,516 of PVJX010000960.1, forward strand.
TATTTTTTTCATTTTAAAAAGAATAAAATAAAACAGAATAGAACAGAACAAAGCACATCAGAACAAAGCAATGCAAGTAACACAGGATTTTAAAACAAGACAACAGGAAATCAACAGTGGCTACCATAATGTCTCTTGTTCTCTTCAAAATAGCTACCCATACCTTCATACATATTGAAATTAAATAATACAAAACTGACTCAAACCAATCAAAACCAAGAATAGAATCATTAATGCCCTTCACAACAAGATGATAGGAAATCAGCAATGGCTACCATAATGCCTTGTTTTCTTCAAAGTGGCTGTTCATACCATCACATGTAATAAAATCAATTCTTGTAAACTCTTTAGGAGAAGATCTAGCAGGTATTAGCCTATACATGTGCATCTATTCTTTCTATATTAGAGGGAAAAAAACAAAGCAAATTACAAGAAAAACAAGAAACAAAAGAGACAAATAACAATGACAATATAGGCTTTCAAAACAAGGTGGTAGGAACATAACTAAGGTTGTTATTTTGTATAGTTTTCTTCAAAAGAGTTACTCAGATTACTAGGTATAAACATGCAAAATTGATCTAATCCTATAAATGTTAACTGTTTTGTTCCAAGAACTAATATAATTAGTAGCATAATCATCTTAGCTATCTTAAGTATGTATATACAAATTCATATCTTTTTTCTTTTCCCTTCCTTCTTTTCTCCTTTTCCCTGAGTTATTTTTACCTACCCTTTTACAATATTTATTGAAGATTTTGTATCTGTTTACTCTTTCAGTTTCTTACACTAGGGAGACAATACGATACTTATACATGTGAGTTTGATTTATTTCACTTATGAATATGGTCTCAAGTCACATCCATTTACCTATAAAAGTCTCAATGTGATCCTTATTTATAGCTGAGTAGTACTCCATCGTATAAAAATGCCACATCTTTTTTATCCAATACTTAACTTCTTTATGACATTTCAACATGTGTTCATACTTCATTCCATGGATTAAATCGGATGTATTCCACCTCTTAGACATTAAAAAACAAGTACCATAAGGAATATGCTTATACCCCCTCAGGACATATACACTAGCATCTGTAGATAAATGCAACTTGCAGTGAACTTGTGAATGAAATTATATATACATCACCAACTTTGCCAAATGTTTTCAATTTCCTTGCTAATGTAGTTGAATAAAATTTTGTACAAAGGAGATCCAGATTCTCCACATCTTCACTAACACTTGCTATGATTAAACAAAACAATTTTTGCTAATATAATACTTGAGAAACGGCAGCTCTTATTTATCATTAATTATTATGTTAGTTATTCATTGTTGTGACAAAGTACCTGATGTAAAGAGGAAAATTTTATTTTGCTTCATGGTTTTAGAGGTTACAGTCCATGGCTGGCTGGTCCCATTGCTGTGGACCTGAGGAGCAATAGAACATCACTGTAGCAGGGTGTGCAGAGACAAAGCTGCTCCTCTCATGGCATCTGGGTGACAAACTCTACCTTCCAAGTTAGATTCCAGTGACCTACTTACTCCAAGCAAGCTCCACCCTCTAACAACCTATGCGACTACGAACTCATCAGTGGACTGATTTGCTGATGAGTTTAGTGCCTTTATGATCCAGTTACTTTCCAAAACCCCATCTCTGAACTCAGGAGGACATTTTATATTAAAATCATAATAATTACTGGTAAGGTTGAGTTTTTATATGTTAATTAGTCATCTGGGTTTTCTCCTCTATGTAAATTACCCAATCATGTCTTTTGTCTATGTTTCTATTGATGACTTTTTATTTATGTCATTGGTTTATGGGATACTCCTTTCTAGTCTAGATTTTTCTTCTTTGTTGATTATATGAGTTGTAAAAAAAATTCAGTCTGTCAGTAAGATTTCAATTCAGTTTATAATAGTTTCTCTTTATATTTATAATTTTGGGGTGAAATATAGTTGTGTTTTTTCTTCAATGTTTACATTTTGTATTGTTTTTAACAAATTTTCTCTTTAAAGTCTTAAAGACACTCTTCTACATTGATTTTAAGCCTTTTAAATTTTATTTTTCTATTTGGATTATTAAGCACGTAGAACTTAAAGTTTTGTAAAGAAGTAAGAAATTATTTCTTCTTTTTCTTATGGTTAATCAACTGTCACCATTCCACAAACTGAGTAACTCAGGGTTTGTTGACATAAATTGTGGTTCTGCCAAAATACCATATGTCTTTATACATGAACATCTATTTTAAGACTTTCTGTTTGTCACATCTACTATCTCTGTTCATGAAACAATACCACGCTGTTTCACTTATGAAAATTTAACAGATCTTAAAGTTTGGTAAGACTAGATGCAGTTATTATATTTCTTAAATTTTTACTTTATCACATTTAGCTTTTAACTTCTCAACTTCAGTGTGGGTTTATTGAATTCCATGAAAATAAAGATCATGTTAAGATGTTCACTGAAATTACATTTAACGTATGAAATAAATTTTGGAGGTTTTCAATTTTCTGATATTGAGCATCCCTCACTAACATGTGACAATTTGAGTAGAAAACAAATGGTGGTATACCAAATATGTTCGCTTCCTGGAACATGTTAGGTTGGCCAGCAAAAGGTATTAAGGGTGCAGATGAAATTAAGGTTGCTAATCATGTGGCCTGGAGATAAGATTATCCTGTAACATTTGGATGGGTCCAATGTAATTACATATGTCCTTAAGCCATGAAAGTAAGGCAACTTTCAAAGACTAAAATAAAGATAATAAATGGATTTTTCCCTAGAGACTCTGGAAAGTCCAGGTTTTTCTACGCCTTAGTTTTAATCTAGTGAGATCCGTTTTTGAAACCTTGACTCCAAAAGTGCAAAAGTGGTAGATAATTAATTACAGTCTTCAAGCCACTAAACTCATGGTTTTTTTACAACAGAAAAAAAGGAAACTGAGAAGAAGAGAGACCAAGAGACAGAAACAGAGACAGAGACAGAGAGATTAGACCAGCAACAGGAAACAGACTCCAGAATGTATATACATATATATATATATATATATATATATATATATACATACACACACATATATATTCACATGTGTGTTTAAATTTGTGTTAGGTTTTGCTATATATTTTCACTCTGATTGGGGGTTGTTCTCTTCATAATATAACTGACAATTTATTCAAAATTCGCTTTGAGAACAAACGTACAGTGCTTTTTGGGAAATGACCCATGTGATTGGAAAAAGAATGATCCTTCCTAGTCATTTAAGAGTTATTTGTCAAGGACTGTACAATAGGACCAAGTTTGTAAATTATGTTGCTCAAATTTGTCTTTTTTGATTGCTAATAAAATGCATTATATTTTCCACTGTCACTATGAATTTTACAGTTTTCCTTAGAAGGTTAACCACTTCTGTGATACACATCTGTGTGAAAATTTTGAAATGTTAAATAATACTGGTATATTAAAATTTATCTTTACATCATTACTATTCATTTATCCTTCAAATACATTATGTCCTAAAACCTTTTTTCTATATTAATATACTATATGTATTTACCTTCACTTTCCAGTTTTGCATGTCATTATGTTCTAGGTGTTTCTTTTTAAACAACAGTTATATAGATTTGGAATTTTCTTAATTTAATGTGTTAGTTTCTGTATTTTAAACAACAAGTTTATCTACTTATATTTATCATGCTTTGTGATGTTTACATTTAATTCTACTGTTTTTATTTTGGTTTATTTGTTTATTTTCTTTTCCTTCTTTTTCTATTTTCCACTGGGTTTTATCCCTTGTTCTTGGTCTCTTCACTCTCTGATTGACTTGGAAACTTAATATGCTTTTACTTTTTTTAATGTATGTTTTACAAATTTAGTATGAACACATATTGTAAGAGGGATGAAGTAATCAGTCTTTGTGCAAAGCAGTGCAAGAACTTCTAATTCTCCAGCTCCAATTGCCTATCCTATCTCACTTGTTATCTGCAGTACTCAAAGTAGTCATTGCTATTTTCATAGTACACCATCAATGCTTGCATAAATCTATCCACAAGTTGGCAGACATCAAAGATTACCAATGCTTTGTACAATCTCCTCTTTCTGTATAGATTCAAATTCTATTTGCCCTGAAATAGAATCATTAGTGTTTCCTACAGTGAAAATTTAGAAATGGTCTCTTCATTTAGACAAAAGTCTTTGAAAACAACTGTAATTCACAATCATACTGAAATGACACTGTAGTTGGACATAAAATTTTGAGATAATAATTTTGCCTCATCTCTTTGAAGGTATTATTAGATAATATTCTGGAATTTATGAATGTTGTTAAGAAGTTAGCCATCAGTCTAATTGCCTTTCCTTTGTAAGTAATTCACTCCTCCCTAGTTGCTTTAAATATTTTTCTTTTATCTTTGAAGTATTCACATATATCTTACAGTTATCTTATTTCCTTTTGTTTTATAAAATGTAGTGTTTATTGTGTCAGATGGTGGTATAATTTCCAACCTTGTGTTTTTCATTTCTAAAGTTTTCATTTCATTGTATTTCTAATATCTACTTTTTTTGCAAGTTGAATTTTGCGTTTTGATTTCTAAATGTTTCTAATAATCTCATACACATATATTTAGATACTTTTCATTCAACATTCTACTGTATATTGAATGGTAATATTTAATGTTTTTTTAATATGAATTTTAAAATTTGGGGTTGTGCAGCTATCTTCAGATAAATTTTCATCTGAGGAAACTTACCATCTGAGATTATAGAAGTTATTTCTAGAGTTCTACCCAGTAGAATAGGGAAATATGATCATATCTATTAGTCAGGCTTCTGTTGCTGTGACACAATACTAAGAAAGTCAACTTAGAGGAGAAAAGGTTCATTTTAGCTTATAGCCTCAGAAGATTCAGTCCACGGTTACTGGTTCAATTGCTATGAATCTAAGGTGAGTTACAACATCATGGAAAAAGGGTGTGGTCGAATATAACTTCGCACCCCATAGCAGCTAAAAACTGGAAAGGATGAGAGAGCCAGAGAAGAAACTATGGACCAGATATAGTCCTTAAGATCATGCTCCCTTGATCTATTCCCTTCAACTAGGCCTTACCTACTATTCACATCACTTCATACCGTCATCAAATTATTATCTCATCAAAGGATTAACCCACTGATGAGCTCAGAACCCTCAACAGTTCAATCTCTGAACACTGCTACACTGCTGACCAAGTCTTCTATACATGAGTTTTTGAGGAGTATTTCATATACAAATCACAACATCACATTAAACCAATTTTTATAAATTCTTTAACTGTGTGGATCTAATAACACACTAAATCCTGTGTTTTATGGACAGATCTTATTTTTCATAAGAAACTTTTCATTTTACCTTTAAATTCTTCTGTTCCAGTTTTCCATGTGATTTTTTTCAATTGGTTTGCACAAAGGATATATGACTCTATTTTCATTATGCAAATAAAATGTTTATAAAATGCATAATTCTTAAAGATACAGCTTGAATTCATATAAATCTCCATCATACAAATAAAGTTAAACCTTTCAGTACCCCAGAAAATTCCTAACTTTTGTTCAGTTAGTCTCTGATTTAGAGTATATCTTTCAGGTTACGAAGATAAGAAATATTCTCACTGGTATTAATGATTGGATTAGAAAGCTTCTGTTTCATCTGTCCTTAAACTTTGTGTAAATAAAATCACACAGCAAATACTTTTTGTATCTTATTTCAGTTGAGACTATGTCTAAGAGATTCATTCATGTCACTGCATTTCCGTATTTTTGCTTGTTATTCCATAATCTATATCTACCATGATGTATATACCCTTTTCACTATTGTTGAATATTTGAATTTTTTCTGGATTTGGCTCTTATGAATAAAGCTCCTATGAGAATAATTTTGTGTTTTTAGTTGAACATGAATATATTCTAATCATAAAAATTTCCAAATAGCAGAACTTCTACTTTACAGCCATTTTCTTTCCTTCTGCTCCCTAGAAGCATCAATTGGTGTGTCTCTTTCCATATTACCATTTACCTTTTAATTCTAACCATGTCTGAGATTTTATTGTATTTTAACATAAAATTGTTATGTAAAAATACATTGTAAACCTTACTGTTTAAAGGGATCATTTTATAATGATCAAAGAAAAAAGTTGGTAGAAAAGGCTGAGAATATAGCTTAATGTACTGAAAGACATTTTACATTTGCCCATAGAGCTCTAGACCATTGTTTTTATTTGCTACATTGTACTCTATTCTATACTTGTTTGGTGGAATTCTTGTTTGATTCACACATTGAGTTCATCTGCCAAAGTAGATTTGATTATATCTCGTAAGTTGAAAACATAGTAGTACCTTGCTTTTATCTTCTAAATAGTTATGCGTTGTTTTTGTTTTTGTTTTTGTTTTTGTTTTTGTTTTTGTTTTTGTTTTTGCCAGGGATCCAACTCATGACTTCTCACTTGCTAGGCAGGTGCTTATGCCACTAAACTAAATCCCTGGCACCTAAATAAATTTCAACTTTATGTGCACTTTGAACAGATTTTTTTTTAGCACATGACTGCTTTATTTTAACTTTCCAGTTCTTGAAGCAAGTGGGATAAGAAAAACTGATTAAATTCAAGCAACTGACTGCAATGTTTGATGCATTACAAACTGAAGAATAGCCCATAAAATTCTTCTGTGACAAATTTTTTAGAGACCTATATTCTGATATGCTATAGGACAATTATTACCTTGAAAAGAGACATTCTGTGTAGGACATCAAAATTATATATGGCTAGAGTTGTAGCTACATAGCATATATATACTGTGCAAATTGTCTCCGCTCTTCTCCCCTGTTTTTTATAGGATCTGATTTTGCTAATCTATCCTTATAAGACTTCTAGATATATGAATTCCTTTTTTAAGTACTGGGAATCTAATCCAGGGGCTCATCCATGCCAGGCACGCACTTTACCATTAAACTATTTCCTCAGCTCTTAATCCTTTCTACCAAGCTTTTTCTTTGATCATTATAAAATGATCCCTTTTTTGTTCATTACATTTTGAATTGGATCCTAGTTCTTCTGAAATTAATTTTCCATTCCATTTTTCTATTGTTGTTCTTTTGTGTTGTCCTATTAAATTGTCCTATTTTTTTCTCCCTGTCCACTTCCCTTCCTCTCTGTCTCTCTCTATATATGTATACAAATATATATATATATAAAATTTTCAAGTTATATTTTTAAAGAAACATAATTTTAAATTAAGAAATTTTAAGTAGATTTTAATAAAAGGACTTTATTTTTAATTTATTTTTATTAGCACATGTTTGCAGTGTGTAATCTTTTCATTTCTTGGGTAGAATTTTCACATCTGCATTCCTTTTTTTCATGCATTTTCCCTCCCTTCTCTCCCCTCTCCCTCCATCCTTTGATCATTGTCCCATCTGAGAAAGATTTGACTTTATCTTTTATTTTGCTCTTTATTTTTAATAGTATCTATATTTATTGTTATATTAAAATGTTGATCATACTTCTGTCATCCTGTTTTACTCCTGATTATTTCATCTTCTTTTTGCTTTTGTTTTTCTTATACAAACCTTTCTTTACTTTTATCTAATCATATAATTTTGAAATTATCCTTCTGCTTTCATTTGTTAAAATATTATCTTTTGTTAATGCATCTTACTGAAATTGTAACTCATGGTGTTGTTAATGTTAATTTTGCAGTTCCCTCATGACATTTATGAATAGACTAACCATACATACAGATGCTTGAGAGAAAAAGATCACACTAGTAATTATTTCACAGAAGTACCTAGGATGGTGCATACTTGCTGGACTGATGAAACAAGTGAATTGTGGCATGTTCCATATTCCTTTTAATCCAAATCTTGTGTTTAGCCTAAATGTTACCTGCTCTGTGAATGTTCATAAACATATTAAATGACTTTGTATTTATTCTGTGTTCTACACATCAGTTTTGCTCAATCAGAAAATTTCCTTTTACTGTAATACACCTCCCTCCTTTACTTGCTTTGATTTATTTTGCAAATAATAAATCAAACATTGAGAGACTGGATCTTTATTTTCTCACTGCCATAACTGTGTTCTCTTTACATAATTTAAAGATCATCAAACTTTTCCTCCAAGGGTTCAGAGAGTAAATACTGTAGGCTTTGTGGTTATATGGCGTCTGTTTCAACAACTACATTTGCCAGAGTAGCATGAGTCAGCCAGACAATCCTTAAACTAATAGCTGTGGCTGTGCTCCAGTAAGATCTTATTTACAGAAGCAGACAGGGAATTGAATTTACCTTATGGGCTATAATTGCTGACCCTCTAGTCCAGCCTATCAATTTGTCTTTGCCTTTGTATGTTTTGGTTATTTTTTACTGAGATCTTTTTCATATTTTTTTTGCATGTTGATGATTTTTTATTTCCTCATGATAATTTTTATTACACTGTGTTATTATATTTGCCATTGAAATCCTTAGACATTTTTAATAAACTTGTTTTCTAGTCTGCCCTCTATATTTTTGTCTTTTCCAGTCTAAGCATAATTTACCATTTATGATTATCTGCATTAATGTAAGTCGTTATTTATATTCTATTGAAGAAAACAAAAAATGTTCCAAAAATCTGTCATTTCCCAAAATTTTAAGCACACTTTCACATAATTAAAATATATTTTTGCTAGTATATTATATAGAATAATAAGAGGATACCAATTCACAACCACATTTATCAATAGTTGGAACTACAGCTTCGCTCAGGATCCTCTCAAAGTCTCTTTGGTTTAGGAAAATCCCATTTTTAGTTTCTGTAGAGGAGGAATTATTAACCATGTTCAACATTAGCCCAATTCTAAAGGCCCAACAAGCATCAAAACCATGTGACTTTTTTGGATTCTGTTGGATCTGTCTCAAACCCACTGACTAGTACGTCAATACTCAGAATCACTGGAATCAATGGAAAACTGGTACATCTATCATGGACTTCCAGTATGGATCTTTCTGACTTGTTATATCTGAATGACTATTTATAGGTTTAGATGGAAAATTCACTAGTTGGCAAATAATTTTTGAAAGACTTCCATAAGCAAACTCTGCTTTGCTTACACAGATCTTGACCTAGGAGTCAAGGAGACGGTGAAGCCATAGTATCTACTCTATCTTAGTCACAAGTTTTTCTTTCTTGCAGATAGTTGAAAGCATGCTGCCTTCTAATCATGATTGGCAAGTTAGTTTCATAGTTAACTAAGTCTCTACCTAGATTCTGGCGAAGGCTTATTGGTGTAGTAAATTTGACAGTGCTTGCCCATATTTTTTCGGTACTCTAATTTCTCCATACCACAAACATCTAAGACTTCAAGTGTTGCCTAAGGACTTTTCTGTCTGTGTGCACATGACTGACCCATACATAGAGAAAGCCAAAAGTGTCTAACTCTGTGTGTCTGGTAGACAATGACTTCACTCACATCATCTCAGGTTGGGACAACTCCTGATTGTGTTCTGTACCAGAAAGGGAGTTTTCCTATAAAAGTAAATCACAATTGCCCAGAGAGAAAGAACATATTTATTCACACATCTTGTATTGGCTTTCTTAATTTCTCTATCTTTTTATGCTCGCTTATGCAAGAGAAATGACCCATGTTCCTTTTAATATACCATTCAAATATTTTCCTGTAAACATAAAGTGAATCACACTAATTCCTCTATATATACAACTAGCTCTCTCTCTCTCTCTCTCTCTCTCTCTCTCTCTGTTTCTCCTCCTCCTCCTTCTTTTTGTCTTGTGTGACCCAAGGACACAAGTCTCAATTTACTATGTCATACCTACTGAAGAGCTGTGTCAAATCGTTGAACTTAAGCCCTATTGTGAGAGTATATAGAGATTTTTCACTTTCCATCTGAAGGGTCAGCGACTACCCAACCTGGGTTTCCCCCAAGATGCCACGGAGAACCCAGGAGATGCCCCTAGAGCAATGATCAGAGTAATGATCAAGCAGGTATAAACAGAGTGCAAATAGGACAAGAGCCTCAAGGGTATCTGCTCCTAGTCAGGTCTCCTGTTTAAGCAATATTTGGTCACAGATCATACAACAAAGCATTAGTTCATCCACCAGGTAAAAGAATTATCCCATGAATGTCGTGGTCTTAGCTACTTTTTTCACTATTGGAACAAAACACTAACACCAACAATTTAGAAGAAAAAAAGGTTCACTTTAGCTCACAGTTTTAGATGTTTTAGTCCATTATCAACAGATTCCAAGATAGCAACAGCAATAGTGAAAAGGTCTGATGAAGGAAAGTTGTTCCTATCATGGTGGTCTGAAAGCAGAGGAAAAGAGAGGGAGTCAGATACAGAGACAGAAAAGAGGAGTCAGGAAAGGAGATACGCCATTCCAAGTCATGACCCCAATCACTTGCCTCTTCCATCAGGCCCCACATTTCAACAGCACACTCAGCTGCTAAACTCATCAACAGGAGATTCACTGATTAGTTCAGCATCCCCATGACCCGATCACCTTCCAAAAAACCCACCTCTTAACACATAGGACTTTGGGGTACATTCTTCATCCCAACCCCAATAGTCACACGATAAACATATACACAAATCCAAATTCTTTTCATTTCCAGCTAGAACAGAGTTGTTAAACACTTAACAACTAACTTAGCTGGAGGATCTCAATAAACCCCACTAGTGCTTCCTAGAATTAATTCTCAAATAAATTATCTGCACTCAAATTTGACTCTCAATTTCTTGGGGAGCCAAGCTAAGACACCCTAAACAGCTGCTACCTTTATTATTGTTTTATAGTTATATGTTTTGTATCTGTCTTTGATTTTTGTAGACATTTTCATTAATAATATTTGGCTTGATAATTAAACACTATATTCATCCTAGACGATTTTGGAAAACATAAAAAGTCAAGAAAAAAAACAAAAATCTCCTTGAAAACCCTAGTTAATGTTTTGATTTAGTGGTTCTCTCTGTTGTTTGTCTTTTTCCTACCTATATTAGAAATAAGGTGAGAGATATTATGTCAGGTACAATTACTCCAATTCCTTTTTTATTTAGCATAAGGGTGTTGTATGTGTACAAAACTTTTACTAAATGTACTTCAGCATAAGTTCAAAATCTGGAGAATCTGTTAGAGTATGATATGTTAGAGTATGACAATTCCAAACTCCTAAAAAAATAAATCAAAAGTTTTACCTCAATTTAAAGATATCAAAACAGACAAAACATAGCTTTCTAATTAGAAGGCATTTCAAAGACCACTTCCTTCACTCCTTGACTTTACTGGTTTGTTTCTGCTTTTTAAAAACCATCTTTTCTGTGACCATGCAGAATTCTCAGATGACAGCTTAGTGCTAGCTCATTGACAATTTAAATTGGAGTAATTTTAAAATCTGTATTGTAGTAATGGGAGATGCTCATTTTTTTTGAGCCTATGACTAATTCAAAACCAATTGAAATCTCCCAAAGGGAGCATACTGTAGTGGGAAGCAATCCTCCAGGCCCCAGAGTAAGGCCGTGAGACAAGCTAAGTTCACCAGGTGATTATGTAGACAGACTCCTGCAATAAGAAAAGCCCAAATTGGAATGAAGCCACAGAGCTGATCAAACCACAGACATATTACTTGGTCAATCACCTTTAGAAGTTCATGTTCCTACCATACAAGCTAGCTATGATGCAGGTACTGATTTTAACCGAGGCTGATATATTTGTGCATCCATTTCTCAATCAATAAACATTAACACAATCCTGATAAAGCTTGAAGCATTCTTTATACACTGGAAAACACAGACAGAAAATATTGTACTTCATTGTTTTGAGCCACACACCATAGTTTTTCAGTTTTTTAGACATTAAACCAGTGACTTCAGTGTATTTTGATACAGTTGCAAGCATGTTTCTCCTAACAACTTCGAGGTTGTTGTGAAGATGTATACATGTCAAACAGTTATAACTAAAGACGTGCCCTTAATAAGATATATGAAAAAGAAAGAAAAACTGATTCTATCGAAGCAAATGTGTGATGACTTATGGGATCTCATATGAATGAGGTCATTCCCAAGCTACAAAAAGTGGTGAAATAGAAACTAATTTTGTAAATCAGACCACCTAGCTTGCTGTTTCAAATAAAAGGAAGACAGCTTTCACAACTCATGTCAGAGTTTCCACCTACACTTACAAGTCCATAGCAAGTAGTCTTGATAGCTAGAGTTTCCAAAAAAAAAATAATTTTCATGGACCTCCCCAAGCTAAGTGTTTATATATAGAAAGCAAAGTTTGGAAAGAGTTCATTCATTCCCAAGGACAGGTGTGGATATGGTAGAAGGCCATATTGGAGAGGTTAGGTGATCTCATGCTGGAAAAGATGAAAGAAAGCAAAAATCAAGGAGTTAAAGACTAACACCTTTCTCCCTATTCTTAGGAAGCATAAATGCAAGTGGACAGAAGTTGAGATGCTTAAATGATGATGCTAGGATTCCCTCTCCCAATGCCACAAGAACGCAAAAACACTGCAGTATGTTCACACATCCTTAGCAAGAAGGTGATATAAGTGAGTAGAATACTGACCACAAAAAGAAAACAGCAATGGCTGAGTTGTTTTAAGTGATTGACATACCTTTAGTCAACAAGGTCCAGCATTTTCCACCAAAAGAGATCCTCTTCCTCAGAAAAAGGAGAGATGAGTTATAGAACATAAAGATGGTTGTATCCACTTAAAGATAAGAACTGTGTTACTTAAAAATCAAAATAGCATGTGAGAAATGTTGGTAAAACATAGAGCTCTTTAATGGTACTGTGGCAAAGAAATCGTTAAGTAATTAGATTCCTGGTCAAACAAAACATTACACTCTTTGAGTTCATTAGAGAACAGGAATGTTTGGAACCATGGAGATAGACAGGAAACACACTTCAAGCTGAGACTGTGCTCCAAACCACAAATCAGAGAACAGCATTAACTTGTGCTGAATCAGACTGAGAATACTTCTTTTTAGATGATTATCTCCAATTTGGTTTCACATCTAAACATAGCACTGGTATAAAAACAAATGGTGGCCAGTAACACTGAGAACTCCAAGAAGAGTGTACATCGGACCCTTGTGCATAGTCTTGAATTGTCTACAGTGGGTTGAGGTAGTAATCTTATCTGTCTTCCAGCTAAGAGGCAGAAGGAGAGAAGATAGTGAGGGAATTAATATCAAGAAGGCTGTAAGGGTAAGAACATCAAGCATTTTCTTACGTAAAAACGATCGCTAACAAAGCCTACTGATGTAGAGAAGTATAAGACATTCCATTCCTACTGTCTCTAAGTCATCTTACACGCAGAATTTCATGTATCTTGCTTCTAAAACTAATTCCAACAATTCATGCTATCCTCCTTTGCAAAACAAATATGAAGCTCCTGCATTCAAGAGGTGGAGTTCAACTCATGACTCAGCTTGACCTTGTGATACATTTGACCAACATAAAGTTGGTGGATGTGACACTGCAAAATGTCTGCCAAAGTCTCAGTAGGTCCTACACTTTCTGGCTCTGTGCTCTTGGAGCACTGTTCTGAGATCACCAGGTAAACAGCTGGACCAGCCTACTAGAAATGAGAGTCCACATAGCAGTAAACCGAGTTGTATTGAGTACAAACAACACAAAACTTAAGAATGACTGTATCTCCCTTCCACCTGACCCTCCAGCTGAAGGCAGCACTTACATGAGCTTAATTGAAGCCAGCAGAGAAACTGACCAGTCAACTCAAGGAAAAGTAACAAAAAATATAAATAGAAATACATTAAATAAAATATAAAACATCCAAGGACAAGGTGTGATATATTTTCTCTCCTATGTGGAAATATTCAAAGAAAAACTGAAGGCAGTAGAGGGACTGTCTTAGTTACTTTTCTCTCATTGCTGAGACAAAACATCTGACACCTATAGTTAAGGAAAGAAAGTTTTATTTAACATAGTTTGTATAGGTTCAAACCCATTGTCAGCTGGCTCCAAGGAAGTGTGGCAAATGATGGAGGAGCAACAGTTCATGGCAATGGGAAAGAGCAAAAGCAACAATCAAGGGGAGATAGAGACAGATAAACAAGCCTTGGTCCCTTATATTGTATGCAGGCTACCCACAGCACTCACACAATCCCAGCAATGCACTATGAGTCAACCATACACTCTAGATTCAACTACCTCTGAAAAAAGCCACCCTACTTGACTACATGAGGCTTTGGGGGATATCCAAACATAAACCATAACAGGAACTATCAGGAAAACAGGGGGAGGGGGAAGAGAAGAAGTTAGAAGGGTAGAAGGCCACATGTGGTAGCTCATGACTATAATTCCAGTGCTTCAGAGGCTGAGGCAAGATTGCCTAATGTTCCAGACTAGTCCAGGTTACATAGTGAATTAAAGACCAGCCTGAACTAAATAATGAGATCCTATCTCAAAAAAAATCAGGAGGTTGAATATGATCAAATCATAATAAATACGCAAGTGTATGAAAATATTACAGTGAAATCCATTAATCTGTACAAGTAGTATTAATATTTATAAAAAATAAATAAATGAAATAACTCAAATATGACCTGTTTCCTGTAACTGGCCCATATGACCAGCATCCTGCGTTCCAAGGAATGACAGTGTAGAGGTTAGAAATGGAAAGGGAAAAATAAGCCAGAATAGTAGCCAATCCCTGGGAGATCAAGCAGAGACAGATTTGAGATTAACTAATAAATGCTAATCAACTGGGCTTTATACTACAGTGATCTTCCCTTTCCTTGGCTTGTTGGCAAATGCTGAGAAAGAGCCACTAGTTGCAATCCAGGATCTGTGAGTTCTAACTACTCATTTCAACCTTTAGCTATATCACTTAAGCCATCTGTGCCTTGGTGTCATCCCCATGGAGAATGTTCTGGTCTGCCCTACCTATCTCACAGCTAGAGTTACCATAAGGAACCTGGAAGACAAACCATTTGAAAACTCTAAACCATAATGTAAACATGAGACATTGCTATAAATTAGATCCAATTCTATTAATTAGGTTCAATGTCATATATTGAAACCACAGCCCTCTCAAATTATTTGATGAGATAAGAGGTAGCAATTTATGGCTGGACATTACCAGACTCGTCATCTTGCAAATACAGGCCTTTACAGAAAGGGTATGTTTAGCATTAGAACCTAGCACACAAATAAGAAGTCGTCCCAGAAAGATCCCAGAGCCACGGAAAAGAGGAAAATACATAAATATATGAATCATCTGAGCCTCCTGCCCTCATTCCCAGATCTATGAATTAGTAAAAGTAGAGCACTACAGAACTCTTTACACACTCAGGAAGGAAAATGAATAGAATTAGCCAACACTCATCATCTGCCATGTGCCAGGCACTCTATGAGAATATTTTATATGTACACCTTTCAGTATTCCTTTCAACTACAATGTGAGATTGCACAAAAGAAAATTGGCTTTCAAGGAGACAAACCATATTACAAGGTTCAAAGTAGGGAGACTGGGATTAGAAAAGTTTCCAGGGATCACAATGAATATGAAATTGTTTCAAAAGATAGATAGCATTTTAAGTGGAAAAGATGATAAAATTCATGCCATAGGGGAAACATCATAAGGTATAAAATGATAAAACAGAATCACTGGTGGGGGCATAGCTCAGCTGGATCAGAGCTGAACTGTATGTAGATAGTAGTGGATATGAATTCAGATTGTGGGGCCAAGACAATCAGAGAAGACTCAGTAAGATACACAAGGATTTAATCTGGGGAAGTGACTTGCAGAATTGGAGGAGCCAGTGGAACTGTCTCTGTAAAGCTGTGGTCTTTGCATCTGATGGTGGAGCTCAAAGTCTACATAGCAGGCTTTCAGGAAGGGACAATCAAAAGTAGTATAAGACCCTTACAATCCAATGACTGAAATCAAATTTTCCAAATTGGAAAAATTATCACAGTACATATTTCCCCAAACCAGATATAAAAGTGACCAGATAAGCACGAGGAGATTATTATCATCAGCAGATATCATGCAATACAAATCAAAATTATATTGAGATGCCACTTCACATGTGCTAGTATGGCAAAAAAGACAGACATTTGTAAGAAAATAGGTATATTTTAAGATCATAATGTTGAGTGGAATAAATCAGACACACAAGCTTAAATATCACATGACTTATATGGGAAATTCAAAATAAAAACAGCAAAATGTAACAGAAGAGGGGTATAGGTCTTTTGGAAAAAGAAAAGGGACTGAGAGATGAAGGGTGGAAAAGGAGTGGAGCTATGTTACATCCAAGTACCAACTCAGCACAAGGAATGCAATCATTATAAAAGACATAGTCTAGCAAGCGTTGATGAGGACATAGAACAATTGCAACCCTCTTACCTTGCTAAGAGAAATGGAAAGTGAAGAGTCGCTTTGAATATAGTTTGGAAAGTTTTTATGTCTTATTATGTGACCCTAAAGTTCCACTCTTTGGTAAAAGAAAAAAAAATACACATGCCAAAAAAACCTTTATTTGTAGAGAGTCAAAAGATTAAAAAAGGAAAGCATACAAATGAAAGAACAAGAAAAATATAATATATTCATACACTGGAATACTATCCAACAATGAAAAGAAACCAAGTATTGATGCATATTACAACATGACTGAACATTGGAAACATAATGATAGAAAGAAAAGAAGTCACGCAATAAAGGCCACATATTGTATTATACCACTTCGATGAAATGTCCAGACTATCCAAATCCATAAAAGACAGAACATGAATTAACATTTGCCTAGGATTAAGGGTACATTGGAAATGGAAGTGTGAATGAGAACAGGAAATGACTATTAGTGGGCATGAAGTTTTCTTTTGAGATGAAGAAAAATTCTAAAATTAACAGTGATGACGGTTGTACTACTTTGGACATACTAAAATATAGATTATACATTTCAAATATGTGAAAGATATGATATCTGGGTTATATCTTAATTAGCTGGGTTCTAAAATGTCAGGCATGACCTAGAAGTCATGAGGATGGACTAAAATCTTTGTCCATGATTTTTTCCTATGACCATGGTGATGAGGGAATTGTTTACCACTTGAATCGCTTTACTGTAGAGTGAACTAAAATGCCTGGCCTAGGAATCAGAGGAGCTAACGGAGGACCCAAGACAGATGCATAGACCAAGTCCAATCACTGCTTACTGCCAACCAGATGAGCCAGCAGATTACCATCAGTGTGTGTGCTGCAAAATAGCAGCCACTTCCCTGCCATCTTCCAAATCACACAAAGAACTGCCTTCTGGCTCTGTCTAGCTGGAAGCACAAAAGGTAGCATTTTGGGAAGTGTGGTCTTGCCCAGCCAAATTGACACGTCACAAAGCCATCAGGGTACAGATTCTGTCATTGAGAGCCTTGAAGTCAGGAATAGACATCTGAAAGTGGGAATCTACAAAATTTTAAGAGTAAGAAAGTAAAATTCTACAAATTAAACTTTGGAGAAATAATCTGGTGGCACAAAAGACAATAGTCATAGAGACAGGAAGACGAGATAAAGGGATGCTGCATAAATGAAAGTCTGAAAGAGATAAAGGGAAGGAGAAAGAGAAAAGCATGGAGGTGGATCAGACCTACTCCTCCATGTAACATGGAGAATGTGTCAACATCTTGGAGATAAGAGATGAGGTGAATATAGACATGAAAGACTATGACGAATTCTTAAAACTCCAAGACCAGACAGGTTGGGTTGCCTTTAGCAAAGACAGAAATCCAAGGAAAGGAGCAGGCTTGGGACAAGGGATAAAATTGCAGGCGCTTCTGGAGGTTGCAAGTGATGTAATCCAGCTGGAAGTTATAGGCAGAAGAGAGGTCAAAGGTTTGAGACAGTCTCTGAATCAGCCCCCATGGTGGCCATGGGCCAGTGGTTCAGATCACCAAGAGGAAAAGAAGACAGAGAGCGTAGAAGAGGATCACTGAAACCCTGAGAAGCGTACTTGGAGACATACCAGGAAAACTGAAGCATTTGTCATCCCAGAAATGAGACAGTGATGTTTCAAGGTTAGTTGTGTAATTATTTCCAAAATTGAAGGCAGAACCACCTATAAACTATGGTTATAGCACACAGTTTGGGACCAATAAGTGGAATTATTGATCAAAATTTCCATTACAGAGTTAATCTCCCAGAATCACAAATACTCAGTAAGTATGCAAGGTGAGCAAGAAAAGGCATGCATCATTCCACATGCAGAGAGAAACAAGACTTAGGAGATGATGTTGATGCTACCCATTAGCCCTAGTTTCCCTGTATAAGAAATCTGAAGGCTATTTGATCAAGCATCCAGAAACAATTTCTAGCGGCAATGATGGCAGCAACTTTGAAGACTTCTGACCCTCCCCCAAAAAAACAAACCAGAAGTAGCAAGAGGGACAGTTGTGCTAAACATCTGAAGCAATTTCTGGGTGGTTTTATAGAATGAAGGGATGTTGGAAAGCAATCAGAATGAATGGAACTCTGCCCAAAGCCAAGATGTGATAGTCACTTTCTGGAGAAGCACTAAGGAAACTGATGAGGTTAAAAAGGTGAGTAACCCTATAAAAATATCTGGCTCCATGGGATTCTTCCATGTGCTTAGCATCCATCTGGAAGCTACCATTCACCCATTAGAGCTGGAAGCCTTCTTTGCCTCAAGTGGAGGCCAAAAATTGCTGAGGAACTCATTCCTCCATGGAAATTCCTGATTCTGATCCCCTCTATTTATCTAGAAATATCTTAATTGATTTTTCATCATGTTCATTTCTCAAAGCTAATTACTGTCTGAAGGTGCCAACCCAGCCAAATTGCTCTGCCTCTCTGCATGTGTATGCAGGGTAACATACACATGTATACACAGCTGTGATCATATGTAACTATTCTTTTGGATCAAAGGTAACATTTTTAAGCTCTCAATACTACATGTCATTACAGCTGAGAACCACCTTGCAGTAAAGAACAGAAACAAACAAAACTCCCCCACATACCTAACAAATATCTTCACAGTTGTGTCTCAGATAGAATTTTCCACATTTTCTAAGCTTATGACATACGCAGTGTCTCACTTATCACTACATGGCAATCTGAGGCCAAAAGAAAAATATTTCCCCTTTAACTTGTAGTTAGAGCCAAACAACTTAGTTAATATTTATGTCCAAACAATTTAGCAACCATTTGAAAAAAATCATCTAAATTCAAAGGAAGTTCCCCACCACCTGCATTATGTGTTTTCCCTCTATCTCTGTTCTTCACTTTTCTACATGAATCATCCTCCAAGGACTCTCCTATACACAGCTCCTGTCTTTATGACTCGGTTCGCCTCCACTGTCTGCCTTGCCCTCCCTCCACTTTCTCCAGAGAACTGTTCATTCCTTCCCCTGTGCTTCCAAAGGGCTCTGCTTATGTCAACACAGAGCATCACAGTTATTCGCTGGTGATAGACTGTGTCCCTTAAAGTGAAGAAGTATGTTTAATTCATAGCCCTTTCCTTAGCTTGTAATGGGGTCTGCCACCTCCTAGGTGCTTACAACATGTTTATTCATTGAATGAATGATTGATGTCACCAAACTCACCAAACAACTTTGAAGTGACAATTTGAGAGAGCTGTAGGTGCCAACCTACATATATATTCACAGTCACACGTACATATGCAAGTCTACACACACACACGTGCGCACGAACACACACACACACACACACACACATGCATTTATATGCAAGTTGATACAAGCATCTGCCTACCTTCCAACTACCCAGACAATGCTTCTTGTTCTCTCTATGGGACAAATGGAGAGAAATTAAGTAAATTGTCCAAGGTCACATAGGTAGTATATAGCAGAATTAGGTTTCAAATTCACGTAAATTAATACAAAGGCCATGTCTTTAACCAACAAGAGTCCTGCTTCTCAATTCTCCTGTTTAAAGGTTGTAAGGATGTATACACAACTAGGAAGACTTTCCTCGAAAGCAGTGAAGAGCCATGCCCAATTTTTCTGCATTCTCATGCCTGCTACCTGGTATATCCTCCGAGTACCCACAATGATAACGTCAATGAATTCACTAAAATCAGAATAGGAGCATGTATCATCCTGGTCTATACCAGGATCCTGATCCTAGCAAAACACAGCTTTTCTCCTGTCTGAGAAGGAAAGATAGCAGCACAGAGGGTGTCGGAGAAGCATGGCATAGAATGGAGAAATTTATGCTATGTAGAAATCACAAGAACTTCAGAGGAGTGAGATACTGGACCCCTGGAAAGGAGGTTTCCAATTCAAACAGCCAGGTATAACTCATTCCAGAAGAAGCAGTCAAATCCTAGGCAATGTTCCTGCAGCTGAGGCAGCACCACACTGGTAGAGAGCAGCCCAGGAGTCCTCTCAGATCTTCCCCAGATGAGCCACTCTCCAACCCTGTGCCTCAGTTTCCTCTTCTGTACATGTTTTGTGGTACTTGCTAAACTAGATTATCTTTAACCCCAAAGCCTCACACAGCAGAAATATATTCTAAGTCTATAATAGAAGATATGTAATAGGTCTCCTAAACTAAGGAGAAAGCATAGAATTTAAAGTAGAAGCAGCTATTTTAAGTAATGAGAAGATAACCCAGAGACCTAAGGGAAGAGGGCAATGGCTACAGAACCACAAACTAACTTTTGTCCCTGAGCCATCAGGTTCCTTCTGGAACAGCAGAGCAAGAACACTCAGAAAGTTTCCTGCAGTTCTTCATACTTCCACATTACCACCTTCTGAGTAAAGCTAAGTATCACTAAGCACCTACCATGTGCTTATAATTGTGCTAGACTTTCATGGTTCCATTGCCTTATTTCATCTTCTTAACAACATTATAAAGAAAGGATTATCATTTCACTTTACCATTTGGAAAACTGACCCTGAAAAGTTAGGCCACAGCAAAAACCAGTTAAAAATCTAGATCCATATTATCTACATGTTATCTTCTTCCAGAGTAGGAAAAACTGCTGGTCTCCTGCTCTCAGAGGCTTCAGGGGAACAGAACATGGATCTGGACTAGCAGGTATCAGACTAAGAAAGAAGTCAACAATAGGGGATGGATAGTAAAACTAAACTCGTGGAAGCTGAAGATTTTATTATCTCAAAGATTTTTCTAGCATATCCAACATCCGTTGAAAAGTACAGATATAAATTCTTTGAAAGTTCAAGTTATCTGAAAAGGGAGCTTGTGGCATTTCTTTTCCATGCCTGCTTGGTATCACCTTGCCTTTCTCAGATATTGTTCTCCTGCAGTCCTTCAAGTTTACTTAAGGAAATGGCTCCACTGTGTATAATGGTGAAAAGGGAAACTCCTGGTCCTCGGAGAATGGAATAAAGGACTCCGAGCATTACATTGACATCTGCAGTTTGCTCACCCACTCACTCAAGGCTCCGGCAGTAGACATCAGTTCAGGTCCTTTGAGGAACAACAAGCAGGATGCAGTTAGACCAGTTAGGTTAAAACCTGTAAAGAATAAGAGAGATAGCAGAAGACTAGAGAGAAGCTTCTGATTGTGATGTAGGCCTGACTCCTGTAAAGTGAGAGCAAGAAGAAAAGAGTGGCTCTCAGATTCCAGAATCTGCTGGCTACCCACACTTCTCACAGAACTTCTTTCTTGAAAGGAAATATAAGAACCACAGTCTTACAAGTGCCACGCTATGATCTTCTCCGAAAGCTTTTACTAATCTAGCAGATCCCTGCACTCTGCATGGATGATGTGAATATCTGGGGGAAATGGTTGTGTTCTGCAGTGTGTGACTTCTCCGTATGTCAGCCATCAACCTCTGTTTTAATGTCTTCCAATGGAGAGTACTCATTTGGCAAGCATACATGTAAACGTACTGTGTACTACATATGGCTTGGCATGCTAGTCAGTGTACATATCCACAGCCCCTGCCTTCACGGGATTAATACTTTAGCTGTAAGGCATTCTGAGTGGTCAGAATTATGAACAAATATTTACCCTTTAAGCACCCAGAGAACAGTAAGCACAAGCCACATTAAAGGCTGATAAGCTATCACATTATCTGTTACATAAAATCTACTTCAAACTGGTTTGAAGGGTTCCAATGAATGGTCTGTTGAAGTCACATTTTCTTCTCTTTTTGTGTTTATCTGAGGTCACCTGAGCCTAAATGTTTCTCTTTCTTATAGCACTCTTACTTTTGCACTGAGTTTATTAATACTACAACCATGGTGGTCTCTTTCCTAAGATCTGCAGCCACTGAGTAATCAATTGGTCCTCCACAGTACCCTTCATGCCACCTCAACCAAGTCCACACTTTTGATTTTTTTAATAACAATATCTTACTTTCCAGTATCAAGTCCTCTATCATTTGAGATGACTTCAGGTTTAAATAATAAAAATATTAACCCAGAGTGTTTTTTTACTATAAGCTAATATATGATTGAATAATCAAGGTCTTGATGCCTGACTCAGCAGCTCACCATCTCTCTTCCATTTCCCATGATGTTGATTTCAGCCTTATATAGGTGCATTCCACAGTGTCGAGGTAGCTTCTGACACCTGCAGGCCCCTGCTTCTGGACCACATCAAGAGATAGGGGGAAGAGGCTACTATGAAAAGCTCTCTGAGAAAAAATGAAGAAGGCTAATTCCAGAAACTCCCACAAGACATCTCTCTACATTTCATTGGTCCAAATGAGGCTGTATGTTCTGCCCTAAACCAATCCCAATGACCAGGAAGTGATTTTTACTAATTAAAATAGTTCTAAACCATGTGCCAGGGTTCAACTTTCTTCCCACAAAGTGCATGCATTCAGATAAGAAAGATATTTATCTGGATAAAAATTTAGAATTTTGTAAAAATGGATTTTGGCGCAGTAAGCTCAATTTCCACCATAGTGGTAAAGATGGTGACAATGACAGCAAACACACATAAAATGCTTCTGTACAGAGGGACTGGATAAGAGCTTATGCTCACTAAAATAGATCTATCTCCTCATAGCATATCCTCAAGAAATCCAGCCAGAGAAGCATGAGCTCAGTCTTTCTGCACAACTCCAGCTGCAACAAAAACCCAGTCACGTTTAATTGCATCTCCTCCCATCCTTTCCTCTATCACTAGAACCTTTCTCTACTGTTAAGTTGGCTGTAACCATGGGGCAGACATAATTACTGAATTTAGGTAAGACCCCAAAGGTCTTTTTACTTAAACAGAAATCATTTGTTCTAATGGCTCCACTCCTCACCCCCTGCCCTTGGAACTCAATTAATTTCATATAAGAACTGGGTGCCTCTGACCCTGTTGTTGGAGAAATTCCCATTAAAATGGTTATCGCCTCTCTCACTAGGGACCTAACCTGAAACTGGCTGGAGGGACTCCATCAACTTGGCAATGAAGGCAGGAAAACTGGGCTTTCTGAAGTAGCTGTGGAAGACACAGAAAATGGGTCCCACATGAGCCATAATAACCTCCTCAGATAAGAATTGTCACCATGTTCAAGGAAGCCACAGATAAACTGAATGTGCCTGGGATTACCCATCTCTACCTCATTTCACTTGGCTGATCTGACCCTTTTTTACCTTTCAGTACTGGTTTTGATTGTGATTACTTCAAGAAGTTAGCTGAGCTCTTTCCCCAACTTTGGATTTCATCAAAATTGCCATGTTCATAACCCTTTTTTGCTTTACCATGCTAGGAAAATGTTTAACTATTTGTCTCTGTTCCCCACTACAGTTTGGATGTATAAGAGTATAAATAGACCCCAATTTTTCTTCTACTATAGCCTTGACTTCTTACACACATAATAATTACTATGGCCGGAAGAGGAGATGGATAGTTAGGTGGGTAGGGGAAAAGCGTCTTATCTGTTGTCTTCTCACAGCTCTACCAGCCTCATCATAGAATCTTCTTGACATGAACTTGGTGCTATCTGCTTTTCAATCCTGGAAGCCTTGCTGGTAATGAGGTATCATTCCATTGGTTTTCTCTAACTACAGAATCCCTGAGGGGTCACAGGAGTGGCTGGGAGAAGAAACTTGAAGGGAAATGTGCTATTTCCAAATCTGACAAGGAAAACCAGTCAGTCTACTGTTGGAGACATGCAATACAATGGATCACTGCCTGCCAGCCCCCTCTCTGAAGGAGTTCTTCTTGTCCACTGTTTAAACAGGGTGACATATTTGGGGGGTGGGAGAATGACACTCCAAACTCAATTACAGAAACTCTGGTTTAAGCAAAAATAAAGAGAATTTTAAGGGAGAACATTCTAGAATTTCAGTGTGTTGCTTCATATGAATCTGTTAGATAGAGCAATTGCATTAGGAAATTCAGGGTTTTTTTCCCCAAAATTAGTAATCAAATGGATTTTTATTTTATTTATTTTGTTTTTGAAGAAAGACTCTTAAGAGTTGCTGTCCTATGGAATAATGTCTCTAAGAATCATTTGTGGTATAAAATAAATTTGTTATTTATTAAATTTGTATGGGCCAATGCTTAGTTTTGCACTGCACAACTACTTACAACTCAGGTTTCCTATGATCCAACCCTTTGTCTCCTCTTCACACTCAAAGAGAGGACAGAGAGCAGGTGCAGAGCCTTTTGGGTGCACTGCAACACTAAGTATCCATCACCCCATGTCCTTTGTCCACACTGGGAGCTGCCTCAATATCACTCAGTCTTGCAGAAGAGCTTCCAGCAGAGGAACCATATTTATCTTGGCCCATCAATTGGGAAACAAACACCAGCCCCAGGGCTATGATTTGCCCAGTGGTCAGAGTGTCTGGTCTAGTGGGAATGGAGAACCTCTTCTTTCATGAATTGTACCTGAGGCAGCCGTATGAGACCAAGGAGGCTGTTCAGGTGGGAACTAACTTCACAAGTGAGATCTGCCATCATCACCACTGCCAAGCACCTTCACTGTCATCCATCTTAGCCAGTGATGCACCTTTTACTGCATCCACTTTAGGACCAATTGAGAATCCCTTGCCCTTCAGCATCCCAGCACCTTGAAGAGGGAGACAAACACAGTAAAGTTAATGTCAACAAGCAAAGCAAACAACAAAACAAAAACAGCTGTTTCCTTGGCTGTACTACCTACCTCCCTAAGCCATCTAGTTTGCTTCTCCTCAGTGAGCAAAGAACTCAACCCCATAAAGGGTTCAGTTTCACAAGAAATTCACAAAGAAGAAAATTCCCTAACTCCCAGGACAAGAATGTTCCAGTGCCCATCTTGCTTGTGGGTCATCCTTAGCACTGAAAGAGCCTATGTTCTAGCTGCAGTTTCCACAAAATAAGTGGATTACTTAAGAGACCCAAGCTTTGATTCTGACTTTAAAAGTCCATGTAGCTCATTTTGGGAATCAGTTAAAATATGAATTACGAATTTGGGAAGCAAATTTCTTTCCAGGTCACATTGTCCTATGTCTTTCCTTTTCCTAAATAATATAAGGTCCCCCACCCAACTTGGTGATGTGACTGATAGAGATATTAATAATGATAGTAATTCATGATATTAATGAACTGGATACTACACTCAGTACTTTGTACCCATTTAATCCTCATGCCAACTCAGAGGAAATACACATGCATATATTTATCTCAAAGAAGAAGACATCAAAACCCATGCAAGCTACAAAAAAATGCCCCAAATGATACTAACAATTCAAGATTTAAACTGAAATTTTTCTCATCCCAAATTCTCTTGATTGCTATACTATATATCTTTGCATTTTGTATTTTAATTCATTTATTAGCACAAACTAATTTTTTAAAATATTGTGTTTAAAGTAGTATTTTATACATACACATATTTTGATCATTTCTTTATGCCTTATTACCTTCCCTTACACTGCCTTCATTGTCATATTATCTCTGATTTCTGTACTGAATCTAAAGAGGTAAAGAGATGGGAGACCCAGATGAAATGTTGGAAATATTATTCTGTCACTCACTTCTTCAGTGTAACTCCTTACCTCATCTTATTTCTCAGGTGAGGATGAACACCAAGTTCAATTCTAAAGAAAAAGATGTCACTAGATCCAGCCTCAAAAGCGATGGATGAGTTTTCAAGACACAAACATTTTTCTAGAAGTCACCATTATTGATGAACAGTTTTCTTATATATAACCCTTGAGATTGCTTTGCATCAGCCAGGTTTACAACTACTATCCTGTAAACTTGTCTAGGGAAGGAGAGCCATTGTCTGCCAAAGATTTCTTTCACTTCCACATTGATCAGTGCCTACTGGAAAGTTTAATCCTAACATAAGTAGGTACTATTACTCTCATTGTGTAGACAAGGAACACAAAAGTTAAGAGAAATGTCTTGGATTACTTATTTAGTGTATACCAGAACTGAACTTTGATTCCACTTATGTCTCAACAATCTGTCTTCATAGTTACTACACCCTTGCACACATAACCACATGGTTTTTCTGCTTGCCTTCCATGTCTTATAAATTCCCTTTACTATAGTAGTAAGAATTTTAGTTTTTAATTGGCAATGTTCTTACTAGGAAAGATAATTCTTATCCTCCTTTCTCCCAGCTACATGAAGCATATGTCTGAAATCTAGCAAGTGATATGTGAAAGTAAGTGTTCTGTACTGCCTGATAATTATGCCCTTTGAGGGAGAGCCTTGCTGGCCTCCTCCTCTTTCCTGCTGAATAGGATGTGGACATGCACACAAACCATTTTTGGATAGATGCATAAGGATTGTCTTAATTGGTTTCTATTGCTGGAACTAAGTAACACAAACTAGGTAATTTGTAAAGAAATGGGATTCATTAAGCTCACAGATCTAGAAGCTATAAAAGCGTAGTTCTGGTTTCTGTCTCATATTTGGTAAAGGCCTTCTTGCTTGATCATGCCATGGCTCAGTCATAAGCAAACATGCCAAAGAGCACTCACCTGTACAGCATAGCTACTCCTGTTCGAACCATTAACCCATGAATGCAAGAATAACCCATTTAGAGAGCAGAGCCTGATGACTCAATCACCTCTTAACTATCTCACCTATAACCACTATAATGAACCCTTTCCCAGATCTTGTCGCAGGTGGGGAAATTTACATTTTTAATCCCATGGAAAATTATTGGAATTGTAGCAAGTTAATTCCAATCTGTCACTTTCAGTGCATCCCAAGATAAGAATAAAGGCACTAAAACATATATATATATGTGTGTGCTATATATATATAGTAGTAAGATTATATATATGTATGTATATGTAGTAGTAAGATTTTATATATATGTATATAATATATATTGTCTATATATATATATATTGTCTATATATATATATAGCACCAAGGAGGTCCTAAGTCTGGACAAGATGGTGGTTCACAGGAACAAAGGCCATGACCCAGTGCCCAACCCAGGTTTTATTAATTCTTCAGGAGAGGAGTGGCTTTGGGGTGAATGACAGTGAGAGTGATAGGAAATATGTGAAAGCCATGAGCTAGACTAGGTAATAGGCCTGAGATCACCTCCGCAATATGCGGAGGGCATGAAGTACAGGGAAAGTAATCTGCATAACGTAACTGGGTAGTATCTAATATTTTGGGGTCAGTGGTTCAGCTCTGATGTACAATCTTTTTACCCCGGAAAGTCGTGGCCTCTATCTCAACACTCAGTCCCAGCCAATAGCGTGAGCATGGCTCTCCATCCCACCCAACTCAACCATGTTTTTCTGGAAGTTACTTGGCAGGGAAACAGTGACTTTCCCCTAATTTCATAGCTTACACATCAGCTCCTCAACCAGCACAATTACGTTGCCTAAAGCCAGTCGAAGGAACAAAGAAGTGGTCTACCCAGCTCTGCACATATCAATACATGGAGACAGGGCCAAGTTTATCCAAAATGGAGACAATTGCTCTTCTTTCAAGGAAAGTAATTCAGGTGGTTCCCCACACCCATCTTTTAGTATCTCACAGAGGAGATTAAATTTCAACACTGCATTTTGTGGTGCTCAACTGCTGTACCATAGGCAGGATAAAATCCCTGGAAAACAGACAATGCTCAGGTTTCTAAGTCTATAGAGCCACATGGTGGATATGAAGTGCTTGTACTTGAACTGAGTTAAGACAAAGACAGTCAGCTGTCTTGTTTCAGCCACTGATTCTGAGCTTGTTTATTATATATATATATATATATATATATATATATAGTGTTCTATATATGTTCTATATATTCTATATAGTATATGTTCTATAACTCAGAATTTCATAAATTATGGGATGTTACTTATTATTATAATACTAATTCAAGACTAATGAGGTTTTAAAACAATGATATAGACAATAAAATATCAGAATACCTTGCATACACCAAAGTTACATTTGGTTTTGTTAAATTTTTGTATCAATATATCATCTTTCATCAGTTTATCCATTCATCCATTTATCTGTCTACCCACTTATCCATCTATATATATATATATATATATATATATATATATATATATATATGCAAATATTATACAGATATTTTGAGTCACAGTATAAAATATACTCTTACCAGGAGCCTCAGTCAAAAAGTTTGAAATTTCTTTCCCAATTAATATGTCTCCTCATTCTGACAATACATCCAAGGACTCAGTTTTAACTCCTTTATTAAGATTGAAATTCCCCGAAGTCTTTACTAGGAATGCTACATAAACTTTGCTATTTTAAATCAGCTCCAATTTTAATTAATTTTAAAATCTAAGCTTCTGTTTATGATTTCTGAAATTGTTTCCTCCTTTTTTCTTCCTTCTTTGAAAGTTTGCCCTATCTTTCTTGCATCTATCTGTACAAAAATGCTCCCAGTCATGTTGCAAAATTTTAGCTTTAAACATGAATACTCATCCCTGTACTTATGAGACTTATGAGGGGATTTTAATTATTTTTATGAATTTTTAGGGTTTTCTTATGTAAGAAATATTTATTGAGCAACTACTATGCAGCAAGTTGTTAATAGACTAGGATATAAAGTGATCCTTTTTTCACAGATCTTTATGGTTTAATTATTAAAAGTTATTTTATTACCAATAAAATACCAGGAAGAGTGAAATCCAAAACAATCAAAGTTTTTTATTGAGGATTAACTCACCAATGTTTGACCTTTAATAAAGATAAAACTCAGCATTGAATCCCTTTGGGAGGTGAGCATGGTAGTGATTTTCCTGCCCTCCAGGAACAAGAAGGGTAAATCAGCAGAAAGCTCCTTGGCGCAAGAAGCCAAGATAAGGAAGGTGATAAAAGCATTGTGGACTCAAGTCATCCACCAGGGAGCAGAGGGTAGAGACACTCCATCACAGTGAGCCGTGAGTCATTTTTCCTCCTTGTTCTCTGTCTCACAGCCAGTTGAGAGGTTGGTCTTGGAAATGCATCTGTAAAGATGGTTGATGTCTCATTAGCAAAACACTCAATAACATCATTCTAAAAGCACAAATTTCATTTTGTTCTCTTCCAACAAGTTACATAACTTCAGTGGCTCCCCAGTGCTATAAGCAAAAAGCTGGAATCCTTTAGGGTCCCCATGAAGTCTTACATAAACTGGACACTGCCTTTTTATCCAGGAGTTTTCTTATTTTCGGCAAGAGTCACTTTTAGAGACCCTATAACCTCTTTCCCTGGACCTTCAAACATGTAAACCTGGAATAATCTTCTACTTGCACCTGCCTTCTTTCCTTCTAATTAGTGTTCATATTTAAGGTCAAAGTGCAAAGATCAGGAGAGGAGACAACATGGCTGAAGAGAGGAGGAGCCTGGTTCAGAGCTACTTAAACAAATTCAACTAAGACACAGGTAACTGGAAGAAAAGGTAGGGATGTACACCCTGAAACTAAAGCCAATGTGACATAAGAGACTAATAAATCAGGCAAAACATAAAGGGCTTAATAAAACAGCCAGGCAGCCCACCTGGCTGCCAGTGGGCCAGCAGACTCAGACGACTGCCTGCCATGGTTGAAATCTTATAGAAAAAGGAAAAAAATGAATATCCAGATATAATATGGCTATATCAAGCCATACAGAATATACTTGGGATAAAAGGTCCCCTGCCTCTTCTGCCTTCATCCAAACAGAAGATGCTGCCATCCAGCAGTAACTTCTGCTGACACAAAATTGCTCCCTCCCTGATAATCAGCCAGTTTTCCTCTTATTTTTTTATTTTTGTCTTTCCTTTTTCCACTTTTTTCTTTTCCTTTTCTTTTTTCTTTTCTTCTCATTCCTTTTGTGCACCACAGCACTAGTTGGAACCACCAGGTTATGTACTAAATGGAATGGATAGCCTCTCCCCATTACCTGTGGTTAGAAGGAGAAAGGCACCCCACAGCATTCCTCCATCTCACCCAGGAAAGAGGCTGGTGATGTGGCAGTGTAACTTGTAAAGCAACAAATAGGAAATTAGCATTCTACCTCAGGAGGGGAGAAAAATTGGGATTGAGAAGCCTTGGACTACAACAGCAAGAGCAGAGGACCAGACCATATCACAGCATCCCACCCCTCCCTGCAACAAAGGACCTGAGAGGATAGAGACCTACCAGCGCAGGAATACAGAAGGACCAGGAGGAGCCAAAAGTGCGCAGGACTGGGAACAGCCCTCTCTCTCTGCCTAAAAACAGCACAGCAACTGGGAGAGAGACACTGCCAAGAGAAACAGGGTAAGGAGTGGGAGGCCACTAAGGGACATACAGAAAATATTAGCTGAAGACTCTGGCCCCTAGGCCCCCACATCTGGAGGTCTAGATTGGTCTCAAATCCAGCACAAACTCTACTGCATTCTTGGCAGTGTTATCCAGTCGTTTTGGACTCTCAGTGGACACCAGAGAAATTTTGTTATTTTATTTATTTATTATTTTTTTACTGGTGTGTTTCTTGTTTCTGTTCCTTTTCCCTTTTTTAACCTATATTTTTCTTCCAACCTATTTGCCTTCTTTCCCTATTTCCTCAACTGAGTTAATCATATTTTCGTATGAGTGAATAGTGTCTCTAATTTTTCTGGTCAACTTCAACAATCCCTTGCTTACTTCTTTATTCTTTCTACTCTGTTCTCTTCCCTAGTTTCCCAAAAGCTTACAGAATATTCCTTGGTCCTCCAGAATGGCTTCCATTTTATTTCTTTTCAGTTACCTCTGTTCCATCCGCTATCCTTCTTAAATTTTCCCACCAAAGGATAAAACAACTGTACCAAGGAAAAATAATTTGTATACAAGCTCCCAATTTATGATCATTTCTGTTACATAACTGTAGATTTTGCTTCTATGGTTAAAGGTACAAAACTAATAATTACCACAGTTTCTCAGTTTCTAAATTATGCCTGATGCTATTGTTAGTGCTAATTATATTACTTTAGCTAGGATGTCATCTCTGTTTTAATCAGCTAACCTCATTTCTGTAACAATACGGGGAAGTACTGGGATAATAACCTCACCACACCCCAGTATCAAAAGACTGGGGACTGAGCCAAACAGATCCCAACATCTCACTCTTAATTGGAAATGTAGACTTTAAGGACAGTCACAGACCAAGAACCTCCTACACACAGAAGACATCCCTGAAGAACAAACCTTGCCTAGAGAGACCTTGATAGAAATAATATATAATGCCCTGAAAAAGGAAATTGAAGAGGACCTCAGAAAATGGAAAGACATACCCTGTTCATGGATAGGAAGAACAAACATGGTAAAAATGGCCATTCTCCCAAAATTACTATACAGATTCAATGCCATCCCAATCAAAATACCACTAACATACCTCATAGATCTAGAGAAATCACTCCTAAAATTTATCTGGAACCAGAAGAGATCTACAATAGCAAAGGCAATTCTAAGCAACAAAGGCAAGGCAGGAGGCATCACAATCCCCGACTTAAAATTATACTACAAAGCTACAGTGATAAAGTCAGTATGGTACTGGAATAGAAACAGACCCCAGGATCAGTGGAATAGATTGGAAGATACAACCACAACCGCAAACTCACTCAACCACCTTATCTTTGATAAAGGGGCCAAACATGCTCGCTGGAAGAATGACAGTCTCTTTAACAAATGGTGCTGGAAAAATTGGCTGTCCATATGCAGAAGACTAAAACTAGACCCATGTCTATCACCATACACTAAACTAAAATCTAA